>CATKUY010000025.1:0-39431 GCA_949802685.1 Dicyrtomina minuta
GGGCGTACATGCCAAAAAAAGGGGCAAGGGCTCAAAAATTTTGATTTTCGTACCCCATAATGTGTGCACGCTCCCGAATGCAAATGAAACTAATGAAGTACAACACATCATGTAGGTAGGTACTTTTGTATGGGAACCAATACCAATTTTATGCATACAATCTACCCATTTAAACAAAAATAACATGTGTAAAAATTGTAGTATCACATATTCACCAATATGTAACTACAGCTTTCCTCGCTTTTAGTGTGTGCTTCAACAAAGGGATTGAAAATCATGTTATAATGTGTATTGTGTGGATTGTATAGACTTTGGTCAGAAATTTTTTTTCATTCATTAGTTCCACTGACTTTTATTTGATTTTTGAACATATTAAGAAATTGAGAACAAAATCCAATCAATCAATGTTAATTTCGAAAATGTTCACTCACTTTTTTGCTGTGCGGTTTTAGTGTAAAATTGTCTGTCGTGTAGTAGAGTAGAGAAAAGGAATGGGGAGTGGGAAAGATATCGCTATTTTTTGTCCCATTGAATTGCGCTCTGGCATTCTACCTCCATGGTGTGTGGTATAGAATTTTGTTTGCTTTACTCCGTCAAAATGCAATATTGCTCAGAAAGAAAAACGAAATGTTGAACTTTGCACCCGCTCCCTTGTCCCATTAGCCTCCTGGCCCTTTCCAAATCTTGTGCACAAAACAACTAACTGTACAATGCAATCAATTTGCATGTGCTAGTTTTATTGAGCAGAAAAGTAATTGTGACATGATTAAATTATAGTTAGTTTTGTTTCACTGATTTAACCTCGGTCTTCCACATCACCGATGCGATATGTGAAGAACCAAAATGACCTATATCCATTTGTAGCTAAAAACAATATCAACTATCTACAAAAATATTCAAATACGTCTTGAGAGCATTTAAATAGAACATTAAACACTTTACAAAAATATGTAAATAAACATTTTTTACATTTTTCGAAAACATGGAATTAGAACATTTTGCACCTTTTCGAAAACATGGAATTAGAACATTTAAAACTTTTCAAAAACATGAAATTAGAACATTTTAAACTTTTCAAAAACATGAAATTAGAACATTTTAAACTTTTCAAAAACATGAAATTAGAACATTTTGCACCTTTTCAAAAACATGGAATTAGAACATTTTAAACTTTTCAAAAACATGAAATTAGAACATTTTACACTTTTCAAAAACATGGAATTAGAACATTTTGCACCTTTTCAAAAACATGAAATTAGAACATTTTACACTTTTCGAAAACATGAAATTAGAACATTTTGCACCTTTTCAAAAACATGGAATTAGAACATTTTAAACTTTTCAAAAACATGGAATTAGAACATTTTAAACTTTTCAAAAACATGAAATTAGAACATTTTACACTTTTCAAAAACATGGAATTAGAACATTTTGCACCTTTTCAAAAACATGAAATTAGAACATTTTACACTTTTCGAAAACATGAAATTAGAACATTTTGCACCTTTTCAAAAACATGGAATTAGAACATTTTACACTTTTCAAAAACATGAAATTAGAACATTTTACACGTTTCAAAAACATGAAATTAGAACATTTTGCACCTTTTCAAAAATATGGAATTAGAACATTTTACACTTTTCAAAAACATGGAATTAGAACATTTTGCACCTTTTGAAAAACTCGTAATTAACACTTTACGCATATTTCGTTTTTTGTCGAAATGACATATTGTTCATTTTTATTGTAGTTTAATTGGATATGGGTCATTTTGGTTCTTCACAGACGATATATGCCCTTATGTCATTCCAAAATACGGAATGCGCATTCATCAATCATATTTATCGATTATGATTTGATGCATAATAATTTAGGGAACTTAATTATTAAGTATCTATACAATTTCAATAAAATAATTAATATGCCAAACAATATTTAACAGCTTCACATCCGCTGTATAAATAAATTATACTTACAAGATAAACTCATTAATCTACGTTTTTTTTACTACATAATAATCAGATTCCTACACGTAGTCGTTTTAACAAATTCGCATCTATACTTCCACATGTGATTCATTGTATTTCACTTTTACCGTGAAACTACCATTAGTCTTCTAATCTAATAATATTATACAAACCTGCGCATTATGACAGGATATACGGTGCATGTCAAATTAAATAGTAGAATTTATGTATCATAACAATAAACTATGTACACGTAAAACATGAAGAGAAAACATTGCACATCCCCATTGAAGAATCAAAATGACCCATTCCCGATTCAATGTAGTGTCAAATTGACCCTTATATCAAACCTATTAAGGCCTCATAGTGACCCATGCCCATATCCGTTATTTGTGTCTGTTCTATTGTTCCTTTCATTTTTCCGTATACACGTTTTTAAAATCATGTATATAGAACATTCTGCACTTTTGAAAACATGTAAATGCAAAGTTTTGCACATTTTTAAAAACATGTAAATACAACATTTTGGACTTTTCAAAATCAACAAAAAATGGAACATTTTCCAATTTTCAAAAACATATAAACGAAACATTTTGGACGTTTTAAAAATATGAAAATGGAACATTTTTGCACTTTTCAAAAAAATGTAACTAGAACATTTTACACTTTTCAAAAACACGTAAATGCAACATTTTTGCAATTTTCAAAAACATGTAAATGTAACAATTTTGACTGTTCAAAAACATGTAAATGGAACATATATTACACTTTTCCAAAACATGTGAATACAAAATTTTTGCACTATTCAAAAACATTTAAATGCAACATACAGAACCTTTAAAAACAAAGCACTAAAATTTTGTCAACCTTATTTAGTCTTTGTGTTTTACAGAGTTCGTTTTAATTCTATCCCAGATAGACTATTATGTGACATTTCGATTCTTCATTAGCAATGTGCAATTTAATGCAAAATGTAAATGTATTATCGGAATGATCAGCATACTATGTTATGCTAAATATTATGCTATAGTAAAACTGAACTATTTAATTAAATTAGTAGGTGTCGGAAGTGGGGTCATTTTTTTTAAAGAATGACACTTGAAGTATTTTCAACTTTTAATGCTGTAGGATTAGATGCTGTAGCTGCGTCGGCATTCTAAGATTATTGGAGGAGTGTAGAATGTAGAGCAAAGAAGCATTAGAGAACAATATTAGTGTAGATATACGTATTGGATACTTTATGATGGGGCGAGCTTACACATTTAGTAGGATGGTTATATGCGTATGCTTTCCATCGAAATCAAAACATCCAAAATCCAAATATCCAGTAATTACACTTTGACAATAGATACCCATATATTTTACGATCATGCCGTATTTTGCGGTCCCATTATGAAATATATCTCCTATATGAATACATACTACAAACGGACAAGTTTTTCCAACTTTTAATGCCTCAGGTTTAAATGCTGTAGTTGTCGCGGCGTCGGCGTCGGCATTCTAAGATTATTGGATGCAGGTAGAGCGAAGAGGCATACAAAAACAACTTTATTGTGGATACGTAATTACAGATACTTCATAATGGGACTGAGCGGAATTTATCTGTGCTGCACAGTTGAAAAATAGGTAGGTGCGTAAGTAGTGATGGTATTGGATATTTGGATGTTTTGATTTCGATAAGAAAGCCGCGACCCATAATGACCCTGGCAAAGAATGTGTCTGTCTGTAAGTAATTCATATTTTTGTTATTGTCACAGCTCAAAATGATTGAGTCTTTTATCCCCTTCAAAACGTTTCATCCTTTATTATTGTTCAGATTTATTCACCCCGTATTATTATACTTGGCCCAGTCTTGAATTTCAATTTGATACAAACTTTACTTCTTCAGCAGGAGCGAGCGAGGAAAGTTGTGCGTAGTTGCGTAGGCCTGTCATATTTATGTTGTCAGTGGATTAATAAATTCCTAATTTATTCTCAAACTTTAAACTAAAATTAACAAGTTTGTAGCTGCAACAAGTTTAAGTAAATTCCGTATTATAATATACACAGCAAAGTAAGTTATGTTTTTATATAATTTTTCAACTATTTAACTTAGGTATGTATAGTTATATAAATTAAACTGCAAAATATTTACCGAATTGTAATAATGGCATCACGGAATAAATCCGTTCTCAATAAATAAATTTTGCTCTGTGTTCAAGTTAATTGTAAACATTGAAGTAAAATCTTTTACAAGACAATTTTAAAATTCCTATATCGTCTGTGAAGAACCAAAATGACCCATTTCCAATTTAAGCTAGAATCAAAATGATTTATGTCATAAAAACAAAATTAGTCACATGCATAAAATGTTAATTAGAAGTTTTTAAAAAGTGTAAAATGTTTTATTTACATGTTTTTTAAAAGTACAAAATTTTCTATTTACATGTTTTTGAAAAGTGTCAAATGTTTTATTTACATGTTTTTGAAAATTGTCAAATGTTCTATTTACATGTTTTTGAAAATTGTAAAATGTTCTATTTACATGTTTTTGAAAAAGTGCAAAATATTCTATTTAAATGCTTTCAAGACATGTTTCAATCATTTTTGTAGATAGTGGATATTGTTTTTAGCTACAAATGGATATGGGTCATTTTGGTTCTTCACGGGAGATATATCATAATGTAATTTACTGCTTTTTTAAAATTATTTCATATAGGCAACATGAATACTCGGAGTCGCTGGGGAAATGACGAGCAGGATAATTTTACGGAAAATCTCGTTCCTCATGAATCTGTGGTTTGTGAACCAAAAAGGGTCATTCTTCTTTTGGATATTGACTGCTTCGAGGTTCAAGTCTGGATGCAAAAAAAGTTGTATTTGTTTGATTTAGAAGATTCAGATAAACCTATGGTTGTCATTAGCCCTCATGAAAAGTAAGATAAGCATTAGATGATTCTAAATTTAATTAATTATTTATTTAATCAATTAGAAAGTTTTACGGAATATTTCAGATTTGTTGATAATATTCTTAACTACACTCACAAGGGCATGACGAAACATGCAGACCCAGATTTAACAGGGACCCATTAAACAAAATCGGGCTACTTTTCAACAGATCCAAAGTAACTCGAGTGAATTTTGCGTTGTTTGGTCACAGTCACGCAGTGACCCTCAAAATTAAAAAAAAAACCCAAATTTTAATATTTTGCAACCCTAATACTTTTACAGTTGTTGTCTGATTTTGATTAAATTTGTTTTTTCTGATCCTTAGACTTTTTTCTAAAAATTAATTTCAGGATTTTTTAAAATTCGAAAATTTAAATTTTTTTCAAGAAATTGGTTTAAAAAGTTACACGTAAAAAATGTGGGTCTCTTGATTTTTTTTTGAATAATTTTCGAATTTTAAAAAATCCTGAAATTAATTTCTAGAATATATCCTTCAAAATTAGATGTAAAATTGTTATTTTTTTTTTAAATAAATTCAAAAAAATATATATTTTTAAGACCCTATTTTTAAAACTCTTAATTTCCTTTCAATTAAAAATGACTAAAGGGGTGGGTGTACCACGTGGCGTATGGTTCCCTTGTCAGTTTCCGTTGAATGGCATTAATAGTAGTCACGTATGTTTTGTTCCCAGAATCCTGTCTGTCAACTATACTGCAAAAAGTATGGGCGTGAAGCGCGGGGGAAGTCTGGAAGATGCGCGCGCGCTATGCCTCCGAGTTGGAACCGAATTAGAGGAAATAGATGCGGGAATTCGCTACGGAAGATTGGATACTTTTACCCCCATCATCGAAAGTAACCGAGTTTTGGATGCCATAATTAGCTGGACAAATACGTTGGAAACAAGAGCTTCTATTAAAATCGAGCGAACTTTCCGAGATGATTTCTACATCGATGTGACGGACCTCATAGCTGAAAAAATCAATTCTTACAAGAACAATTCTAGAGATGGTTACATTCCGACCCGAAAAGAAATCAGAGAGTTGATCCGACCTAAAGAACACCCGTGTAGCGCTTACGACGGGCAACCTACAACCTGCATGGAAGGTCCGATTGGAAAATTTCGCAGTGGACAATTTTACTGGAGAGCTACAAAGCTGTATCCACACAACACTGACGCGCTTCGTTTGATTCATGGGGCCCTATTCGCCGACTCGATTATTCAACATATCAAAATGGCAACTGGATACAGAGTCTCCGCGGGGGTGGCTCACACCAAGTTGGTAGCGAAACTTGCTTGTGGCTTAAATAAACCGAGCGGGATCTGCATCATACCCAATGTTGCCCTCCCAAGGCTCAGCAGAACAATACGATTTCAAGATCTCCCGCGTTTTGGTGGGGAAACTGGAGACGATCTTCAAAGTTGGCTGTCCTCAAAATGGGAAGATAATGCTATCTATATTAATGACATCATCCGCGCTGACCTCGATGGCATTAATTTTGGCGCGGTGTTCCAAGAACTGGGCTTTTCAAATTACAGAAAGATGGCGTTGGATCTCCACAACAAGTGTCAATTCATAGATGAAAGTCGGGTCACTTCCAAAATTCATCCGGACACTATCAACACTCAAGTTTCGTTTGAAGGTTTGCACAACTGCTACATTTAAATTTTATAATTATTATTAGTTATTGCTCTGAATTATATAATTTGCAATTAAAGATTTGAAATATAATTGTTTGTTTACTTTTTCAGAAGGTAGCGAACCGAAATGTGTATTTGATGAGGGTGTTTTGAACATTGCACAAGATATGAAACGCAGAATTGAATACTACAGGAAATACATTGGAAGGATTGCAAAGGAATTAATCGTAAAGTTCGATACTGATTCTGACGTCAGAATCAGATCTGGTCCAATGGCATTACCACGTGGAGCTGACCAGTTTGTTGTTAGTCACGAGTCGATCCGTGACTTTATTATGGAATGCATTTTGAAAAATGGATTGGATTGGAAAAACATTTGGAAAATTAATTTGACTGCAAGAAAAATGACTGACGAAGAGGACAGGGATGAAATTCGGAGGTTGAGTAATACTCGATTTCCTAATACTTTGTTTGATGCACGATTAGCTTAAAGTGACTTGTGAGTAGACCTCAAAATGGTGTTGCTCACAAAGCTTTTTTTTCAATTTGTATTTAAATACAACAACAAAACACTCAAAATTTAGGGATTTTTGTATGGCAATTCATACAATTCTACGATTTTGTTTTCTACCTATTTACATAATTTTTACTAACATAGCTTGCAACAACATAATAATATGGAGATATTCGAGCATTTATAATTTAGCGAAGAATGTGATTGGATTTATTTTATATTGTGTGAGTTTGAAAATGATTGAATTATTAGAAAAATCAATATTGTACATTATTTACCAATAAAAATTAAAATATAATTATATTATTAAATACAAATCATAACATCTCATATTATGTCCTTATCCTGTCATTCCACAATACGGAATGTGCTTTCGTAAATCATTTGTATTAATTATGATTTGATCCATAATCATTTATTTGAACTCAATTACTAAATATCTGTATACCATTTCATATAAATAATTCAATATGCTAAACATCATTTAACATTTCACATCCCTGCCATTAACTATGAACTAATTAATCTACTTTTACGTACTACTTACAAATCAAATTCCATTACGTAGTATCTTACATAAATTCATATCTATACTTCCACGTATGATTTACCGTATTGAACTATTACCGCAAAACTACTATTAATCTATTAATCTAATAATGATTATTGTACAGACCAGCGCATTATGTCAGGATATACGGTGCGTATAAAATTGAATAGTACATTTTTTATGTATCATAACAATAAACTACGTAAAACAAGAAGACCAAACATTGCACGTCCCCGCAGTGAAGAATCAAAATGACCCATTCCCAATTTAATGTAGTGTCAAATCGACCCTTTTCAAACCTATTTAATCATCATATGATGACTCATGCATACCTAATTAAATTCGTTATTATTTGTGTCCGTTCTATTGTTCGTTTTATTTCTCTGTATGAATATTTTCAAAAACATGTGAAAAGAAAATTAGGTACCTTTAAAAAAAAAAAAAAAAAACATGGAATTGCAAAATTTTGTACCTTCTTAAAACATGCAAATACAACAGTTTTGCACTAATCCAAAATTTGTAAATAGAAAATTCTGCAATTTTAAAAACATGTAAATGCAACATTTTTGCACTATTCAAAAATATATAAATGCAACATTTTTGCACTATCCAAAAATATGTACATCCAGCATTTTCGCACTATTCAAAAATATGTAAATGCAACATTTTCGCACTATTCAAAAATATGTAAATGCAACATTTTCGCACTATTCAAAAATATGTAAATGCATCATTTTCGCACTATTCAAACATATGTAAATGCATCATTTTCGCACTATTCAAAAACATGTACCGTAAAGCTTCAAATAACTCCCCCGGGAGTTAGCGCCAAACTTTCGCCAAACCCCGGGAGTAATTAGAGGCCGGAGTAATTATCTTAAAACAAAACCCTCCCCATTTGATTTAATGCTAAAAAACCCGGGAGTTACTAGGGACCCGGGAGTTATTTGAAGCTTTACGTTAGATGCAACATTTTTGCACTATTTAAAAATATGTAAATGCAACATGTTTGCACTACTCAAAAACATGTAAATGCAACATTCTGCACATTTTAAAAACAAGTAAACTAACATTTTGTAGTGATCGAAATGGTTTGGTCCGGACCAGTAAAATCTAATCTGGTCGGGTCCGGTCTTGTCTGGTCTGGTCTGGGCCGAGGATTTCTGACCAGACCAGACCAGACCATATTTTTCTAGTCCGACTATATGCATTATTTTCAAGGAAACTCTTTGGGATAATTTTGTTTTCTAGTTTTTTTTATCGAATTACCTGCGTACGTATATATATATTTATATATTATATTTGAAATTACCTTTTTCAAGTCGAGTGATATTTATTTTTCGAAAAATCCGTAGGACAATTTTAGGTGTAATTTCTCACGCAAATTTCTTTTTTCAGATTTTCTATCCGACATGTTCTGGTCTGGTCTGGCCTGGTCTGGCGGTCGGACCATACCATAAAAACCAGAACAGACCAGACCATTTCGATCACTAACATTTTGTCAACCTTATTCAGTATTTATGTTCTGCACAGTTCGTTTAAATTCTATCATAAAGTAATTATTTAGGGACATTTGAATTCCTCGTTAGCAGTGTGCAATGTAATGCAAAATAAAATGTATGATCAGCACATTTCAAGTTGAATATTAGGCTATCAACTATTTAATTAAATTGGTAGGTGTCGGAAATGATGGGGAATTTAAGCCACCTTTTTGTTTAAAGAATGGAACTTCTATTAATAAATAATTACTACAAAAGGAAAACGTTTTCCCAACTTGTATTGCCTAAGCCTAAGATTTAAATGCTGCAGTTGTCAGGATTTTAAGACTATTGGAATTGGAGGCGTGTAGAGTGTAGAGCGAAAAAATGTGCTAGAGAACCATTTTATTGTGAAAACGTATGAATACTCTATGATGGGCCGAGCGGAAATTATCTCTGCTGAGCACAGCTGAAAAATAGATAGGTGGCTAAATAGTGATTGTATTGGGAAATTGGAAGTTTTGATTTTGATAGAAAATATATACTCATGACCATAACAAAAAATGTGTCTACACGGATAATTCCTTTTTTGTTTTTGTCACAACTCAACTCTGTCTTTTATTGCTTTCAATACGTTTCATTCATTAACATTGTTGAGATATTTGCGTATTATTACACTTGGTCTCAAGTCTCAGGTGTCAGTGGGTCTGTCCTATGTTGTCACTAACAATAAGTGAAAAAATTTAATAAATTACTAATTTATTCTCAAACTCCAAATTTAAATCAACAAGCTTATTGTAGCCTTAGAAAGTTAAAATAAATTCAGTACTAAACTACACAACAGCACGGTAAGCAATGTTCGCATAAAATCCTTCTATTACCTAATTTAAGGACCGTAAAGCTCCAAATAGAAGCCGGGTCTGTCATAGACGCCGGCCTCTGATAGAAGCCACGGGTTTTCCCTTTTCCCATAAGAGGCAGTGTTATTTTTGTCAGCTCAAACTTGGTATTTTCAATAGAAGCCGCGGGGGCTTCTACTACGAGCTTTATAATATTTTGGTAAAGCAAAATATTGTATTTTGGTAAAGCAAAATATTGTATTTTGCTTTACCAAAATATTGTATTTACATGTTTTAGAATATAGTTTAAAATGTTCTTTTTACTTGATTTAGAAAAGTACGAAATTTTCTATTTACATGTTTAGAGAAAAGTGGAAAATGTTTTATTTCCATGCATTTTAAAATGTACACAAAGTTTTATTTGCATTTGTTTGAAAAGTTCAAATTTTTCTACTTACATGTATTTTAGAAAAGTGGAAAATGTTCTATTTACATGTTTTTGAAAAGTGAAAAATGTTCTATTTACATGTTTTTGAAAAGAGGAAAATGTTCTATTTACATGTTTTTGAAAAGTGGAAAATGTTCTATTTACATGGTTTTGAAAACAGCAAAATGTTCTATTTTGCATGATTTTGAAATGTACAAAAAATTTAATTTGCCTGTTTTTGAAAAGCCAGGCAGCAGGAGCTGCCTGCGTTTGCCGCAATGCCGCATTATCCGGCCCAGCTGATAGATACTTGTCCAATTTTAATTGTGGCATTAAGAGAAAAATCCAGATTTTTCCAAAATTTTGTAGAATCCAAATTCATAGCGTAATATCTTCCCTGTATATTTTCAATAGACACATTTAACATAGTGCTTTAAAACAAACTTTTTTGGAAATCTCAATCTCAGGCGGCCGCCAAAATATGCATAGCTCTCTATAACTAAATTCAACGCTATTTAGTTTATTTCAGAGGCAACATGAGTATTCGGAGCAGCTTGGTACATGAAGTCCGAGATGACTCACGGAAAAAGGTCGTTCCTAAGTCTGTGCATTATGAACCAAAGCCAGTCATTCTGCTGCTGGATGTTGACTGCTTCGAAGTACAAGTTTGGATGCAAAAACAGATGCATGTTGTTGGAAAAGACTTGGATAAACCGATGGTTGTCACCAATCCGGATGGAAAGTAAGACACCCAAATGATCCTAAATTAAATTAATTGTTTAATTCAAAAATTTCACTGTTACTATTATTTAAGCTTTTTTTTCAACATTCTCAACTGACGAGCATAACCGTCAAACCATTAGTGAGATTTTCGAACTAGATATTTTTTTTCAAAAAAAGCGTTCACAGAAACTTAGAATTCCCTAACAACATGGCATGGTGCGCAATGAGTTTTGGTTGATGAAATACATTTTTGAAATTACGAGAACGGCCTCAAAAACTCAAAATTGGTTTTTGCATCTGTTTTTCCAAACTTTTAAACAGAATTTTTAAAAATAGTGCTTAAAAACCCGTTTTAAATATTTAGAAGTACAAATAATATTATTCAATTTTTTTCTTCTAACTTTTAACAGTAATTTAAGTTGCCTTTAAATTTAAAAGAAAGTCAACATTTAAATTCTTATTATTTTTTGTTGAACTCTCAATATTTTAAAATGGGATTTTAAACACAATTTTTATACATTTAGGTGAAAAAACACAACTTATAAACACAAAAAAACCATTTTAAGGCCTTTTTTATTTTTTTGAAAAAATATAATATCGACTAAAACGCATTACGTGCTCTATTCTGCTAAGCAGTACAAACTTTTTTTTGGGCGCTTTTTTTGAAAACAAATATGTTATGAAAAATCATGCTAATGGTTTGACGAGTTTTGCTCGACAATATCTGTTAAATTGTGTCGAAAACAAATTTTTTTTTTCAGAATCCTCTCTGTAAACTATACGGCGAAAAGTATGGGGGTGCAGCAAAGGGATTAAGGGAAGGACGTCAGTGGCTTGAGAATGCCCGCACACTGTGCCTCCAAGCTGGAACCCAATTGGTGGAAATAACTCCTAGACAGCGTTATGGAAAACCTGATTAGTTTCACCCCGATCATAGAGAGCAACCGAATTTTAGATGCCATAATTAGCTGGAAAAACATGAGGAAAATTAAAAAAAATTAAAATCAAGCGAACTTTTCGAGATGATTTCTACATCGATGTGACGGAGCTCATAGCTAAGAAAATCAGCTCTTTGATCAAGAATAATCCCAGACAAGGAAATTCTATTGTCAATCCGTCCCAAGAAGAAATCAATGTTCGTATTAGGCCTAAAGAACATCCTTGTCAAGCTTGCGACGGCGCACCTACAACCTGCATTGAAGGTCGGACTAGAAAAATTGTTGGTGAAGATCTTGGCTGCAGAGTTCTAAAGTTGTATGAAGACCATACCGACGAACTCCGTTTGGTTCAAGGGGCCCTCATCGCCGACTTGCTTATTCAACATATCCAAAAGGAAACAGGATACAAAGCCTCAGCTGGAGTGGCTCACTCCAAGTTGGTCGCCAAGATTGCTTGTGGCTTAAATAAGCCAAGCGGAATCTGTATCATACCCAATGTTGCCCTCCCACGCCTCAGCAAGACGATACGGTTTCAAGAACTCCCGGGTTTCGGTGGGAAAACTTGGGATGCTCTTCAAAGTTGGATGTCCTCAAAATTGGGGAAAAGTACGATACATATTGATGACATTCACCGCGCTGTCCTTGGTAGATTTAATTTGAGCGCAGTTTTCCAAGAACTGTGCATTTCAAATTACGAGGAGAAGGCGGAGGATCTTCAAAACAAGTGTCACTTTAAGGATAAACGTCTGGTCACGTCCAAAGTTCATCCTGACACGATCAGTACTGTTTTCTCGTTTAAAGGTTCCCGCATCTTTATTTAAAAATTATATGATTAATTGCTATGGATTATATTTTTTGAAACATAGGGTGTAAAATAACCCTTTCTTTGTTCCCTTGTTTAGAAAGTGGTGAACCAAAAAATGAATTTGACGAGGGTGTTTCGAATATTTCAAAAGATATGGAAGACAGAATTGACTAATACAGGAGAAACTATGGAAGAACTGCAACGAAACTGAAAGACAAGTTTGATCCTTATACTAACGCCAGGACCAGAACTGGTCCTTACAACTCTCCTTCCAAGTCATTGCCACAAGACACTGCTCGCAGTTTGTTAGTCAGGAGTTGATCCGTGACTATATTTTAAAAAGCATTCCGAGATATGGGTTGCATTGGACAAACATTTGGAAAATTCATTTGACTGCAAGGTACATTCCTCACGAAGAAGTTAAAGAAATTGGGTTTCTGAGTTTTTCTCGATTACGTAATTGCAAGATTGCTGAATAAACAAGTTACGCTGTTCCCGTTTGAAGATGAGAATAGAGCATAACATTTATTTGTAAGTGGGCCTTAAAAGGTTGCTTACACAAAGCAAATTCAACAACTTTATTTTTAAACGTAACTTAGAAATAAAGCAATGAAAAATTCAAAATTTATGGATTTTAAAATAAAAATTTATATATAATTCTACGATTAGAAATTAACATAGTTTGTAACAACATCATAATATGCAGATACTAGAGTATTTGTTTTAGAAAGCAATTTAATTGGATTTATTTTATATTTTGCGTAAGTTCATATAGTTAAACTAGTATAATAATCTATATTAATATAAAATAAATAATAATATAAATTAGTCAAAATGTAAACTAAATACTTACTACTACAATACTGTAATACATAGTAATTTTATTAATTCCTATGTTGCTGACATAAATGATTAACTTTATGATTAGGTTCGCGTAGCAAAATTTTTATATACCGTTCACATATTACATTAAAATACAATTATGTAACTCCAAATTAATGCACCCATTGTAACCGCTAGATCCAACTCAGTTATTGATATTATTTTATAGTGATGATAGTTACCTTTATGAACGTATGCCTTCCTGAGAATGAAACTGATTACACTAAGCTAAAAATTAACTCCAAATTCCAGAATTTATCCTCGTATGAAATAACTTGATAACTTAACTTAACTAATGAGCAACAACCCGGAGAGTATTTCTTTATTTGTTCCACGAGAGTAAATTGTACAGAGTCCGAGAGTCCTTGACCGTTTTTTCAATTCAACTGAATGTCAAGGTTAGGTCAGGCTCGGTATTTATATGCTCCGATCACGTAAGGTGACCGTGCAGTACATTGTTAGATTTACCGTTATATCTAAAATTAACGTAATTACTATTCATATTTACCGTTATGGACCTTTCCAGAACTTTTTCCAATTTTCTGGAAATTTCTACTAATTTTAATATACATGTATGATCGTAACCTACTTAATCATTTATTTATTTACATTATTAATTTATTTGCATTATTTGGTATCAATCACTTGACCTACATGCATATGGTTATACCATTCATCATTTCTTAATAATTATTAAATGGTAAGTATATGCGCTGTAAGTGAACTGCGCATATTTCATCCCTTCTATAGCCACTGACGTAATGTGTGAATGGCCCCTATTAAACTCCCAAATACTCATTGAAATATTTTCGATTTTTAGATGCTGAGCTTTAGCTCATTAAGCATCTAATAAGATAGTTTTGTCTGTCCCCCAAATGTCTGTCCGTCTGTCCCCCTTTTTGTATGTCGTACGCTACAGGTCACATTTTTTAAGTGATGTTGACCAAATAAATTTTAGAAATTCACAAATGCGATGTAGATGTGCTGTATAGTTTTTAGGAACAATCTATTAAGTAACTTTTTTGCAATTAGCAGTCAAATGGACCAAGAATCAATATTTTTGTCACTCGAAAACATACACGTACAAAAACCTAGTTTGTGTTGGCCCTGAGTGCTCCTTGCATTACATGCTACGTACACATTTACTTAGGTACTTTTATTTTGAATTGTAGGTGCTTTTTTTTTTAAACGCTCCCGCTCCCAGAAAAATCTATGGACACGAAATTACATACAGACTTTCTCACGGAATTGCATACAGGCATAAATAGGGAAATGCATACAGACAGGTACATACATACGAAATACCATACGTACGTGCATACATACATACATTCATACATTTATACTTACATACATAAATACATACATGCGTACATACATACAGTATTGCATTCTATGAATTCGTGAGAACACACATCTTTCCAAGCCTACAGTTGTGGAACCTAATCGTACGTTCGCTACTTATATGCAGACTACTGTAACAGCAACACTTCTACTGTTTCCCGTGCGTCCCGTTAAAATAAAGAAATGTGTGTGGGTCAATAGGGTTATATAAATTAGTATATTTAGGTGTAAGTGGTATAAAGACGGTTAGGTGCTGTCGTACTTTGATCGTTAATACAAAAATCGTTTTTCAATGAAGCCAATATTTGCTGTAAGCTCAGCATCTACTTTGGGCCCCCGTCACGCAAATCCGGCGCGAAGCGCCGGATTTTTATTCATGCTTCTTTTTTAAAACAAACCAAATTTAATTTTAATTTAATTAATTTATTTAATTTGTTGCCATGTAAAAGTATGCGCAACATGTGAAAGGTGCGTGAATTGTGAAGGCAGTATTTAACTATTGGGGATTGTTGATACATTTGGCGGGAAAGACGGAAGCTTCAAATTCTGTGGGGCACTTTGAGGAAATCAATTCAATGCAGTCGTAAATATTTCGAGTCCCATCTTGTCCACTTTTAGTTCGTTTACACATACAGAAAAATTCCAAAAAACAAAATATAAAAAAACAAATTAAATTCCAATCAGTGTTGATTCTCCAAAATACATGTAAAGGATTGTTCACAAATGACGACATCGGAAGTGTCACTGACAATCAGTACAGTCCACTCGCTACATAGCGGATACCTCCACATAGCGTACTTTACACGCATCCCTGGCTAAATCCCTATGCTTTTAATGCAATAATACCTCTATATAGTGTACCTCCACATAGTGGAAACCTCCTCATAACGTACTAATTTCAGAGGCCCAAAGTAACATTTAAGTGTAAATTTCGTCGCTTCATAGTGTACTTTCAGAAATTTAAAATTTTTCAGCGCCTATTTCAAAAAGTTACTATTTTTTTTCTTCATCTAACTGATTTTGCAAACTTATACAATCGAAATTACTAAAAATATTCTTTGATTGATTTTTTTAGAACCAATAATTACTTTAAACAGTAGCATTTTTATAGTTTTCATGTAAAATACTGATTTTGTTTTAAACCTGTACTTTCTACATAGTGTACTCTCCTCATAGCGTACCTATTTGGCTGGTCCGCTGAAGTACGCTATGTAGCGAGTGGACTGTATGTACTTGTGTAGTAAAACTGTCCCAGCAAACACTCAGCAACATTATGTTATCTAATTATCAACATACGTTTCCAAATTTGTTCTAAAACATTTAAGTTAATTCTGGGGCATCTTAATGTTGTCTGAATAAAGTTGAATTTTAGACGCGCAGTCCATATGAGCTCTAAAATATAACATTTGTAAGATGCGTAAATGCAGAACACATTATGTTAACAGTATGGGGACACTTTTTCGGAGTCTCTAAAACTCGTCTAAAATTCCCCGGAAATTGGTCAGGTAGCACATGGAAATTATACGTTTGTATTGAATACGAACTTGCGCCAGGCTGTAACCTTCATTTCTTTCCTACTTCTCTACTGTTGCCTGTTGCAGTAACACTGCCCACAACTACGGCAGAAGTTCATACTTAATTGTTGTGGCTTGTGGCAGTGTAGTTTATTTGTGTGTGAGTTTTACAAAAGTGTCTGATAGTTAGCTGGTTTAATATGGAAAAACTGTTGGTTCCGACTTTATTTGTCCTTTTGGTAGTGTGCACTCATACTGTTACTAGAAATTTTTTTTTCACTAGTCATTTTAGTAAATGTGTTACTACAAATAGTTATATTGTGACAATTTAAATTTAACCCATCCCGGAAAGAAAAATATACCTACAGTGGTTATTGTTCGTGTTCAGTGGATGAGATAGTTAAATGTTCAATACGTACAATTTATCATTGCATCTGTTTTGCCTATAATATTGACTGTACAATATGTGTACTATAGGATAAAGAAAATTCAAGAACTAAACTTTTATTTATAGTTGTGTCAGTGTGTACAATGCGATATAGTTTTGTGAAGTGTGAAAGTGAATGATAATGAATTAGTTTGATGTAATTTTTATGATGAATTGTCATTAAATAGATGTATGTTTGATGATTGATGTGTGTAGGTTTCATTTTCATGTATAGGTGAGCATGAAGGCATAAATTAGGAGCGGGTAAAGTAGTACTACTAGTAACTGTAGAATCCGCAAGATGCTAGAAAAGTTCTAAAATCCATCCAAAATTTATCAGAGTTTAGTAACCGTACGGAAACCGAACAGTAACATTAAAGCGGACATTAGTGACCCATTATGTTGTCCTGTGGATAACATTTGGTAACATTCAGACAACATTCAGAGCCCAATGGTCTCAGGCCTATGAAACTATTATGTTAACATTATGTTGCAACTGTGTTTGCTGGGGTGTCCTAGTTTTATGAGCAAAAAAGTAAATGTGACTAGTTTCTATGTTTGACGTAGAATAAATTATAGTTGGTTTTGTTTGACTGATTTAACATAAGTCTGCCACATCACCGATGTGACGTATTCATCAGCAACTATACAATTTACAATAATTATATCTAACATCCGATATTTCATAAATCATAACATCTCTATACAATACAACACAAACTGCAAAATGCGTATCGGCTGTGAAGAGCCAAAATGACCTATGTACCGTATATTCTATAATAGTACGCCCCGCGTACTATCCAAATTCCGACCTCTCAGACCCGCATACTATTACAGACCCGCGCACTATTACAGACCCGCGTACTGCCATTTAATACTGTGTTAAATAGACCCGCGTAGTATTCAAACTGAGACCTCCCAGACCCGCGTACTATTGGAGACCCGCGCATTAATATAGAATAAACGGTATGTCTATTTCTAGCTAAAACCGTTATCCACTATCCACAAAAATATTTAAATATGTCTTGAAAGCATTTAAATAGACTACTTTGCACTTTCCAAAAATACGTAAATAGAACATTTGAGACTTTTCAAACATATCTAAATAGAACATTTAGATATTTATATCTGTTTAAAAACATGAAATTAGAAGATTTTGCACCTTTCCGAAAACATGGAATCATAACATTTTACACCTTTTTAAAAACATGAAATTCGACATTTTTGCACCTTTTCAAAAACATAAAATTATAACTTTTTGTACCTTTTCGAAAACATGGAATTAAAACATTTTGCACCTTTTTAAAAACGTAAATAGAACATTTTGCACCTTTTTAAAAACTTGTAAGTACAAAATTTTGTACCTTTTCAAAGACATGTAAATAGAAGATTATGTACCTTTTCAAAACAAGTAACTATAACATTTTGCCAACCATATTTAGAATTTATGTTTTGAATTTTGTATAGTTTATTTTAATTCTATCTTAAATTCGATATTATGTGAAATTTTGACTTTTCTTTAGCAATGGGCTATGTAATGCAAAATAGCAAAACGCAACGTATGATTGGTAAATTTCATGTTGAATATTAGGCTTTAATATAAAACTGAGCTATTTAATTAAATCGGGAGGTGTGAAGGTGTCGAAAGTAGTGAGGATTTTAAAAGCCACCTTTTTTGAATAATCGAATTTTTATGCATGACTATATAATACAAAGGGAAAAGTATTCTTAACTTGTAATGCCTCAGGTTTAAATTTTACATGTTGTGGTTGTCGGCATTCTAAGTTTATTGGAGGCATGTAGAATTCAGTAGGATGTAAAGCTAAAATGTACTAGAGAACAATAATATTATTTTCGATACGTATAAATACTTTATGATATGGGCCGAGCGGAAATTATCTATGCTAAGCACAGTTGAAAAATAGTCATAGGTAGGTGCGTAAATAGTGATTGTATTGGATATTTGGATTTTTTGATTTCGATGGTGAAAACATATTAATGACCATATAAGGATAATTCCAATTTTGTCACAACTCAACTCTGTCTTTTATTGCTTTGAAAACGTTTCATACTTTATTATTGTTTGGATATTTGCCGTATTAGTACACTTGGTCAAGTCTCGAATTTTTGGTAGATACAAAACTTTACATTTCAAAAAGAAGTCAGCGAGTAAAGTTGTCAGTGTGAGTCTGTCCTATGTTGTCACTGGGTGAAGAAAATTAATAAATTGCTAAATTTATTCTCAAACTTTTAATTAAAATCTAAGAGTTTACTGGAGCTGCAGAAATTTAAAATAAATTCAGTTTTATACTACACAGCATGGTAAGCTATGTTAGGATAACATTTTTTAAATGCCTAATTTAAGTAGGTACCTAGTTATAATATTTCAGTAAAGCAAAATTTTGTAGGTATTTACAAATTTTAGAACATAATTAAAAATGTTCTTTTGACTTGATTCACGAAAGTACAAAATGTTCAATTTACATGTTTTAAGAAAAATGGAAATTGTTTTATTTGCATGTTTCTAAAATGCACAAAAAATTATATTTGTATTTTTTTGAGTAGCGTATAATGTTCTATCTAAATAATTTGAGATGAGTAAAAAATACTTCATTTGCATGGTTTTTAAAATGTAAAAAAAATAATATTTGCATGTTTTTGAGAAGCGCAAAATGTTATATTTACACGTTTTAAGAAAAATGGAAATTGTTTTATTTGCATGTATTTAGAATGTACGAAAAACTTTATTTGCATGTTTTTGAGAAGCGCAAAATGTTCTATTTACATGATTTGAGATAAGTGGAAAATACTTTATTTCCATGTTTTTAAAATGTAAAAAAATGAATTGTTTAATTGTATAGTTTTAATTTTAGCATTAAGAGAAAAATCCGCATGTTTTTCAAATTTTGTAGAACCCAAATAGCATATCATCTTCCCTGTATATTTTCAACTAAAAGATTAAACATTGATTTTTTATCCACTGTTGGAAATTTAAATCTTAGGCGACCGCCAAAACATGCATAGTTCTTAACAACTTAATTTAAATCTTATTAATTTTATTGTTCCACAGGTAACATGGCTAATCGGAAGAGCTGGGTAAATGAGGGGCGAGACGACTTGACGCGAAATGTCGTTCCTGAATCTATTCATTATACGCCAAAACGAGTCATTCTGCTTTTGGATATTGACTGTTTCGAACTGCAAGTTTGGAAGCACAATCAAAAACAAATGCATTTGCTTGATTTAGATGAACCGATGGTTGTCACCAATCCTGATGGAAAGTAAGGCGCTCACATGATCCCAAATTTAATCAATTAATTAATTAATTAAAAAGTTTAAATGCCTATTATTTAAGAGTTTATGTCAATATTCTCAACTGACGAGCACAACCGTCAAACCATTAGAAAGAATTTTCATCAAATATTTTTATTCAAAAGGAGCGTAAAAAAAACATGGAATTGGGTAGCCACATGGAGCGTAATAAGTTTTGATCGATAAACTATTTTTTCGAAAATACCGAAAAGGCCTCAAAATGGTTTTTTTAATCCTACTATTTATTTAAAAAAAACATAATAATCACAATTTATGAAAATTTCGTATAAAAACCAATTTTAAAATATTCTCAGATTATAAAAAAATAAAATAATTTCAAAATTTTAAATTTTAATTATTTGTTAAATCAGAACATTTTTAAATAGTTTTTCATACAAAATTTTTATAAATTGTAAATAAAATGCTTTTTTAAAAATAGAAAATAGGACTTAAATACTATTTTAAGGCAATTTTCGTTTTTAGAAAAAATATGCCATCGACCAAAACTTATTACGCGGACCATGTTGTTAAGACATTCTATGTATTTTTGGAGGCTCTTTTCGGAACAAAAATCTCGATTATGGTTTGGCGGGTTATGCTCGTAAGTATATTGGACGCTATGTTTGAAAGATAATACTGCATGGAATGTCTTGCTAATGAATTGACGAGTTTTGCTCGACAATATCCGTTAAATTGCTTTATAAATAGTGTACAAAATATGTTTTTTTTTTCAGAATCTCATCTGTTAATTATACAGCAAAAAGTATAGGAGTGAAGCGAGGGTAAGGACCTCAGTGGCTTGAAGATGCCCGCGCACTGTGCCTCCGAGCTGGAACTGAATTAGTGGAAATAACTCCTGCAGAACGTTTCGGCAAAGCGGACACCTTTACCCCGATCATGGAGAGCAACCGAATTTTGGATGCCATAATTAGCTGGACAAACATGAGGAAAATTCCAATTAAAATCGAGCGTACTTTCCGAGATGATTTCTACATAGATGTAACGGATCTCATATCTGACAAAATCAACTCTTTGTTCATAAAAAATCCCAGAGTTGGAAAGTCTATTGTCATTCCGTCCCAGGAAGAAATTAATGTTCTTAACAGGCCTAAAGAACATCCTTGTCACGCTTACCACGGGACACCTACAGCCTGTATTGAAGGCCCGACTAAAAAAATTGTTGGTCAAGATCTTTGCTACAGAGTTCAACATCTGCATGAATACCATACCGACGAACTTCGTTTGGTTCACGGGGCTCTATTCGCCGACTCGCTTATTTAACATATTTACAAGAAAATGGGATACAAAGCCTCAGCTGGTGTGGCTCATACCAAGTTGGTCGCTAAACTTGCTTGTGGCATGAATAAACCGAGTGGGATCAGTATCATACCCGATGTTGCCCTCCCACGCCTCAGCAAGACGATACGGTTTCAAGATCTCCCGGGTTTTGGTGGGAAAACTGGAGACGCTCTTCAAAGTTGGATGTCCTTAAGATTGGGGAAAAATACGATACATATGGATGACATCCATCGCGCTGTTCGCGGTGGCATTAATTTGTGTGCGGCTTTCCAAGAATTGGGATTTTCAAATTATAAGAAAAAGGCGAAGGATCTCTACAACAAGTGTCAATTTAGGGATGAAAGTCGGGTCACTTCCAAAGTTCATCCAGACAGTATCAGCACTAGTTTGTCGTTTAAAGGTTCCCGCATTAAAGTGTTTTAATTTTTAGTTCTTGGTATGGATTATATTTTGTGATAAAAAATTTGTAAAACATTCGTTTCTTTGTTTCCTTATTTAGAAGGTGGCGAAAGTAAAGTTTATTTTGACGAGGGTGTTTCCAACATGTCTCAAGATATGGAAGGCAGAATTGACTACTACAGGAGAATCTATGGGAGGACTGCGAAGAAATTGATCGTCCAGTTTACTCACACTGACGCCAGGACGAGAACTGGTCCTTCCAAATCTACTCGAATGGACTTGTCACAGGACGCACATCAGTTTGTTAGTCACAAGTCGATCCGTGACTTTATTTTGGAAAACATTTTTAGAAATGGGTTGTATTAGAAAAACATTGCGAAAATTCATTTGACTGCAAGTTACATTACTGACAAGGACATTGTAGCAATTTGGAGTGAGATCTATACTCAATTACAGAATTACGAGTTTGTTGGAACAACAGATCATGCTGTACCCGTTTGAAGAGGAGAATAGATCGTCACATTTATTTGTGAGTGGGCCTCAAAAGAATGCTCACAAAGCTTTTTTAACAATTTGATTTCTAATATGGCTTATAGTTATAAAAACAAACAAGAAAATGAATTTCATAAATTTATGGATTTTTAATATGACAATTCACACCGATTTTTAATTAGGTAATATAGTTTGTAATACCAAGATATTATACAGATCAGATATTTGCATTTTGTGTGTGAAGAACAAAAAAAATTTTAGCTTAATAAAATATCCACTATCTACACAAATAATAAAATATGTCTTGAAAGCATTTAAAAACAACATTTTGCACCTTTTCCAAAGCCTGTAATTAGAACATATTAAACGTTTTAAAAAACAAGGAATTGAAACATATTGAACTTTTCCAAAAACATGGAATTAAAGCATTTCGCACCTTTTTAAAAGCATGGAATTAGAATATTTTGCACCTTTTCAAAAACATGCAAATAAAACATTTTGCACTTTTCAAAAAATATGCAAATAAAACATTTTGTTTTTTTCAAAAACTCGTGATTAGCATTTTACGCATGTGTCGCATTTTGTGTATATGAAATATAGCTCATTTTGATTGTAACTTAAATTGGATACGGGTCATTTTGGTTCTGCACACACAATATAAAAAAAATAAATTTGAGGTTGCCCCGATTTAACTGTAGTTCTTACAAAGTGCCTGACCTCGAATTCACTTCTTGCACTGTGCCATCACACAAGTTTTGTCTTTCAACATTAGTCGGGCCTACTTCTATGGCAAACTTCATTTTACATTGACGTTCAGAGCCGCCGAGCCCTTCACTGCCTTGTGGACAACGAAAACCCAGTGGGAAAACTTGCCACCGCCGCTGGTCTCGATCCCAAGACCTGAAGCGAGCATTTGCTTAAACAGCAGGTTCATAGACATCAGTGCAGTAAGCACTGAGCTACGCGGGCTCGCTGCACACACAATATGCCCTTTTGTCATTCCACAAAACGGAATGTGCTTACATCAATCATTTTTATTAGTTATAATTCGATCTATAATAATTTAGTGAACTCAATTATCGAGTATGTATACAATTTAATTGCAAAAATTAAATATGCTGAACATTACTTAATAGTTTGACATCCGCTATAAATTATACTAACAAGGCAAGGTAGTCCAGCGGTCTAAGGGCTGAGGCTCTTCTCTGATGGTCGTAGGTTCAACTACCACCCGGGGGTCTATCGTGAGGTAGATACTCTTAAACTCCCACCTCTCCTCGCGTGTAGTGACCTTCAAAGCTTACTTGGCTCTGTGTTAGTACGGGGTAAGCTAGCCACACCTATCTGCTCCTGGAAATAAGCGATTACGCTTTCGAGCTTGACAATAAAGCCATTAAATTTACATTTACATTAACATACATTATGACAGGATATACGGTGCATATGAAATTAATTAGTGCATTTATGTAGCATAACAATAAACTATGTAAAAGATGCTGAGCAAACATTTCTGTACCCTGCGCATCCCCAGTGAAGAATGAAAATGACCCATTTCCAATTCAATGTTTATAGTGTCAAATCGACCCTTATCAAATCTATTTAAATTTCATAACAATTCATGGTGAACTATACCTATGTCGGTTATTTGTTTGACTGTCCGTATTATTTTTTAACATCAATATTTTCAAAAATGTGTATATTAAAGAACATTCTGCATTTTTAAAAACATGGAAATACAAAATTTTGTACCTTTTTAAAAAATGTAAATAAAACATTCTGCACTTTTAAAAACATGTAAATACATAATTTTGTACCTCTTATTTAAAAACATAGAAATACAAAATTTGTACCTTTTCAAAAACATGTAAATAAAACTTTTAAAAACATGGAAATACAAAAATTTGTACCTTTTAAAAAACATGTAAATAAAACATTCTGCATTTTAAAAACATGTAAATACATAATTTTGTACTTTTTCAAAAACATGTAAATAAAACATTCTGCATTTTTAAAAACATGTAAATACATAATTTTGTACCTTTTTAAAAACATGGAAATAAAACATTCTGCATTTTCAAAAACATGGAAATACAAAAATTTGTACCTTTTCAAAAATATGTAAATAAAACATTCTGCATTTTTAAAAACATGGAAATACAAAAATTTGTACCTTTTCAAAAACATGGAAATACAAAAATTTGTACCTTTTCAAAAATATGTAAATAAAACATTCTGCATTTTTAAAAACATGGAAATACAAAAATTTGTACCTTTTCAAAAACATGGAAATACAAAAATTTGTACCTTTTCAAAAACATGTAAATAAAACATTCTGAATTTTCAAAAACATGGAAATACAAAAATTTGTACCTTTTCAAAAACATGGAAATACAAAAATTTGTACCTTTTCAAAAACATGTAAATAAAACATTCTGCATTTTTAAAAACATGTAAATACATAATTTTGTACTTTTTCAAAAACATGTAAATAAAACATTCTGCATTTTTAAAAACATGTAAATACATAATTTTGTACCTTTTTAAAAACATGGAAATAAAACATTCTGCATTTTTAAAAACATGGAAATACAAAAATTTGTACCTTTTCAAAAATATGTAAATAAAACATTCTGCATTTTTAAAAACATGGAAATACAAAAATTTGTACCTTTTCAAAAATATGTAAATAAAACATTCTGCATTTTTAAAAACATGGAAATACAAAAATTTGTACCTTTTCAAAAATATGTAAATAAAACATTCTGCATTTTTAAAAACATGGAAATACAAAAATTTGTACCTTTTCAAAAATATGTAAATAAAACATTCTGCATTTTTAAAAACATGGAAATACAAAAATTTGTACCTTTTCAAAAATATGTAAATAAAACATTCTGCATTTTTAAAAACATGTAAATACAAAATTTTGTACCTTTTTAAAAACGTGGAAATAAAACATTCTGCATTTTTAAAAACATGTAAATACAAAATTTTGTACCTTTTTAAAAACGTGGAAATAAAACATTCTGTATTTTTAAAAACATCTAAATTCAAAATTTTGTACCTTTTTAAAAACGTGGAAATAAAACATTCTCCATTTTTAAAAACATGTAAATGCAAAATTTTGACATTTCAAAAACAAAAATAGAATATTTTGAAATTTTTAAAAATATGTAAATAGAACATTTTGACCTATTCAAAACCTTTTAATTAACTAAAAAATTATGTGACTTTATTAAAACCTGTAAACAGAACATTATGCAACTTTTAAAAATAAATGAACTAACATTTTGTCTACCTTACTTAGACTTTATGTTTTAATTACATAGTGTGTTTACATTCTATCCTTACTTGTATATTATGTAACATTTTGATTCTTCATTAACAATGTGCCATTAAATGTAAAATGCAATGTATGATCGGCATATTTTATGTTAAATATTATGCTTTAAGACTGAATTATTTAATTAAATTAGTTGGTGTCGGAAGTAGTGGGGAATTTAAGCCACCTATTTTAAGGACCGCAACTTCCATGAATAACTATAATTCAAAGGGAAAAGGTTTTCCAAAATTGAATATCTCAGGTTTAAATGATGTGATTGTCGGCATTCTAAGGTTATTGGAGGCATGTAGAATGTATAATTAATTATTATTGTAGATACGTATAAATACTTTATGATAGACCGAGTGGAAAAACAGCTGAAAAATAGGTAGGTGCCTAAATACCGATGGTACTGGGTATTTGGGTATTTGGATGTTTTGATTTTGATAGAAAATGTACCCATGACCATAACAAAGAATGTGTTTGGTCGTAATTCATATTTTGTTATTGTCACAATTTAACCCTGCATTTAATTATTACTTTCATAACGTTTAATTCTTTAATATTGTTTAGATTTTTGCCGTCATGAGGCAAAAATTGCGCCAAATCTTTTATATCGGGGCAGATACAAACTTTAAATCTCATAGAGCCGTGAGCGAGTAAAGTTTTCAGTGGGTGAAAAATCTAATTTAATAAATTGCTAATTTTTTTCTCAAACTGTAAATTAAAATCAACAAGTTTATTGGAGCCGCAGGAAGTTAAAATAAATTTGGAATTAAACTACACAGCACGGTGAGTTACATATGTTCATTGTATACAATTCTTCAAATACCTAATTAAAGTACCTAGTTACATTACTATTCGCATGTTTCTAAAATTGTGTACAAACCAAATATTCAACATAGATCTTTTAAAAGAAATGTAATTTAAATCTTATAGGCCGCTGCCAAAAATATGCAATTATTGATAACTAAATTTAACGCTCATCAAAATATTTATTTCATAGACAACATGAATAATCGGAGGAGCTGGACAAATGACGAGAAAGATGATTTTACAAAAAAATGTCATTCCTGAATCTGTGCACGATGAACCAAAACGAGTCATTCTTCTCCTAGATATTGACGCTTTTGAAATGGAAGTTTAGATGCACAAACAAAAGCATTTGTGTAATTTCGATAAACCGATAATTGTCACCAGTCCGGATGGAAAGTAAGACGCCCACAAGATACCAAATTAAATTATTTAATTATTTAATTAATTAAAACGTTTCATAGACTATAACCTAAGATTTTTTGTTATCACAATTAGCCAAATTCTCCATAAGACATTTTTTCAACATTCTTAAGTGACGAGCATAACCGTCAAACCATTAGCCAAGTTTTCCAAAAGACTTTTTTTTTCAAAATTATCAACTGACGAGCATAACAGTCAAACTATTATCCAGCTTTTCCATGACTTTTTTTTCAACATTCCTAACTTGCAAGCACAACTGTCAAATCATTGGCGAAATTTTTCGTAAGACATTTGTTTTTCAACGTTATCATTTGACAAGCAAAACCGTCATGAGTCATACCATTAGCCAAGATTTCCATAAGGCTTTTTTTTCGCCATTATTAACTGACGAGAATAACCGTCAAACCATTTGCCAAGATTTCCATAAGATTGTTTTTCAACATTATCAACTGAAGAGATTAACTGTCAAACTATTAGCCACATTTTCTTTAAGACGCTTTTTTTAACATTTGTAACTGACAAACATAACATAAACATCAAACCATTTGCAACATTCGTTTTTCAGGATATTGTTGCAAAAACAGTTTCTAAAAAAAATTAGATAATTATTAGTTATGGTTATGGTTATTATTGCATTTGGTCGATGAAATATGTTTTTATTAAAATTAAATAATATGCTTTAAAGTGGTTTTTTAGTGCCTATTTTATACTTTTTTTTCAAATTTTAAAGCAGAAATTCTGAAAATGCTGCCTCTAAAAACCATTTTAAGATACTTGAAAATTTAAAAAAATTTATGTTTAAAATGTTTTAATTTCATTTTTTTCAAAATTTTAATCGAACCTGATATTGCTTTTACATTTTTGAAAACAATTTAGCTTGTGATGTTCTTATTATTTTCACCTTAGAAGAAACAATTAAAAATAAACATACAATAAAATTTTGAGGCATTTTTTGTTTTTTGGAAAAAATAATAAATTCACCAAAACTAATTGCGCGCACTATATTGTTAACCAATTCTAACGGACGCTCTTTTGAAAAAACAATATCTTATGGAAATCATTCTAATGGTTTGACGAGTTATACTCGACAGTTGTCTTTAAAGTGCTTTAAAAATAGTATTCAAAAATATTTTTTTTTCTTCAGAATCATATCTTAGAATTAATCCCGGCTCGGCGGCCCAGTGGTTTAACTACTGAGCTGCTGGGTCGGGGGAGTCGGTGGCGCTCTGGATTGGAGTCGGTGTTGGTGATAGAGCTTGGTATGTCGGTGGGGAGTTGAGCTGGGGTGGGAGTGAGAGTTTAAGGGAGTTGGGTGCAGGCTGAAAAAATCCGTGGTAGTTATCTACCTGAGACGGAGTTTCAGTGCTGCTTAATAGTAGGTACCTACTTTGCCTGACTCTCGTACATTCAAATGTATAAACTTAAGATCTCCTCGAAGCACTTCTCTCCTAAAATATACTACAAGTGTCGCCACCCGATGACATTCGATAGAGTTGCTCGCTGATGGGTTGGCTTGCCAGAGCGTATTGGAGTCGTGAGGATCGTGAGAAAGTTCTTTCGATTCCATAAGATACTCTCGTGAGTTTCTCCTCCGAAAGGGAAAATATACTTTAGTTGTTCTGGTGCAAAACAGCCTAAATATATGCTTGCAAAATGGTCCGCAGCGAGTCGCGACGAACACCAAATACTACAAGTGTAGGTAATTAAGTAAAAATACGATGCGAAGCCCAATGCGATTTAGTATAATACTACTTCGCGGGATCTTCAAATCGCACAGTAAAAATTGTTGCAATAATGCAACAGAGTGGGATATAACCTTAAGGTTGAAAATCTCTAAACTCATACATACATACATACATACATACATACATACATATCTTAGAATTATGCGGCAAAAAATTTGGGAGTGAAGCGCGGGGAAGGACGTCAGTGGCTGGAGGATGGGCGAGCACTGTGCCCCCAAAATGAAACCAAATTAGAAGAAATACCTGTTGGACAGAGGTATGGAAAAACCGATACTTTTAACCCGCTAATCGAGTGCAACTAAATTTTGGATGCCATATTTAGCTGGGCAAAACTGATGGAAACAAAACTTCCGATTAAAATTGAGCGAATTCACCGAAACGATTTCTACATCGATGTGACCGATCCCATAGCTAAGAAAAGGAACTTTTTACTTTATGAGAATAATTCCAGACATCGAAATTATATAAGCCAAAAAGAAATCAATGTGCTGCACAGGCCTAAAGAACACCTTTGTCACGCTTACAACGGCGCCCCTACAACATGTATTGAAGGTTGGACAATCACGTTGACTGCAAAACAATTTACTGACAAAGACATTGACAGAATTCCAAGTGTGAGTAGTACTACTCAATTTCGAAATTCTAGGATTGTTGAAAGAACAAGTTACGTTATACCTGTTCGAAGAGAAGAATAAAGCGTAATATTTGTTTGTGAGTGGCCCTCATAATGTTAGTCAGGAACCTTTTTCAACAATTTTATTTTTAAACTTAGCTTGATAAAATTGAAAAATAAAACTATGAATTTATGGTTTTTGATATGGAAATTTATACAATTCTATTTCGATTTGTGATTAATATTGTAGGAATGAGCGATTATACAGGAGCTCAGGATCAGTTCGATTCTATGTAGATTTATAGGTTAGGTACTTTTAGTTTATTGAAATTTTTAAAGTATAAAAATATGAAATAGTTAAATGATGTAAAAGGAAATGACTGGACGAATTCATCATGACTAGAAATTATGAACGAAATATTAGAATAGGGTAAATTCTATGTGAATCAAAATTTAGTGTGAATAAATAATTGTTAAAATGAGCAATAATTAACTGGAGCATGAATAATTATGAATGAGTGTGCATTTATGCATCAGGGCGAAGATGCAGTTGTACAGCAATAATTAAATATTAATTGATGTTAATTATGCTGATGAAAATATAAATGTATATTAAGAAACGGTATGGATCGAGGTGTAACTTGGAATAGTTTGATCGAAGAGATTTCACTCTTGAGCCAACTTCCAAAACCTTTAGTTTAAAATTTATTATCTTCCTTTCAAAAGTTTATTAAATAGCTACACACTCTGTTGTTCAGTATTAGAATCCCCATCTCAATCATTTCAGTAAATTCACTCATTAAAATTTTATACATAGTACCCACGAGTACATCACGAGGAAGTTCACCAACTACAATAATATATAGTTTGTAATGTCATAATAATATATATGTATTGATATTTGCATATCGTCTGTGAAGAACCAAAATGATGTATATCCATTTTTAGCTTAAAAATCCGGCGCTTCGCGCCGGATTTGTCGACCGGGGCCGGGCCCGAAGTAGATGCTGAGCTTCAACAAATGCGCAACACAATTTACGTTACGCTAAAAGATGATATTAGATTTATGGAAGCTCCCCTACCATCAATAAGCCATATACGAATGTGCGTAGCATGTAGTTAAATATAGCTGAATAATGTTGACAAATTGCACCATTCACAAATGACGTCATTTATAGTTGCTCTTCTACCATCAATAAGCCATATATGGAAGTACGTGTCATGTAGTTAAATATAGCAGGAAAATTTGTAAGAATTGCCTAATTCACAAATAACGTCATTTATAGAGCCTCCTTTACCACCAATAAGCCATTTACGAATGTACGTTGCAAGCAGTTAAAAAATAATAATAGTTAGATAAAGGTATTAATAAACGATCTGTGTATGTAATCTTGTAACACACCTTTGTTCAAAGTATCTGTTCGCCTGATTTTTAAACAAATGCAGAGAGAAACCCCAAAATAGTGATATTCAGATGACGTCATTTATGGAAGATCCCAGTATGAATACTGGAGGCATTCCATAATATGGTTACCCGTTTACCTCATTTTAAAACTAAAGACAGGCGCGATACTTGAAATAATAATATTTAAACAACGCCATCTATGAACGATTTCCCTATGAATACTAAAAAAATCATATGTTGAGGTCATACGTCCACCTAATTTCTGAACTAATTACAGTAGGGATCTCTAAAATAGTAAAATTTGAATGACTTCATTTACGGACGATCCCTGTATGTAAGCTTGAAAATTCAATGTTAAGTATATAAAGTTAATCTAATTTTAGAACTAAAGGCATGTGAATTTCTAAAACGGTAAAATTTGTATGACGCCCTTTATAGACAAACCCTGCATGCATACTAGAAAAATCTTATGCTAAGGATATATGTGAACCTAATTTCTAAACCTATGACAGTGGGGATCCCTAAAAAAGTAAAATTTGTATGTTTAGATGCTGAGCAAGCATCTATTGGTCTGGTGTCTGGTGTCTGTCTGTCTGTCTGTCTGTCACAATGTCAGTTGGTCGCACGCTACAGGTCGCATTTTTGAAGATTTTAAATTAAAACATTTTTTAATCGCCCAGAAAAGCGAGGGAGAAGTGTTGTATAGTTTTTGGTTATTGTTGAAGTTATAGTTTGTTCGCAATTAGCAGTTAAACCGACCAACAATTAAATCGATGTTTCAAGATAAAAAAAAGGGCGAAAAATACATGGAAGGTACATATGGAGCTGAGAGCTTGTCAAGTTTCGCCGTTAGAAATACACATGGAAAACGTTTACCAATATCCATTACAAGTAAATGTACTGCTGACATATGTACGTTCACAAGGCAGACCGGTATAGTGGTCGTTGGTTTGACACTGCAATGTAAAATTGGAAAATATGCGTTCTCATGACGGGGGTCCACTCTTCGAATACCAGCTCAGGCATTCGAAATTCTCCTTCCTCACCATTTTACGGATTCCTATTCATTACTACAGATCAAGGATATGCTTAAGTAAATGGGCTATATATGGTGACGGATCGTCCATAAATGACGTCCTTCAATTATCATAGTTTTTAGGTACTCCCATTGCCAACTTCAAAATTATTTCACACCAATTTTAACTGCATGTCGCTATTATATCTATATAGTTAGTAGGTATTCAGGGGCCGTCCGTAATGACGTCCCACAAACATCATAGTTTTAGGTACCCCCTTGCCAACTTTTAAATTATTTGCAAACTATCTATATAGTTAATAGGTGTTCAGGGATCGTCCATAATGACGTCCCTCAAATATCATAGTTTTTTGCCAACTTTTACATTTTTTCCAGCATATTGTAGCTACATGTCACAAATATATCAATATGATTTATACGTGTTCAGGGATCGCCCATAATGACGTCCCACAAATATCATAGTTTTTTGCCAACTTTTACATTTTTTCCAGCCTATTGTAGCTACATGTCACAAATATATCAATATGATTTATACGTGTTCAGGGATCGCCCATAATGACGTCCCACAAATATAGTTTTAGGTACCCCCAATGCCAGCTTTAAATGTTCCAAACTATTGTAACCATATGTCACAAATACATCTATATAGTTTAAAGGTATTCAGGGATCGTCCATCATCACATCCCACAAATATCATAGTTTAAGGCACCTGAAAATATGCGTTCTCATGAAGAGGGTCCACACTTCGAAAACTAGCTCAGGCATTCGAAATTCATCTTCCTTACCATTTTTCGAATTGTTATTAATTACTGCAGATGCCAGACATGCGTTAGTAAATGGGCTACAGATAGTGACAGTAGGTAGTAGGTATATACGCAAGCGTATCAGGAATTTTGCATGTTAAATCCCATAAGGAAATAGCTATGTACATGAATATGTACTTTATGTTGAAATGATGCAGGAGTGGATTAGTAAATGACGTCGTGTAAATTGTGACGTGTGGGGGGTGAAAAAGTATGCAAAGGGTGGGTAGGGTAAAAATTTTAAAAAAATTACAGAAAACCAAAAGCCAAAAAACATCAAAAAGAGTTACAATAAGAACATATAAAATTTACATACACATAATGCTAACCATGGTGGCAGAGTAGGTAGAGTAACATATGACGTGTAAATTGTGACATGTGGCGAGTTAAGAAGTATGCATGACTAAGTATTATTGAGGTGTTAAAGATATTTAGTATGATATGCTGTCAAATTCTAAAGTTGTATGTAGAAGTATCATGATGAAAAAGTAAAAATATAGAAAAGTAAATAAGTACATACATCCACCCAACAATACATATATTAAACAGTTAACTATTAAGATTATTTATTTTCTTTTAAACAATAAGGAAACTTCAATGAAGACAATAATTCTATATAAACAATAAAACTTTATATTACATATCATTAATAATCTCCTGAACAACTTCAACTAATTTGTCAGTTTCCAGAACTGCACCTGCACTGAAACAAGCACGACATATGACAATCTCCTCAAATCTAAGATATTGTTGACACTTTGTTGCCGATCCACGTCCAGGTACCTCAACTCGATTAATTGGTTTATCAACAGCATCATCACCGCATAAAGTACAATCCAGTGTACGAAAATCCCGCAACACACAAAACCAATTATTTATATCCGTGATTTCCTCAGCCTGCTTTGCATCATCCATATCCAGGGCTTTTGCTTGATCCTCAATTCTTAGATGTTTTTTGAAACACCTGCTGCAGTAATATATGAATCCACATTTTTTGACACCTGGTTCGACGTTCTAACAGTACAAGTAAAGGTAGCCACAATCGAAACACTTCAAGCGTGGAATGGTTGCGGTTGATGCTGCTGTTGACGGCGTTGGTAGAGGTTCTACACGAGCGGCCATTTTGTATGGTGCATATCGTCCTCCTGAAAAGAATAAAAAAATAAATAAATAAATAAATAGATAAAATCGATTTCAACAACAGAAGTACACCACACAAAAGTAAAACGTATCTTTTGTACAACTGAAAAAAGACTTACCCATAATAGACAAAGGTGATGCTTTTCTAGATGAATTGGAATACTCCCTACGTAAATAAGACAAGAGTTTTACAAGTAACTTGTTCAGAGAGAAACAAAAGTTGTAATGAGTACATGTTGAAGATTGACTGTTGCTTTTATAGGAATAGGCGGACGTGAAAGTAAGCTATTATTTATTTTTGTATTCTATTTCTGGAAAAACGTTACCCTTTTTAATCCCCAATTCGTGGAATTTATACACAACGTTTCTTTTTTTAATCCCCAATGTATGGAATTTATACACAACGTTTCCTTTTTTAATCCTCAATGTATGGAAGTTATACAAAACGTTACCTTTTTTTAATCCCCAATGTATGGAATTTACACACAACGTTTCCTTTTTTAATCCCTAATGTATGGAATTTATACACAACGTTTCCTTTTTTAATCCCCAATGTATGGAATTTATACACAACGTTTCCTGTTTTAATCCCCAATTCCTTGAATTTTTACATAACTTTAATCCTTTAAAACGATTATATTTTTATATATTTATTTTTAAATATTTTTTTGTATATAAGTACCAAGTCAAAATTAAATTTATTTCATTTCAATTTTTTCTCTCATCGCGGAAACACCTATTACTTTACATACGATTCATTATGGCTGAACAAGTTAAATCTCCTCCAAGCAAACGCAGTCGAGTAGACGGACAATGTCATAGTTAAGGTAATTTCTCTCAATTTATATTAAAAGATTCTTGAGGCATATAAAGATCTATTAGTTGATATAAGTGTATAAATGTATATATATAAATATATATGATATTTAACAATAAGTACTCTTAAATAATTATAGCTGGTCCTTCTCGAATTCTAAATGCTGGACAAAAGATTTGGGGTTGTCGATCAGTCTCAAGTGTTGTCTGGTCAAGAGGTACTCCTTCGTATGCTTTATTCAGAAGTAAAAAAGAAGTCAAAGAAAATAAACAGTGTCTTGAAGCGTATGATGACTACTTTAACACAGTCAAAGAAAATGAACAGTGTCATGAAGGGTATGATGACTATCTTAACACAGTCGAAGAAAATAAACAGTGTCTTGAAGGGTATAATGACTACCTTAACAAAGTGCAAGAGAATGAATTTAGAAGTTCACAGAATGATACTCTATTTAAAGGTATTGGAAACAGTCGTGCAGTGGAAGTGACCATACCAGAATTTGTGCCACTTCTCAACCATATTCGTCGAAACCTTTTCTGCCCCGAGTGTACTGTAGAATTAAGGGATGAAGAAAGTGCTGACAGACATATATTCACGGTGCATAGCAACATGTTTGCATCTTTTCAGCTAGGTTCAGGACGTAGTAATACTGCTATTTCTTTTGAAAAAGTTGAAGACAATTTTGAAGATGTTGTAACCTTGTATGCAGCAAATCTGACTGGACATAATTTTACAAGTGTAGTAGGTCTAGTTACTTCTACTAAAGATCAGTTATTTAAAGTGTTACAAGATGAACTTAATCTCAAAACAAGTTTAAAAATAATACTAAAAATGCATGTAGTTTTTGAGTTAAATGGAAATTATAATGAAAAATGGATTTCATCATTGGGTCATCAGTTACTCCATAAAGACAGTATTAACGTTGTTGTTAAGGCGTGCATCGGAAAAATTCTCGAGCAAATCGACACTTTTTGTGAAGGGGGTTCAGGCTTTGCAGTAGAAGAAATCAATAAATATCACGGACAATGTTTCAAGTTTAAACCATTTCGCGGAGGGTCATACATGCCACTACCACCATTACTTGCAATAAAGCGAGATTGTTTAATAAATGTTGATAATAGTGCAAATGAAGATAAACAGTGCTTCGTATGGTCACTGTTAGCAGCTGAAAAAGATTACAAGACAAGTCAAAAATCTAATAATATTAATAACTATCGTAAAGCTGCTGGCAAGCTTAATTTAAAAGGTCTTGTTTTCCCAATGACAGTGAGTCAAATACACAAATTTGAGAAACAAAATCCTAAATATTGTTAAATGTGTGGAAATGCTAGCCGTATGTTGAGGTAAATAATGCGAGTGTAAAGTGAAGCTGGAAAGAGTTTAGTTGTTTGTGACAATTAAATTACTTTTATTGAACGAAGTGTCAATGTGTAATTTATTAAAGACTAACTATACAATTGTAAAAGATTAACAAGTTGTTGGTTTGAGTTTTGGCAAAGGAGTGTTCTCTCCTTACAATACAAGATCTGAGACAAGCTCAAGAATTCAATCTCATTGTTTTACATTTCACAATTAATTTGCATGATTCATTACTTATAATTATTACATAATTCGAAATTCATAACACATGATTCATTATTAACAGATTCATTCTTATAAGCTTGTCCTTCGCCACTTCCTCTGGCATACATTTTAATCTTATTAATTAAATAAATGTTACATCATAATGCCTTTACATTTAAATCATAAACCTATACCTACATACATTATAAGCGATGCCTACATCGCTATAGCTAACAATATAGAATTAATGTTTTTTACTACGAAGATCATGGTGAGACAGAGTTGTCGTTAAAAGATATTGATGATGATAATGGATACTACAGAAACCCTTTACTAGCAAATGCAAGAAACCGTGAGAAAGAACTTAAAGAAGCAAACAAACTAGCGAAAATTATATACAAAAATACATGTCCAATTTACATTTCATCATACAATCAGACTACACGAGTTGATATTGATTTGCTTTTAATTGACAAGGATGACAAGGTACATTTTGTTGCTCTCCGAAAGAATAGAGGATTATCTAAACTGCTCAGAATTCCGGGAACACCTATAAGATATATGTGTAAATACTGCCTTCAAGGATTTACCAGTGAAACAACATTACTTTCACATATGGAAAAATGTGCTACCTTTGGCGTTCAAAAAACTACATTCCCTAAACCAGAGGAAACACACTATTACTTTAGAAACTATAGATATATGACTCCAATACCATTTAGAATATATGCTGACTTTGAGTGTATACTTGTGGACAATGTAAGTGGTAAACTAATTATAAAAAAGAAAATTCCTGATCATTACAACTTTAAATTTACTGATGGAGAAACTGGCGGTGCTACTAAGTATACTCAGATACATAAACCATGTGGATATTCATGGAAATGTATTGATGAAGATGGAAATATTTATTTACAAAATGATTATCACACTACTGATGACAATGAAGATGTTGCACGTATATTTATACGTGAAATTGTGGATGTTTGTGCTAAACTCAAAACTGTAATGGCAGGAAGATATACAAAATATAAAGATGTCAAGAATATGATATTTACTCGTGCAGATACGAATATACCTATTGACAAATGTTGGTTTTGTGACGAAAACATTAGTGCAGATATTGCTGTGCGTCACCATTCACACTTTTATGGAAAATTTGTAGGATATGCACATGAATACTGTAATTTGCAATCTAAAATATCATACAAAGTTCCAGTAATAATGCATAATTTTTCTGGATACGACAGCAATCCAATTATCAAAGTAGTTGATGATGAATGCATTGAAAATCCTCAAATCACACTATTAACTTCTGAAAAATTTATTTCTTTACGAATAAATGATCATATTAATTTTATTGATAGTATGAAATTTATGAACTGTTCTTTAGAAAAACTTGTGATACAACTTCAAGAGGAAGAAGAAAAATTTGTAGTGACTAAACAGTTTTGTGATAAATGGAATAGTCGTGGAGGGTCTAAAGACTTTAAACTTTTACTCAAAAAAGGTGTTTATCCATATAGCTTTGTTAAAAAAGCTAACGATTTTAATATTGACCATCTACCTCCCAAAGAAGCATTCTATAACAATCTCAGTGACGAACACATTTCCGAAAGTGATTATGAACATGCAAAGGCAGTGTGGAAGTCCTTTGGATGTAGAAATATGGGTGATTATCATGACCTTTATTGTGGATTAGATGTAGCTCTACTGGCTGACGTTTTTGAAAATTTAAGACATATGTTTATAGGCAAGTTTAAGTTAGACCCGGCACAATATTTGACACTTCCTATGATGAGTTGGGATGCCGCTCTTAAATTCAGTGGTATTAAACTTGAATATGTTAAAGATCCTGACATGCATATGTTAATTGAATCAGCTATCCGTGGTGGTTTATCATGTGGAGGTTCTTTAAGAAAGGCTGAAGCTAATAATGAATACTTGGGAGAAGAAAACTTTAATTCTGAAAAAGAAGAATCGTATATATGGTATGTGGACGCTAATAATCTCTATGGAGCCGCATTATCTGGTAATCTGCCAACTCACAACTTTAAATTTCTTAGCCAGGATGAAATAAAAGAATTTACATCAGAAAAAATACTGTCTTTAGAAAAGGATGTAGAAAATTCGACAGGATATATGTTAGAAGTTGATTTCCACATTCCAAGTCATCTTCATGACAAGTTTAATGATTTTCCAATCGCTCCAGTTCAAAGAAATGTTGAATTTGATGAACTCTCATCGTATCAAGAGGAATTAGTATCAACACTAAATGTAAATAAGAATATGTTCAAAAATAAAAAACTTGTTGCTGATCTACATCCACGAAAGAAATATGTACTTGGTTATGAAGAATTACAACTTTACATAAAGCTTGGAGCTGTTTTAGATAAAGTTCATCGAATTGTGTCATTTACTCAGTCCGCATGGTTAAAACCTTTTATTGCTTGGTGTACAGAAAATCGAAAAAATGCAAAAACTGCTTCTGAGAAAGATTTCTGGAAACTTATTGTTAATTGTCTGTATGGTAAGAGTATTCAACAAATGCGTGAGCGAATGAATGCAGTAATAGTAAAATCCAAAGATTCCCTGTTGAATTATATTAAAAAACCAACGTTTCAAGATTTAAAAAGTATTAAACAAAATCTAGCTATGGTTATAATGAAAAAAACAACATGTTTACTTAATAAACCTATTGCCACGGGCGTCAAATGCTTAGGTAAAGCTAAGGAAATTATGTATAATTTCCATTACAATCACATGTTAGTTTATTTTGTATTTATATACCTACTTATGACAGATACAGATAGCTTGTGTTATCTAATAGTAGGTAAGGATCCGTATAAGCATATGATGAGTAAACCGGAAATTAAAGATTTATTTGATATGAGTGCATATCCTGTACAGAGTAGCAATCCACATTTTCAAGAATTAAATTTGTTTGACAATGCAAACAATAAAGTTCTTGCTAAGTTCAAAGATGAAAATCCTGATAAACCAATACATAAGTTTATATTCTTAAAACCTAAAATGTATGCTTATGTTGATTGTAATGGTAAAGAAAGTATGCGTGCTAAAGGTATTCCAACTGGATATGTTAAAAAGCATCAAAAGTATAATCACTATGTTAGTGTATATGAACATAATACTAGTACAACCATTCAAACCAAATGTATAAGATCGAAGGATCATCAAAATGTGACTGTAGAAATAACTAAAAAGGGTCTTAATGCATTGTGTACCAAAAGATACAATTTAGATAAAAATAAA
>CATKUY010000028.1:0-17199 GCA_949802685.1 Dicyrtomina minuta
GGAGATTGCGATAAAGTTTAAAATACTACAACCCATCGGGTTGCCAAATTGCAAACCCAAACTCAACCAGTCACTCTGGCGGAGAACAAATGAGGCCACCGCGTTAGATTGTTTCGGGATTCGTACTTTTTCACCTATCACTATCCTTGTTTCCTCTTCGGCAGAGGAGTCCCGTACTTTGGGCCCCTACAGTATGTTATGATTACCAAGGAGGGAAGAAGTACATTTGGTTTGAATTAACTATCCAGTGAGGTTTATCGTACAACAAGATGGCCATTGACTGAGGATTGAATCCGGGTATAAGACTTCATAAGTTTGTTTCAGTCTGCAGTCCTAACCGTTCACCCAAGCACGCTTGCTTTTTCGTGCTATTTGAATGCGTATACATACTGTCAGTAGAACAGGCAGCGACTGAATGAGTATATATTAAAGAAGTTCCGTTTTCGAGTTCTGACTTAACTTTTTACTCAGGGGCCCGGAATCACTGACTCATGAGTCAAGTAAAAAGGTGGAGGTTCCGTTCCCATTTTACTTAACTCTGTGACTCCCAAAAGGCGGCAAGCATGTGACAAGCTACTTCAAGGACTTACGGTCATGCGCAATGCTGCTCAATAGTTGAGTCAGAGCGTTACTCAAATTTGGATTTATGAGTAACTCTGACTCACCAAAATCACTCCTTTCTCTGGCATGAACGGTTGCACCTCCTCTTTTTACTTTTACGTTGAGTAAAAATATAAATCACAGGCAAAACGGAAACTGTTTATTGTCATTACGTTAGACAAATGTATGGACAGACTTCTTGCCCACTGCTGTGCTAGTCTTGTTGTTGTAGTGTGGTCATATTTACTTGTTAGGTTCTCATTACATTGTTTCCGTGCTTGTAGATGCTGTCCCTGGGACGTGCCTCAGAACTTTTACTTACGCTGTTCTTTGTTTAACTACGTATTATTTATAGAAGTGGCTGTAACAGCCAAATTACGCGTAATGTGGGCATAGTTACTACTTATTTAAAAGGCATTATTATTGCATGCAATAAAACCAAAAAAATTACTATTAAAAATTTGTCAGTAGAGATAAAATTGCTATTATTTGATATTGTTATTTTAATAATAGTATTTTAATTTATTATTATGAATAATATTATTGAAATAATCAATACTTCGCTAAGCTTAACTTTTTTCTGTTTAAAAATGTTTCCATCATGTTTTAACTAATTATCTTACTTTGCGCCTTACTATTCATGTTTTCATATTCTTTTAAATGTAATGATAAATTAATAACTCAGAAGAGAGCTAAAGGTATATCTGAACATATTGTTAATAAATATGAGATTAAAACCTATAGAAAAACATTTAATTGTGAAATTATATATAAGGTGAATATTAGTCAAATTGGATCAGAAAAATTAGATTTGATTACTTTTAATCTATCAAAAATTGGATAAGCTAATTTTGACGATAAAAGATGTATTTTAGATGATAAAAAAACTACGTTGGCACATGTAAATCATAGAATTTAGGAGTTACAATAGATCGAAATAATTAAAATACATCACTTTAAAAATAATAAAAGTCTTAGTCGTAGTTATTCCTAAAATCAGCAATGCAAAACCCAAAAATTTTTTAATCTGGAAAATGTTTAAAAAACATAGATATCATTGATTTCTTATGGTTTTATACTTTTTAAAAAATAGGTCGTAACTTGTAGTCGTAGTTGTGTCCTCAAAATTCGCAATTTAAAACACAAAATTTTACCACATACAACATTTTGTGTTAAAACTACTGATATTTCAAATTATAAAGACTAAAGTCAATGATTTTTTACAATATTAAACTGTTTTTGTAAAACTGAAGTCGTTGGTTGTAGGTGTCCCAGACAATACATATATACCTACTAACAACTGGGCATTTTGGTATTTTTTAAACATGCTGTCTTTAAACATTTTTTAGATCCTACTAACGCCAACTCTGCAACGCTAGCGCAACTTTCAGCAATGTATCCATTGGAATCAATGCTGTCAAGAATGACCGCACTGGATGGACTGACATTTTTAGTATTTAAAACTAGTAAGGATTTAAGACGCTGTGTTACTTCGGATTTGAAACTTTTGCGAATGACGCCTAAGCCAATCCTTCCGGAATCAGAGACCACTGTTCGAAACTATGTGATGCGGTTTGGTGAAAAAGTGCAAAATTTGCTAAAAACAAAACTGATTGAAAAAATTGATAGAGGAGAATTCTTTTCGGTTGACACGGACGAGTGGACCAGTATGGCAAAGCGTCGTTATATCAACATAAATTTGTTTGATACAAAAAGAAATTATTATAATCTTGGACTTGTACGTATTCAAGGAAAAGCATCAGCAGTGAACTTGCTTAACTTGACTTCAGAAAGACTAAAACAATTCGAAATTGATAGACTCAAGAATGTAGTCTGCATAATAACTGACGGAGCAAAAGTTATGGAAAAGTACTATAAAAACTCTGGGGTTGAGAAGCAACTCTGCTTGGTTCACGCTATCCAGCTGGCTGTGACGGACGTCCTTTATTCAAAGAATAAACTAAAAGAATTCCATGAAGAACTAGATGATTCTGATGACTCGGAATCAGATAGCAGCTCAGACGAAGATGACTCTGACCTTGAAAACTGTAGCGAATTAAAAGTTGAACATGCTGAAGAGAGAAACAAAATACAAAATCAATTCATCAAAGTAGCCATTGAAAAAGTCAGAAAATTAGGTAGCCACTTCAAAAGAAGTCCCAAAAACAATGACACACTACAGAAAAAAGTTAAAATTGCAAAAAATAGACCTGATGGAATAAATTTGAAAGTTGATTCTCGGACCAGGTGGTCCTCTTTGTATGAAATGGTCGATAGGTATTTGGAAATTGGGGATTCTGTTGATAGTACTGTCAAAGATCTTAAACTAACTGATCTAAAGTTAGTAAACATCCGGAGAAAAATATTTATTAAGGTGTGTTAATAAAGTACTAGAGCCGGTCATGTACAGCGTGAAAGAACTCTGTATTCGCGATTGCGATCTCCTAACAGCACGCGCAGTACTTAAAACACTTTTTATGGATTTGGAAAAACAGAAAAATCCATTAGCACAATACTTTGTGAAGCGACTTCGAATTCAAATAAAATCAAGATGGACAACTAATGCAGGTGTTTTGCATTACTTAAAAACAGGTTGCATTACAGATACGTACCTTGATTTAGAAGAGCGTCAGGATCCTAAAAGCAGTAAAGATGGTAGCAAAGATGCAGATAGTAAGAATAAAGACAGTGACAATAAAGATAGTGAAAATAAAGAAAGTGAAAATGAAGATAGTGATAATGAAGACAGTGCAGCTGACCACCTGTTCTATAAAAACCTGTATTTTGAAAATTATGATGACTCCATTTCTGACGATGGCATCAAAACATCCCAAATATTTGAGCTACCAAGTAGAGATGAAATCAAAAAGCATATTATTTCGCTTGTTACAAGGTTATGCCCAGGAATCCCACGCGAAGTTGTAGAAGACGAAGCAGAGGAGGCCGCTCCACCGAAGAAGAAAATGAAATTCTCCGAAAAACTGAAACAGGCTGTAGCAGAATGTAAATCCCACACTCCCATTTCGACGATGCCAAGCAAGACGTCAATAAGACAGACAATTACGCACGAAATGCATTTGCTTGAAAAGAACAAAATTTTAGGAACATACTTGAAGAAATGTTTTGACATGTTGATGACCATCCAACCAACATCTGTGGAGTCTGTGAGGTCTTTTTCGTCTGCAAACTCATTGTGCACAAAAATCAGGACGAGGTTTAGCGATGCAACGCTTGATATGCTAGCATTCTTGCGATCTTTATATAGAAAAGACAGAAATAACATAGAGTAAATTTATTTAGAAAAATCTTACTTCTTTACAATAGCAACGAAATCTCCGTGTTACTGCCTATGTAGAAACATTTACACGCTGGTGGAGTTACCCCTTTTAGAATGAGGAAATATAACTTGCTGGTAGATTTATTTCATTTTAATATCAAGTTTTAAATAAATCATTTCAAATTTATTTTTGCACTTAATGTGAATACAAACTTCTAAATTTAAAAATACCTATTTTATTACACATTTGTGAAGGTTAATTAGGCATATAAGCTAGATAATTTTTAATTCACATGATAGCATACAATGTGTTAAAGACACATGGATTCAAACAAATTGTATCATAAAGACTTCCGCTATGGCTACTAACTGCTGCTAGTATAGTCTTTCGAAGGCAAAATAGATTATCTCTATTTTATTTAAATTTGAATTTTCGAAATTTGCTTGAAAAAAATTTAAAAAGTAAAGTTAAAATAACAGTTAAGAATAATATAATAATTTATTCATTGTGTCGATTTGGCGTCAGCCCATACAACATTGTTAAGTTTTTACAAAGTAGGTATTTACAAAAGTCTTGGCTTGAAAAAAATTTAAAAAGTAAAGTTAAAATAACAGTTGAACATTTTAGTAAAGCTATTTCTCTTTTATACTTCTGTCAAAACGGATGAATTAGGACTTGGACTAAATGTACAGTTAAAATTATGTTTGCTAATAATTATAGTTTTTCTGCAACTGAACATAGTAAAAATACTTTAACTGCAATATGGTCGTCCGTGAATGACGTCATAGGAATTTTTCAGTGTACGATAGAAGGGAGAACTCTGCCTTTACTAAAAACTTTCACTGTTATTCCAACTAAATTTTCGTGACTTTTTATTTCAAGAAAATTTATTTATTAATTATTGCGAATAACATAGGGATAAGCCATTTTGCACCCGAGCGACTATACCAGCAGTAGATACTATCCACAGTACAAGACGTTATAATACCTTTTGTTTGAATCCATGTGTTCAGCATGAATGAAGCATGGTAGGTTCTAATGTAAGTGACTCATGGGAATTAATCTACATTTTTAACACGAAATTTAAAATTCGACGTCTTGGATTGGGATACAATCAACCATCTAGTGACGTTTACCGTAAAATCCTGAGCCGTAAACGATTAGCAGTGGCCAAAGATCGAAGCTAGGTCTGGAGTATAAAGTTTGTAAGTCTGCAGTCCCAACCGCTCACCCAAGCAAGCCTGTTTTAAGTTTTTTTAGGGCAGCAACGTATTAAAATTCGAATTTTGTCTTTAAAAAATGTCCTAATTTTCTTCTTTATCTCAAAAACGATTCTAACCGTTACAAAACATAAAATTCACTCAACAAATCAGTTAAGAAATTTCGAACTTACATGGTTTCGACGTATTAAAATTATAATTTTGTTAGGCTACCGTTACCCACCAACGCAAATTGCAGTCGAGTTACTGTATCTCTTATGTTGAAATAACGCATGATTTTTGTAGAAACGACTCTTTGAAAATAGCGAATCCTATGTCCGTGCAAGTAAATTGGTTTTGTCTTTTCCTTATAGTTACAATCTCAGTTTTATAACTTATTTACTTTAAGTATTTACTTGATAATAGGTTTGAATTTGGCAACAAACAAAATGTAAATACTAGAACAAGCAACTGCTGCAGAAATTACAAGGTTCAAAAATATGTAAAAGCCCTAGTAGATGCTGATTTCATAGTCCACAGCCATTCTTTTCTTAAAAACGTTTGACTTGTGAAAGTTTACATTTATTTTATTTGAAGATTTATTACACTCAACGCTTGACCTGGTTTTTTACTTTCTACATAGGACTTTTAATTTAAAACCCAATATTGTACAATACCAACTGAGGGTTTTTGTATTCATCCAACTCCAGCTAACAAACTTTTAACGTTTGCAAAGACAGGAATAGATTTTAATTTGATACTGTCTTTATGTACACTAACAGGTTAACAGAAACGCGAGAGCAAAGACCTTTAGTATCCTGGTTTACTTATCAACGCATTGAATAAGCTCTCATAAATCACCTATTTCATGCTTTGTTTCAGATCCAGGGTAATTTTGAAAGTTGCTACTACACCTTGTGAATTTTTGCAGAAAACAACTTCGAATAGGCCAAAAGATTAAAGTATTAACTTGGGTTTTTATTTGAATTACGTTTTATTCAAATACAATACTACCTGAACAGTTTGGATTTAAACTTTTGGCGTACAGTTCAATAGCAAGAGCTTAATTAGGATTCATTACACGAGCAGAACTTCCATAAGTCATACTTTTTACTATACCATTTCGGCATTTATTGCTAGGGCATTTCCAGATAACAGATATAACACTTGTGAGCCAATAAACGACGTTACAGGACATGATTCACGCTTTACCATTAGTTAGATTATATAGTTAGATGTATAATTGACACCAAAAGTCGCATTAGGTGATTTCGCAGTTTTAAACAAATATATGAAACGACGTTTATTTAAACTTTCTGCGTATGCAAAACCTTGCAAAGATCTTATAACGTATTATCTCTGCAGAAAAATCAAAAGAATGAAAGACAAAAAGGAGCATGCCGAGTGGGATATAAATCAAAATAAATACTTTGATAATAAATAATTAGATCATACCTTTTTTCAAGCAGCAATAATCGTAATTAAAGAATAAAGACAAGCAAATATGACAAGATTCAGTTTGCTTAAATGTTGTATACGGAGTGCTAGCAGCTTTTTGGTTTCTTTACAACAAAAACCCTTGTCTTATGCATTAATAAATATAGCGGCAACCTCCATATTAAATTTATTACAAACGTATGTGAATATTATGTTAGTAATTTATTAGTAAAATCTTTCAAAATACCTCCAAAAGATTTAGGGAGCAATAAACAATCAACAACCGCATCAGTTATAACCTAGTCAACATTGTTGTTATAAAACAGAGGTCTTATTACGGCTTGTGAGTTTTGGTTTTGCCCACCCTAAGATTTTCAAACGTATTTTGAAATAATTTTTTTAGCATGCAAAATAATCCTAGATACGACTCTGGGGATCACAAATGTAAATGTAGATTTGTTTAAGTACGCTTAGTTTTAGAAACAAATGCTTGTATTGATTTGGCTATTTCTAATTTGTTTTTTTTATTTTAGCACTATTCCTATTTCTATAAATGGATTCATTTATTGTCGCTACGCAACTACAAGTTAACTGCTAATGTCCTCCTTTAAACTCTTCTTCAGGCGAATAATTATCCGTGAAAACTGGTTTTTCTTTGTTGATTATGGCCTTGACAATAAGCTGAATGTTGAAACTATTTAATTTGATAGTAATTTAAAATTACTATCAAAGTAAAATAAAATAATACAACTTTGTATGAAAATCAAGTTTTTTAACTTTGATTTTTAACATTATATAGTAATAGGACACCTTTCACCGTTCAAGTCATAATTTGGGTCTTAGTGTGTGCGACATGCAAAAATCCTTATGTAGTTCATAGTATTATAAAATTTAGCTGCATTTTATTAATTTTTTAATCAGTGTTTTCTGCAGATTCTTATATTTATTATGTTTTAGACCCCAATCATGACTTTATTGAAAAGATATTCTATTAAATTTAAGTTGTCAGATATCTAAATATTAAAAAACGTACATTTTCCTACTATCATAATAACAATAATTATTATTACACTATGGAAGTGCTGCAGAAGAACTACTACTACACAGTCATCGATCATTAACCTAATTATTACAAAGGTCTTTCTTCGTTCATGGTGTAACTGATTTAAATAAAAAACTTTCAATGTAAATTATAAGTTTAATTTATAAATTAAAAATATTTGAAGATATTTGTTTCTTTAATAAAAATTTACGCAGACTGAGTGGTATGGGTAAATTGAAATATTTTACGACTAAATTATTACAAAGCTACAAATAATATTATTACTGCATCAGCATACCCATGCATAGTCTGCAAATACGATTACAACTCAACTCCAAAACATAGCAAAGCCGAAGAGTAACTATCAAAACCTGAATTCCAGCCTAATAAAGCCAGGGATTATTGTGCAGCTAGCGAATTTGAGCATCTTTTCATTTTTCAGCTATTTACATAAAAGATTAAGGGAGTGGATGAGAATATAACGTATAGATTTCTTTTTGTTACACGACTTGCATTTGATGACTTTGTTGGACTGTGGCTATGACACTATTCACCATATGATACAGATATTCATAGCTCAATTAATTTATATATATTAATGATTTACCCGTTTTGGCAATAGCCACAATATTTAATTTTGTACAGAAATTATTTCAACCAACTCTGCATACGAGACGAGTACTGAGTCTCCCAAGGTACCTAATGGCATCCTCGTGGTTGTAGTTTCCTCACATTTTATGCAATTAGTAAGAACACAATATGGGTGAATTGTGCCCGCCAAACATAACGGAGTCCATTCCGATCCATCTATGTACGTATGCTAGCACAGCTAAAGCAACAGTCTGCTACACGATTAAATACCACAGTATAACAAGCAGCGGCGTGGATTTACTCTAACAGTAGGTACATAATTACAACTTGGAGACCGCAGGTAGTTCTTTTGGAACTAGGAGGATCGGAAATAGTCGCAAAGTTTATCTCTGTTGGAAAATAAAATTTAAGGAATTGAGATGTCCCATTCACAGGCTTGTAACAATAAACAATCCAAGAAAATTGTAATACATTGTTTAATAGTCTTGCCACACAGCAGAAATATGCCAGAAAGGCTTTGAGGGCGGTACCAAACTAAAGGTAATGCCCTTCCACACTTTATTTTTCCTCCTTTAAACAAGGATGTCTTATAAAATTGTTTTTATTACCGCTGAGCAAACATAAACCTGCAAGTTTGGTTACCCAACCAGATTTGACCTTTTAATTTAAGTAATGTTTTGAGGGTTATCTCTTCGTTGCAGTTACCTACAAGAGATGACTGCGGAATGCGTTACCTAACTATGCAACCTCTGTAGGTTGCCTAACTATATGATTGTGGGGAAATGCTATGATACAGTATATGCATCCGACACCATACCAAAAATATACGTAAGTGTCGAGTCAGAGTGCTTAAATACAACTTCTAATGGAATATGATTTCGTGTTTTACTTTATACATAGATAACTTTATTCAGAGGTGCATTATGCATGGATTGTGAATGAAATCGCTGTTATTCTGGGAATAAGTTTATCCATAAAAAAATTAATGGGTATCTTCTATCTATAAAGTACAAGTGATATCCCACTATCCATACGGAAGATGGAAAGTATTTTATATATAAAGAGCATATAAGAATATCGAAATTCGAGAATACTGTTAAATCCGTTTATAAGGGTACTAAAGGGACCGACCTATTTTGTCCCGTTTAACCGGATTCTGGGTTAACTATTTAAGGGAATTCCCGATTAACCGAATGCTATTTACAATTTCAAAATCTATTTTATTTAGAATCAATAGAATGTCAAGGCAATGTATATACAACGTTGTTGAAATATAGTTATTGAGATTTAATGAAAAATCAGGTATTGTGGTTTGTTTTATTTTTAATTTTATTTTGGCAAGCACAAACACTAATATTATGAAGATTAAAAAAGTGATATCCTTAGTATTTGTCTGCGCTTAAAAAATTGATGAAGTTTGTGTCATTTCCGTAGCTTCAGATACACTTGGACGTGGAAGGGATTCTATTTTTGCTCAGTGTCTAACGTGATTCTTTTCCGCTTACTTAGTCAACATTGTCGATTACAAACTGAAGTTACTATTATAATAACTTATACAGTACACTTAATGTGTAATTGTGTGTGTACTTATATGTACTTATAACTATATTATAAGCTGTGTGATCTATAAATAGATGTAAATGTTGAGATAAATGCAGTCTTGTGGTCAAGTACTCAGTAAAAGATACAGTATGTAGTATTCTAGAAGATATTCTATTCTAACTATTTATTAACAGCTCGGCTCCGTTTATTACAATTTCCCTTATAAATGGCCTTTAACCGAATTTCCCTTATATTGGTTCCCTTATATCCGGATATTTTTAACATTAAAACATAGGCTGGCAATGAAATATTTTATAACTGTCCCTTAAAGCCGTTTCCCCTTATAAACGGATTTGACAGTATTGAGGAAAATTCTTAGTATCGAAATGAAGACCGGCTTCAAATGAACGTCGCAAATCGAGGATCTTGGGGAAAAATCTCTAGGGAATATCGGGGAATATCGACATGGAAATATGGCTTTGATGCCTAAAAACTGATAGCACTAATAAGCTCCGTTAAGGTTGATCAGACATTTTTTATTAGTGCATAAATGATTTTATTTATTTTAAGGCTCAAGTCTCGAACTTATATTCGAAACCTGAAGCTCTTAAAAATCTCATCTAGCGAAAAATGTGGCTGATCCCCATTAATGTCATTAACCGTTACCGGTCCCTAAAGTTAATCGATCAGACGAGTATGTGTCCCTTCACGCTTAGAAAAATAGGAGTGAATTGACTACTTTACTGTTAATTTATAACTACTTTCTTGTTACTCCGACATCCAATGTGAATCCTGTTAACCACGGTCAACAGGATTATGGTAAGTGATTTACAGTGAAAACTGTTGGACTGAGTCTACTAGAACGGTGTTCGATCAACCAACACTAATCCTGTTGAACGATTTTATTAATTAAAAAATAACACCAAAAACCGGAATCGTACCCCTGGATTCGAACCCACACCCTTTAGAGTACGAACCTGACTTCTTAACCACTGGACTGCCACAACACATTAACTATGGATTACTAATTTAGCATACATATACAGTGATATAAATGCTTCAACAGGTTTAGTGTTGATTTAACAAGATTAGTGTTGGGGTTTGCAACACCAGTCATGTTGCATGTGGTTAACAGTTTTCCCCACCCTCAAAAATTTCAAAATTTACTACTAAACCTGTGAAAGTTAACAGCTTAACCTGTTGCTACAACCTAAGTACATTCGTGTCAAGATCTTTTCTAAGCGTGTTTAACTAATTCATTTAGGGATATTTCGGCGTTTTTCAGTCTCAGTCAGTCTTTTGTATCAGTCTCAGTCCCTAGGAAAACATAAATTTTCAATCCCGATCAGTTTCGGTCTTCAGTCAGTCCTTAAAAATTCTTAAGCTATTAATATTATTGCATATTAAGGATAGAATCTATAAATAATACACAAATTTTCCGTAAAGGAACACTCGCTCATTTTGGATGTGTTTTTGATGCTGGGAGGAAAATGTCCTCGGTACGATTTGGGAGGAAAATGTCCGGGGGGATAATGTCCAGGAGGAAAATATTCGTATACCGGATTTGAACAAAAATACTTTCAAGAAACAGATAGACTTAGGAAATAATGATTTTAGTTCTAAACTGGACCCACCCCAACTACCGGGACCTGCTTTTTCCACCACCATTTTTACCACCACTAACAAGAATTGTAGAATTTGATCCCCACCACCATGTGGTGATGGTGGTTGGGATTGAATTTTACAATTTTTATCCAACAATTTTCACTTTTCCACAAAAAATTTCCATCGAAATTAAGACATTTCAATTCAAATATCCGGGTTTTTTTCTACCAGGGATAAAATTATTTTTATTAAACTTTCACTTTGACACACTTGAGTCTTGTGAAGATATTGTTACAAATCGGAATCGGGGTTAGCGGAGCGGCCACTCATAAGTTTTGGTTCTTGCTGACACACAAGCATGGTGTCATGGAATAATGTCAAACACTTAATTCCTCGTCCTTCATCCCCACATGTGGTTGAATAAACAAAGAAATGTCAAAATCAAATTTTTAAAACAAAAATAAAAATAAATTTTTAGTACCTATAGTGTCCATCACCACTAATAAGCACAGCATTAAAAACGACGAACTCTGAATATATGATTTGATATTGAAGTAGTTACCAGAGAGCAACCCAGTAAAACAAGGAATATTTCTTCTTCTTTAGTGACACAAGAACTTGAAAATTCTAAGTGCATGCAAACTTTGACAGCATGAGTGGTAATTGGCAAGAATAAATGTCAATGGTGAGTGTTCACAGTTGAAATCGAAAATAAAAATCGCGTGTCCGTGTGTTTCGCTCAGGTTAATGAAGGTCGACTTTAAATAAGACGTTTTAAGCCGCGAGTTTAAAGAAACAACCCTCAAAAATCATTAGGGAGGAAAAGTAGCTGAATTAAATGATTGAAAACAGGAAATTAAATGACAAAAAATAATCAGTCAGTGGACAAGGTCTGAATTAACCCCCCGAGGAAGTATATTTGATTGCCTGCTAAAGAGTCTGATTAACACCCCGTGGAGATACATATATACCCTCGGGGGATATATTTACATCCATGGAGTGCAAGGAAGTTAATATATTCTCGATGTCAAAAGTCGAGAAAGTTGGGAAGGTGGTCTCATCCATTAATTGTACCACCCATCACTTCCTAATTGCGCTTGGTGGGCTCCGCCCACCAATGGTAAGGACCACCTTTTCCACTTTCTCGACTTTTGACATCGAGAATATATCCCCGGTAGGTAAAACAACATCCCTCAACGCTTCTGCGCAGGTTTAAATCGCTGCACCAAACAGGGACCAGGTTCACTGAGCGTAAGTTTGATGAATTTCGAGTTAGGAAACAATTTTCTTTCTTTTGTAGATGGAATTTTAAAATCGTAGATGAAACTTGTGAGTAATTGAATTTCATAATTTTTTATCGCGATGAGAGATGTTGATTTACCTACACGGAATCGGGATCTATATTAACTTCCCTACACTTCAGGGATGTAAATATATCCCCCGAGGGTATATAATATGTACATCCACGGGGAGCTAATTTGAACCTTCAGCAGGGTTTAAATATACCTCCTCAGGGGATTAATTTCAAATTTAGACCTTGTCCACTGACTGATAATTGTAATACACTAATAATAATAATAATAATAATAATAATAATAATAATAATAATAGCAACAATAACTAACCCAACTTCAACAGTGTTATGCCTGTCTCGCTCTCTGTCTTTTGTACGGATAAGAAAAGTGTTCCTTTTATAATGAGATAGATAGTGACAGTTAGACACAATATTTTTACAACTCCCTAGCTGTCGGAATCAGTTACTGGACTGAGTAGGAATAAATTACAAATTGCAATTACAACCACAAGCACAGCACATATAGTGACAGTTATACACAATATGCAGAGCATAGATAGTGACAGTTAGACACAATATTTTTACAACTCCCTAGCTTTCGGAATCAGTCACTGGACTGTGTAGGAATAAATTACAAATTGCAATTACAATTACAACCACAAGCACATATCAAAACCATTTAGGGTTGTTCCATTTCTCTTAATCACCGAGTATCAAGTATACACCAGTCCAGTCAACTTTCAACATGCAGTCTCCCTATCTCAGGTCCCACACTCTGGGAAAATGGATCTCCTGAACAACCTGTGACCTGGTTTGCATGCCTTTGAATTTGAAAATCCTTATTCCTCTCAGCAAATGCCCTAATCCCTATTAGTCAACACAGTTTGCTTCGTTAATCGGTTAATTATCCAGTATGACATTGGTATGTTAACACAGAAAAAAAAAGAGAATAAAAATAAAAATAAAATAAATAAAAGAAGAAAATAGGATGGATTGCTGCACATCCGCCATGCACAAATACACACTCGCTATGTATTCAGCCAGGAAAACAATGTCAGCTACTCCTGACTGAAACCACGAGAATTGAATTGAGAAAACTTTTCGGATTCAAATTCAAGTCGAACTTCGAAAAGTATATAGTCGGGGGTCGGGCACAAATGGCGTAACTCGAGTTGCGGGTGGGTAACATGACACCTCATGTTAAAGATAGCTACTTACGCAATGCTTAAGAGGGTGACAATGTGTGTTCAAATAATTATTGGTAAGTTTGAGTGAAGCTATTTATGTTGGGCCCCTTTGCGCTTCTTCGTGGAAAGTTTACGGCGATTAGAATGGTTTCTAGGAAATTCTGTTCGACCAATTAGATTTCACGCTGTTACAAACAAGTGGCTGTATTCATAAATTACATAAACGGTAGGGACAGTGGACCTAGTCGCATATTTACCACTTGTCATGACAGGAAAAAATGTATTTTTATTATATTTTATAGACGGCCCCTAAGTAACTTGGCTACTTGATGGTGAGTACAGGTTACTATGGGAATGGGAATGGATTTTACCCAGATTTTGCTTACACTGCACTTTTTGCGCTATCCTATAAAATAAAACACCAATAATATAGCCCACTATCTTAGGTCTATTTGACCACAATCAATGCAATTGAATGCAACATTTTATTTACTGTAACAGCTAAACGTGAAGAACATATATTAATTTTTTTTAATTGCAACCCATGGGGTTGCTTAACATAAGCTTGCCCCCCCCCCCTGGAAAATTCCGCGGCCACTGGTTGGGAAAAGGGGATAAGAATAACTGACAGCCAACGGTTCGGTTATATTTTTCTCTCGGCCGAAGGCGGGAGGAGAAAATGAATTTGAAGCTTTTTCTTGGGGATCTACTAACAATAATATAGAAATGGATTTGTCAGAAGAAGGCAAAACTTCTAATTAAGTAACTGCTAATTTCTTGGTTGGTGCAAAAATAATAATTGGGTAAACGGACTTTTTCTACCCGGATTTTTCCTACCCGCGACAAAACCTTGGACTTTTCCTACCCATGTGAATGACTAATGTAGAAATATAAAACAAGTACAACTATTTATGACCGTACCGTAATTATGTAACACGGCAGTTTCAAACGAGTTTATTAAATTATTACGAATCATAATGATTACTTAATTGTGAATGAGTTTCTATAAATCATAAGAATTTATTATCGCAAATTATTAATATATATAAATTCAAATTACTAAATATATTATGTAGGGCTGGTGCTGGTACGATTATCTATAATGTCAAAGGTAGCTATAATGTGGGTGTATTTTTGTGTGTAGTTTCTCTTTTTTGTACATGGTTAGGAAAAGTGGTAAACGGACATTTTCCTCCCGGACATTTTTCCCCCCGAGCAATTTCGTACCAACTCGCAACCGAGAACATTTTCCTTAACATATACTTATTCAATAAAATGCTAAACTATTAACCATTATTAGTATTTCTTAAAACTGGGAAGAAGACGCATTTTAGATCTTCAGCTAGTTATGAATGCATATTTTTTTCAATGTCTTCGAATGCATAAATTTTGTGGAAAGAACCACTCGTCGAATCATGGATACACTAGTTTCCTTGACAGAAGTGATTTTGATACTGGGAGGAAAATGTCCTTGGTATGTTTTTGGAGGGAAATGTCCGAGAAGATAATGCCCTGGGGAGAAAATGTCCAGGAGGAAAATGTTCTACAACCAGGAAAAGTCTTAGATTTGGTCGTGGGTAGGAATAATCCGGGTAGGAAATGTCCGGGTAGGAATAATCCTACAACCATGAAATTGAGTTTGGATAATATCGAGTTTCGAGTCAAGTTTTCGAGTTTACATAAAATCAAGCTTCGAGTCAAGTTTTCGAGTTTACATAAATTTGAGTTACGAGTCGAGTACTCACAAATATCAAGTTTCGAGTCGAGTTATCGAGCTTATAAAGGCTTGAGTTTAAACTCGAATACTCGCTCGAACGAAAAACTCGTTTATACTGCACCGCTGAACACTTCCGAATTTCCGAAGCTGACTTTATTTTGAATTTTACAATCTTTTTCATTCCGCGCAACGTGTTTGCTGCCCATGTATCATATTTTGTATACAGGTAAAATCACAGCTGATGGAGTTTTAAGTGAATTTTATTTTGCGATCAGTGCAGTGTTGTAAATTGCTACTTTATGTTATTGGCATTAACGTGAGGTAGGGGTTGAACCTGCCTATTGCTTAAAATGGATGGAAATTCCAAAACAATGTAAGAGTAGGGGTTTAAAAATTCAAATTTTTGCACCACAAAATTTATGCTCCCATAGTCATCAACATTCAAAACCGTAACCCTCGCCGTCTGTGGCTGTCGAACTTGGTGTGCACACTGCTCTTACCATGGAGTACATAGTCTTTTTCTGTAGGCTTAAGTGTTTAGTCGAATATGTTTTTTGCTGTGGCCTGAATTTGAGGAGACATAATACCTACTACTTACTTAACAAAATGATAATTGCCAAATAAGATGTTGTCGGCTTCAGTTTGTAGTGGGATGCAGTTCTTTTGTGGACTTTACTATGCAATACGGCGAACTAATATGTAGCCAACGTAAAAATGCACTACAAAATCCAATGAACAAAAGTATAAAAAGAAGAAATTCAAAGTGGAAAAGTGAAAAATATATTTTGCATGTAAACTCGTTGTGGTTTTTCAGCTTAAAATCCCATGTAAATCAAATAATACACAATAAGTTGTGTACTTCAAATGTCTGCTATTGCTATGACAACACAGTGTGAGAATGCAGTAAACACGTGAGTATAAGTAGTTGATCGAAGTAGTAATAATAATTACATCCATTATTAGTATTGACTTTAGTAAACCTACTACCTTTTTTTAAGTTAGGGGCTGTCCATAAATGTTATCATAAGTAGGAAGCAGGCGTGCTTGGGTGAGCGGTTAGGACTGCAGACTGTAACAAAATTTACAGTCTCAGACCCGGCTTCAATCCTCGGCCACTGCTAATCGTTTACGGCTCGGTGTTGTACGGTAAACGTCACTAGATGGTTGATTGAAACCCAATCTCCTTCGGTGCTCCTTAGTGACCACTACTTACTGTAGGGGCCTAGGGAATGGGACTTCTTTACTGTGGAGGAGGGGACGGGGATAGGTGAAAGGGTACAAAGACCGAGACGATCTAACGCGGTAGCCTCCTATTTCCTCACTCACAGTGACTGGTTGAGTCTGGTTGTATGAACTTCGGTTAAATCGACCCAATGAATAAATTATATTATATATCATAAGTAGGGTCAATGGGTCAAAGTGAATATTGATGACATTCAACGTTAAATATAGCCATTTACGCAATGGTTAAGCTCATGACCGGGGAGTCATAGGGTCCTAGAAATGGAGATAGTTCGATGATATCATTTATTGACAGCCCCTTACAATGAACTTCAAGCGTCTCTTTCGTTTGTATACGTTTATATTGGCTAATTTGATTTGGCGCGAAAATACATTCGCATCTACGAACGTCGCTTCTCAACACCATCCGCCAGCTGCAATTTATTGTGACAGTGGAACTGTGTGATGAGTTGTGGCTAACGACGT
>CATKUY010000029.1:0-52049 GCA_949802685.1 Dicyrtomina minuta
CGTGACGTCCTTAGCATCCTCATTATCAGCCAAGTAAGATATCACCTTTTGTCCAAATGAGCGTTGGAGTCGATCTCGTGGCTTCCATTTTTCTTTGCTGTGCTTGACTGAATAATTTTGTCCTGCATTAAATTTAAGTATTCAAATTTCTAATAAATATTAGAAATGAAAGGACTGTGAGTTGTTTGGATCACCTGTTTCTTCCCGGAGTATTCAGCCTACATGAAGTTATTAGTATTTACCCCAGTAAATGGTGTTTGCCATATAGGTTAAAAGACATTGAAATCAGACTACAGCTAAATTCCAGTATTATTCTAATTTATAAAAATTGTCAAACAAAAACGCTTCCTTTTCCTGCAGCTTGTTTACTTCAAATGGAAAACAATTCCTGGAATCCGGTATGAAGCAGCTATACGTAAATATATACTTGCGGTTAAAACATGTAATTATCAGTGTGGACAGAAAAGCGTTTTGAAAAAAAATTGAAGCTATATATAATTGACGCAAATTTTGACACGTAGATTAGAAAAGTTAAGTTATTCTTAGAAATCGCATAACTCGTCAGCTGTGCATTGAATGAACAGGATTTGAAACCTCTAACAGGATGCAAATTCGGTTGAATATTGTTTTAGGAAAATTCATAACGTGCATAGGTCGTGATCCCAATTTATTTTATTTTTCCTATTATGTATTAAGAAGAAATATTATGAGGATGTAGAATTGAAATGTCTTATCTAACTGCTGCGTCAGCTTCTTCTAATTTACAGTATATACGCATGTTTTGGATGTTTTGGATTTAATAACATAAATTTAATCCACTACATGAATCTATTACATTTCATGAAGTTGAAAGTTGACATTATAATGATGTTAGTGAACTAGATAATGTTATGAATTTCGGCATTGCTCATGCATTTAAGCAAAAGAACTGAATACAGAAAAAAACGCCCATAATAACCCATGTATTTAATTCTTACTAAACAAAAATGTGGGTCATTTTGATTTTTCACACACAACATTGCAGTTTGCAGTATATCGTGGGCGAAGGATGAAGCCCGTCAACTTCCACTTTTTGCTCAAAGCAAAGCAAATCCGCAACTTCAAATCTCTAACTTTTGATTTCAACAAGCGTTTTAGCTGACCAATTTTTAATTACATGGTAATAAAAAGGGCAAACTGCTTTAATTGCATATTCTAAAACGCAAAACGTTCTAACTATATTTAAAAACTGCAAATAGTTCTAACCACCTAATTTTAAAACGCAAATTGCTCTAACTACATGATTTTAAAAAGTGCCAAATATTCTAAATGCATGATTTTAGTCGCAAACAGCTGTAACTATAAATATGATTTTAAATGCTAATTGCTCTTACTGCATGATTTTAAAAAGTGCAAAATGTTGTACCTACAAGATTTCAAAACGCGAATTGCTCAACATGAATTTAAAAAGTGCAGAATGCTCTAAATTTAGGGGTTTGAACAGCTTAACATGTTTTAATAACAAGCTTTTGAATACTACATGTGTTTAGAATTAGAGCTTTCTGCACTTTTAAAATTTTGTGGTTAGAACATTTTGCACCTTGTAATATTTAGTAATCAGAACATTTAAAAAATTTTAAAACATGCAATAAAAACATTATATACTTTTTAAATTCATGTACTTAGAACCATTTGCAGTTTTCAAAGATATGTATAATTATATTGCGAACGTTTTGCGTTCGAGAATATGCAATCAATGCAGTTTGCCTCTTCCACTTTCATCAATTCCTAATAAATAATGACAATTTTCGAGACTACAATTAGTTGAAACTTGGGTTTGTTTTTGCTACATATACCTACATAAAAATACAATATTGCATCTTGGGCACCGCATAAATAATAATGCTTAACATGTAAATCAAAAATATTTATCATCATTATAATTGACAAATGAATGAACAGAAAATATTCAAAATTATTTGAAAGCATTTAACACTGACTTACGTTGAAACTCATGTTGTCCTTGCACTTGCACCACAGAGGAAGATACAACATAGAAAAAATGGAAAAATAATTTGAAATATTTTGAAGAATAGTCTTTATTTAAACCGTCAAACCCTTCCTTTTTTCCGTCTTTATTTTGTGTTCCGCAACCCTACAACCCCTCTTTTTTTCTTGTACATAATGTTAACCTCTATTTTTCTCACCCTACATTTTTGATTTCAACATAATTAAAATTCAAAATGTTGCGGGCTTTTCTCGTTTTGGGGAAAATCAATGACTACGAATTGAAAAATCCGTGGGATAAAATTTTAATCGTAATTATATTGTGAAACTTATGTAAACTGTAAACAAGTAACCATTACCTCACTTGTAAACTTTGCCATGCTTTAAAAATTTTCGAAAGCTAAAATCACCGTCAACAAATTACAAAAACATTCAAAAACAAAATTTAAATGAGTAGTGCATGTTTGTTCCTGACTGCCTTATCTCGTTTTACGAAATATTGGCTATTTATAAAAAATTGGTTTGGTTAAACTATGGCCTTTACCATGCAACACATCAACGAATCTAAGTAAATTGTTCGTGTAGTGCAGATAGTTTCATTTTTTTAAAATATCACGTTGCCCCGTTTATCTAATACACACTTCACATGTACGCTACATTGTATACTGGAACGGGAAGACAAATAACAAAAATATAATAACGAAGTATTCTGAATATCGTCAGCGAAGAGGCAAATCTGACTATCTCCTTTTGGTGCTAAAAGCGAAACTGACTACTACCATTTTTTGCTAAAAGCGAAAATGACTATCTCCATTTTTCTCAAAATACCATTAAAAGGAGGCAAAACAACTACATGTACCAATGCAGCATGTTATTAAGCATACGTTGTTGTTAAGGGGTCGCCCATAAATGACGTCACAAAAAATTATTGCTCTTTGAGAACCCACCTACTCTGAAAAAACCTGGAGAAAAAAACTATGTGCCAATGCAGCATGTTATTAAGCATACGTTGTTGTAAAGGGGTCGTCCATAAATGACGTCACAAAAATTATTGCTCTTTAAGAACCCACCTACTCGCGAAAAATCTAGGAAAAAAAACTATTTGCCAATGCAGCATGTTATAAAGCATACGTTGTTGTGAAGGGGTCGTCCATAAATGACGTCAAAAAAATTATTGCTGTTTAAGAACCCACCTTCTCCCGAAAAATCGGGAGAATTTTCAATCCTAGATCCCGGAGCGTAATCATTTACTTGTTTATAGCTATTTATCATCTGACTGAAAGCAAGCTTACTAACTACACAGTTGCGTTGATTAAAATGAAACGGGATTGGTCACATTGTTAGTGACAGGCACACTGAATAAACAAATAAATATTCCACGTGACAGAAATTTAATTACATGTTAAATATTAAAATTCTATCACATTCGTTTTTCAATTACTACAACATTTAACCAAACGTTATAGTCCATTATTACAATTCCCACTGAAAACTAAACCGAAATGATAAATAAATAAAGAAAGGAGTAGTCACTAGAAAACCCCCAGCATTAACAATAAACACTAGTTAAGTGGAAAACGATAATCTTAGCTCAGTCAGTAAAAAGTTGACACATTGATTTAAATTACCAAAAGCTAATGATACAATCAATTAAATCAATAGCTAAAAATTTTAAGATTGCAATATTTATAATGGGTTGTCTATAAATGATGTCACACTTAGCGTGTGTGGGTTTTGTCTAGTATTTATGACACGCCTTGTTACAGCTGAGCTGTTATAATGGGAACAGGTTGGTTCTTAAAGAGAAATAATTTTTGTGGCGTCGTTTATGGACAACCCTTTTACAACAACGTATGCTTTATAACATGCTGCATTGGCACATAGTTTTTTTCTCCAGGTTTTTTCAGAGTAGGTGGGTTCTCAAAGAGCAATAATTTTTTGTGACGTCATTTATGGACGACCTTTTAACAACAACGTATGCTTAATAACATGCTGCATTGGCACATGTAGTTTTTTTGCCTCCTTTTAATGGTATTTTGAGAAAAATGGAGATAGTCACTTTCGCTTTTAGCAAAAAATGGAAGTAGTCAGTTTCGCTTTTAGCACCAAAAGGAGATAGTCAGATTTGCCTCTTCGCTGACGATATGTCATGGTTACGTTAAGACTCCATGGCAATGTCAATAATTTTTAACCAGTGGCTTATTAGTTGGCCACTCTTGGAATTCCTTATTTCTTTAACCCACCTCAAATTATTCATTGCCCATAACAGTGCAGTGTTAACTTACGACTTATAATAAAGTAAAAATACTGCTTGTCCACTCGAAAATTATGCATCTCAGATTAGGGATTGTCCGTACTCCGTAAATGGTATCATCCTAATATCCCCATTTTTAGGATCATCTGACACCCTTGTCATCAGCTTAAGCATGGCCTAAATGTTTATCTTTAATATGCGATGTCATCAGTATCCAAAGAGACCCATTAACCCTACTGATGACGTCATTTGTGGACGACTCCTTTTAATGAATTTTTCAATTTTCAATAAACTTAAACTTCAGCAGCTATTAACCTTACTAATTAGGTATTAACAATATACTCACTGTAGTCAGCTTTGCCTGAACCTGTCATACAATTAAACGTCGAATTAGTATGTTACTTAAATTACTGATGTCATCGGAAGATCTATTTGGAAAGGACTAAAAACATTTTTAGTTTTAAAAACTTTTATATTCAATTTTCGAAATTACTAAAGGATCCACATGCACATGCCACATGTGACAAAACATTCAATATAAATACATGCTAGTTAGAAAGACCAAATAGAAAGTAATATTGGGTACCAATAAACAAACTAAATTAAAAATATTTAAATAAAAAATAAAAAAGTATACAGCAATAAAAACTCATGCCTTACGTCTATTCTTGCTGTCCTTGTACTTGCACTTGTCCGTCGTTGACGCGGAATATTTCGAAATCAACAACGACTCCAATTTCTGCAGGCAGTTCTCCAATTCAGTTTCATTTCTCACTTCGCTTCCCAGACTTCCCACTGACAACTGACGAGACGAGAGGACTGAAATCGGTTGTCATTGTGAGTGAGTGAACTTAATCTAAATGAATTATATTCTGAATTAAAACCCAATTGCATTTTAAGTTGTTATGGAAGGCATTTCCCAGGATTTGAGCGAGGTTACTATGGAAAATCAAAAGGTGAGATTTTTATTGTACAAAATAATGACTTAACTAACTTCGTCACACAATGTCTACTTCGTTCTGGTTCTGGGACATAAATACAAAATACATTTTTGAATACATATAAATAGTTCAAAAAGCTCTCATTAACTTACCAAAGGCAAAGTCAGAAAACGTGTAGTCTTCCTAGAATATTTCGCAGTTAGGCTGTGTGTGGCTACATATTTTGAATTTTATTTATTATGCCACTTCCAACTTCGTGAGATAGTTAACAAAATAGTTGATATGTAGATGCATGAGTTTGCTATTCCATGACGTAGAATTGTAGTAGTACAATCTCATTTGATATTTTCATTTCATTAAAATTCAGATTTTTGAGGCTGTTAAAAGAAGAAAGTTGGAGTCTGCTCCGGATTCTGACTCAAGCAAACCCGTTGAAGTGGTTGAAGATTGTGCAAAGCTAAGTTCTACTCAGGAACAAGAGAAACTTTCTGGATCTGATTCTCGGAGCAATAGTTTTGGTAGTGAAGTTACTCCACAAGAACTCGCATTTTCAATTGATCACGTAAGATGTATTTTATTTTCAAGATTAGTTATGTTATGAAGTTATTCCATATAACAATATAACAAAACTCGGCGCCTATCTTTTAATATCAGAAGAAAACAGGTAATAGGCAGGCGATGGCGATTTCAAAGCTATTACGGAAAAATATCCACAACAATGCAGACTTTAAAAGATATATAGGATACAAACTAGGCAGGGAATGAAAAAATACAGCTTGGAAGGCAGAACCCTTTTGATGCGCATTTATTCCCGTTTTTTGTATCGCAAAATTATTAACCATTTGGACTATGTAAATAGTTAAATGTTATTTTTAATGAATCTAGATATCCATTTTTAAAAAATAGGCTTTAATTACGCCTATTTATAAAAAATAGGCTGATAATAGGTTTATATGAAAATAGGCAGTCAGATCGGTGATAACCCTCAATAGGCATAATGTTTTAAAAAATCATTGAAAAAGGATAAGCGGTAGGTAGGCATCAAACAGGATATGCAGTGGGCATGCCAATGCAAACTCACTAATATCTATAATACTAGGTACATGTAGGTAAGCAAAATAGCAACGGCTCATTTTCAATTGGTAATTTCATAAAATAGTGAAAATAAAGCAATTACAACAATAATATTAAATCTGTATTCTTTATTGATTTCAGGTTTTTGAAGAAATATTAAGCTCACTTGACCTCACTTCACTGCTTGCGTGTCGCCTAGTCTCGCACAAGTGGAGACTCGCGTCCACTTGTATGATTTTGAAGCATCTCAGCCCCAGGATATATTTTAAGTACAGCCCAACAGATCATGTTTATTAAGTGAGAGAACGTACTGCTTGGAATGCGGATCCGGATGCAGATACTGCAGCCCAACCAACGTTAAAGGAACTAACTTGGTTTTTAAAGGAAAGTTGCAGTTCAAGTTCAACAGGGCCTCTCCAGATGAAATTATTTCCTTGCAAAACAAGGGGCAAAGCCCCTTGTTTTTGACTGCATGTTTTGGCAACCAATAGTGTCACAGAATGCACTTCCAGGTAGTGCCATTGGACAATAATTATTGGCACTAAACTCAAAGAAACAATAAAATAGTCATTGTAAGGTAAAGGTAGGGCTTGCAAAAGTCTTGACTTCAAAAGTCTTGTCAAGACCAAGACTTTTGAAATCAAGACTAGGGCTGGTCTTGAAATTTCAAGACTCTCGAAATCAAGACTTTCAGAAGTGTTGAAAATTCAAGAGTCTTGAAAACAAGACTTCCAAAAGTCTTGAAACTTCAAGAGTCTTGAAAACAAGACTTCCAAAAGTCTTGAGTCTTGAAATCAAGACTAAAGTCTTGAAAAATCAAGACTCTTGAAATCAAGACTAACAAAAACATGTACACAATCAATTTTTAAGCACAAAAACTCAGTTTTTTCGTCATTATTTTAACTTCTGGACGTACAAAAATGTCAAGACTCTTGAAATCAAGACTAAATTAAGACTTTCAACAGTCTTGAAATTTCAAGACTCTCGAAATAAAGACTTCTAAAAGTCTTGAATTTTCAAGACTCTCGAAATCAAGACTTCTAAAATTCTTGAATTTTTAAGACTCTCGAAATCAAGACTATTAAAAGTCTTGAAAATTCAAGACTCTCGAAATCAAGACTTTCGAAAGTCTTGAAAATTCAAGAGTCTTGAAATCAAGACTTCCAAAAGTCTTGAAAAAATCAAGACTCTTGACAAAAAATTTTCAACTTTGTCTGAAAAGTCATATAGAGAGTTAAGATGTTGGAATAATTGAATTTCAAGGTGGTCTTGAAATTGCAAGACTTTTCAAGACTCTTGAATGGTCTTGAAAATGGCGAAAGTCTTGGTCTTGATTTTGCAAGCCCTAGGTAAAGGTGAATGTGTGGTCCATAAGGGGTCGTTCATAAATGATGTAATGGGTAGAGTTAATGAGTGTACTTGGACGTAGATGAAATCCCATGTTAAAGATGCAAAGAATGCATATATGTATTTATGAAAAACATACATAATATAATAGAGACGACATGGGGGTAGAGCGTTTGGGAAAAAGTGGTAACGTCGGTGCCAGTCGTATGTACGGATAATAGGAAAATAAATAATATGTTTAAATTTCCCGCCAAATCTTAATTCCGAACTTTGAACCCGTTAGTCATGTTATTTATATAAAATTTGTGTAATATACCCAAAAATTGAAAATGTACATGTTTGAATTTCCCGCCAAAAATTTAAATATTGTGTTAAATAAAGATTTCGACCGGTCGCTCAGAAAACTCACTCAAACATGATACACCAATCGAACGGTAACAATTAGGCGAACCTAAATAACTTAGTGTGCACGCACGATAGTTATTAGTTTTTAAATGGCTTGGGGAAAACATAATTATTAATTAAAAAAATTTAATGGATTTTGTCGAGTGATATATCATTTGAAAGCTCTTCAAAAATAAGCAGAAACCATTTTTTTTGTTTTTTGATTGTGACCCATACAACAAATTTTTGGCGGGATTTAAAAATTAAAATGCCGTTGTAATGGAAACTGTTAGTAGAAATAATGTCGCATTATGTTATTTGAATTCTACTAGTGATTACCTTTCGAATGATATATGGCACGATGAAATTGGTCCAGTATTGCAAAAGTTTCTAAATTCCCGTAAATTATGTAGATAGGTAGGAACAAATTCATTTTCCTCGAAGGCTCCCTGAGTTTCCTACAATTACAGACTTTTCTTAATACTTTCGGAGAACATCTCTTTTCGCTGTTTTTTAACTTCTTACATTCTCTTGAAGGCGGAAGTGAAGCCAAACTACAGTCAAACCTCGGTTTAATGGCTTCCCCAATAGTGGCTAACTCGATTTAATGGCAAATTTTAAAATCCCCGTCAAAATCCCTATGCTTTATATAGTAAAATATGCCGATATAGTGGCTTTCGATTTAGTGGCGAACTCGATATAATGGCGAATAAAATATGTCCTCTGAGGCCCAATACCATGATGTTATCTACCTTTATAGTGGCCAACGATATGTAGAAACTTTAGACTCCATCTAGGTAGTGTAGTTTAAAGTGCATCACACATGTTTATACTGCTGGTTTGAAAAATACGTTTTATATCTGACTTTCCGTTTCATTTTTTGCTTATATTTGTGTTACATGTCAGTAGTGGCAGTTTACATTATGTGTTTAGGGGTCATTCACTAGGGGTTTCTTCGGTAAGTCATGCCTAGGCCGGTAAGTCATGCCCATTTCGGTAAGTCATGCCCAACTTCGGTAAGTCATGCCCCATTTCACTTCGGTAAGTCATGCCCCACTTCGGTAAGTCATGCCCCACTTCGGTAAGTCATGCCCCATTTCACTTCGGTAAGTCATGCCCCACTTTGGTAAGTCATGCCCCAATATTTTTCGTTTTTTTAAACACTGAACCAGGCTCCTAAAGCTGCCTGAAAACGGGTAGGTTATATTTTTCCCACCCGCCTTCGGCGGCCGAGGTTTGTAGTTATCTCAGTAGTATGCAATTATTTCTATTCGTAGTAATCAGCCTCTAGTTATTCCAATGAGGAAAATATCAGTAGAACCCAGCATGAAAATTAGCAGGAATATATGAGCTGCCGCAGATGGCTCCACAACAGTCACTTAAAATATGAAATAAAAATATTAATTCATCTTCTGCTCAGCAACAGGTTATAATTAATTATCCTATTTTCTTTTCCGCCCGTTCAGAAAAATACAAAACATGAAGCTAGAAAAATTATGAAAAAACTATAATAACACGCTTAGAATTTTATAGTAAATAGGGTATTGACGTTTTTTCAATTACCATTATACAAAATAGCATTTTGCGAGTTGGACAGTTAACGTTTGCGTGAAAAGTTGATTGGAACTTTAAATTTAGAGATCGTTCATAAATGATGTCATTCATGGAGTGAGTGGGTCTAGTGTTGTATTGATGAAATGCTATAATTATAGTAAAAAAATGTACACATTTACGCAACGTTAAAACGATGACAGGGAGATGGGTGATCTCGAAAAGAGTGATAAGTTTTGCGAGATTATTTGTGAACCATCCTTTAAAAACTGGAGCAATTCATCCACTGGATTTCCCAAGTTGTCACAAACATAAAAGAAATACATCAATCTGATCAATCTACTGGTCCGGTTCATATCAGTACATAGTTCCAATGATACGAAATAATAATTTTGCAATTAACTATTTAATATATTTTATTATTTATCCATTCGATCAATTCGATGTATCATCGAAAGGCTGTTCTTTGATAAGTCATGCCCAGGCCGGTAAGTCATGCCCCATTTCACTTCGGTAAGTCATGCCCAACTTCGGTAAGTCATGCCCCATTTCATTTCGGTAAGTCATGCCCAACTTCGGTAAGTCATGCCCCATTTCACTTCGGTAAGTCATGCCCCATTTTACTTCGGTAAGTCATGCCCGACTTCGGTAAGTCATGCCCCACTTCGGTAAGTCATGCCCAGGTGTAAAGTATTGCAAAATGAGATTTTTAAATTCTTTAAATAAATTATTTCATTTATACGACACAGTATTCACTCAAATGTACAACTTAGGTTTGGGGGGGGGGGGTAGGAAAAACTGACTGGAAACGGTTATGTTATAGTTTTCCCTCGGCCGCCGAAGGCGGCCCCGCCGAAGGCGGGTGGGAAAAATATAACCTACCCGTTTTCAGGCAGCTTTAGGAGCCTGGTTTAGTGTTTTCAAAAACGAAAAATATTGGGGCATGACTTACCGAAGTGGGGCATGACTTACCGAAGTGAAATGGGGCATGACTTACCGAAGTGAAATGGGGCATGACTTACCGAAGTTGGGCATGACTTACCGAAATGGGCATGACTTACCGGCCTGGGCATGACTTACCGAAGAAACCACATTAATTTACATGTACCTATATACTAATTTAATAATTTAACCTCTCGTGTAATCTACGTTGAGCAAGTAAGCAACTGCGGTCCTATGAATGTACATAGCAATGTCAAGTCCAAGTAAAACACTAAATGAAATAAGTTGTAAGTGTGAAAAATGTTAGTACCCAGTTTTAAAAAAGAGCACCATGTTTTATTCGTGTGGTTTTAAAATGTGCAAAATGATCCGTTAGCATGCTTGTGTGATCGTAATATTTTAATATTCTGGCTACTGTTAATAGTAAATTTTTTTACAGGCATAACATACAGTTAATTAATTAAATCTAGATTTCTTATACACTATGATGATGGAACAAGAAGGTTGTTGAAATTAAAATTAATGAATCAATATTAAATTATATGAATTAACGTTTATTTTTTCATACAGTTAATTAAGCTGTTCCTAGCACCATCTTAAAGTAGTGACCTCATATTAGAGAGATTTTTGAATTTTTCCAATAATATTGAAAATTCAGAATGTTGTGGGACAAAAAATCAATCACTATTTCTACGAATTGAAAAGTCGGTGAGATTTTAATCGTTTATAGATTGAAGCTGCTGTAAACTGAAAACAATTTACCATGAATTTACTATTAGGCTTTTCAATGCATGAAGAATTTACAAACGCAAAATTGCCTTCAACAGCTTCAACTGACTTCAACAAACTATATATTAATGGAAAACACTATGTTGCTGAGCAATTAAATGCAGAGTTGGAGAGTGCTGGCTGAAGGCCATCTTTATGTTAACTTTTGAATTATGGACGCGGCTTATTTAAAATCAGCAACGACACTAAAAATCTCGATTCTCGATTTGTTTTTGTTTGCAGTTGTTGTTCTTGCATCAACGCAACACACCATTTTAACACAATACTTAACTAACTAGTAAGTTGTCAGTGCTCATTGAACGAATAAATCAAAAAATTCTGAATTGCAAGTTGATTGTATGTTAGATTATTATGGAAGGCAATTCTGAAGATTCCAGTTTGGATTCTAGTGGAAATCATAAGGTAATATTCTATGTTACGCAATGCATCATTATTTTAATCATGTTTTCTTTAGCAATCGTGCAAACTCCAAACATTCATAATATATTTCAGTCAGATGTAACAATGATAACATGATGAGTAACAATTTTGCACTAAAAACAACTTATATGCAAGTTATTGGTAATTATCAAAATTAAGTTGAGCTTGCCGAATATATCTGTAATCTGTTTTGTGTGTAGAAAGGTGAGTTAGGTCAGGTCAACTGGCACCGTGCAAACATATTCAATATTGTTTCGTATTGATTGGTTTTCTTGCGTGTTTTGATGGTTAACAAAAGATAGATGACACATGTGAAAATGTGGAATTGACGTATGATTGCAGTACACTTACATTTTAATCTTATTTGTACCCAGGCTTTCGAGGCTGTTAAAAAAAGAAAGTTAGAGTCAGTTCCGTATCCCGATGATGCAAATGGATTCGTCGAAAATTTTGCGAAGCAAAGTGCAACTGAAAAGCAAACAAATGTGAACATATCGAAATCTGAATGTGAGAGCAATTACGTTGGCAGTGAAGTTTCTCCGCAAGAATTTGTATTTTCAATTGACCACGTAAGAAATATTTAATTTGTGTGACTAATTATTTACTCCAATATTGCATACAATGAATATTACATTCTGCGGATGATAAAAGAGTAAAGCAATGCAATTAGATAAATGATTCTGTTATGATTCCAGGTTCTCGAACAAATTTTAAGCTCACTTGATCTTGCTACCTTGTTTCATTGTCGTCTTGTCTCCCACACATGGCGAATCGCGTCAACCGAAATGATTTTAAAAAGCGTCGGCACCAAAATAACTTTTAAGTTCAGCTCAACAGATAAAGTTTATTATGTGAGTCAAAGTACCGCCGAAGATGAGGATGCTGCTCACAAGTCAACGTTAGAGGATCTCATTCGTTTTTTGGAAAACAATTACAGTCAAACATCGCCTTTCAAGATGAGTGAATTTCCGTGCGAAGTGTTCGAATTCGTGGATGGTTCTCTGAGTAACCCAAAATTACAAAGTTTTCTGACAACGTTCGGAGATTACATTTCTACCTTAGTACTTGACTTCTGGAATTCTCTTGAAGGCGAGAGCAAAGCTACTCTAGTAAAACAGATTGGACATCTTCTCAACATTCAAGCTCCTCACCTACGAGACCTCCAATTAGATTCTTGTTCATTAGAAATAATAGAAGACGAGGACAATTATCATCCAGTTGTCAGCTCTACTGACACTGGTCTCTCTCCACCGATTCAAGATGGTCAGGAATCCAAGGAAATTAAACGTCTAGGACAAAGTGGCTTACGTAAACTTAAGTATCTAGATTGTCAAAGGGAAATTCTGGACTACATAATTTCCATTTCCCCAAACTTGCAGGAAATCAGTCTGTATGGCCAAGACTACCATTTACTATCCTTACCCCTCAACCGCCTCCATTTTCTCAAAGAATTCCAGTATTCTATTGGTGACGATGAAATTTTCAATTATGAAAATTTTAAGTTAATTGAAGCAGCACTTTTTGTCTCCAACGAGGAGCGCGAAATTCAGAAACTTCCTCCGATTAAGTTTACAGAACTCAGCGTAGACTTTGCCAATATTGTTGATCCTATGTTGGAAAATCCAAACATACAAAGCTCTTTTGTGAGAGTGATTGGCAAAATACTTGAGCTCAGTTTAGACACGCTTGAAAGTATCTTTCTTGTCTATCTAGTACAAGACACACTTATTGGACTCAAATGGCCACGAGTTCTTCCCAATGTTAGCAAACTGGAATTGTGTTTAAGCACTGTCAACGGATCTGGGTTGGAATTACTTCCTTGGAGTGGGAATTTTAAAATTCAGGAAACATTTCCTAAGCTGAAAAGGCTAACGTTTGATGAAGTTATTGACTACGATGGCAACGTTCCCATTTCGAGTCCTGGAGAATTTCTGCGAAACTGTGAATTTGGACCTGCGCCAAATGTCGAATTTGTAGAAGTAGCTGTCGATCTGTTCCTGCACGATCACGATGAAGATGTTCACGATGTGGATGTTGCAGAGGATGCTAAGCGTTTTCGATCAGATGTTAGAAATTCAGTAGTTCGCTTATTCCCGAGTGCGGAGTTAATTATCAACGGTAAAGTTTACAAGTGATTCTTGATATATTATTCAATTATATTTTTGACATGTCTCTAGCGCCATGGTGAATACTTTTGTTGTAATGCTAACCATTTTTTATCTATGTTTCAAGCATCCCAGTAAGTTTTATCCAAATCTGTGTACATGTTTAAATTTACTATTGACTGTACTGTGAACGGAGTTTTTTTTAGAATAAAATTATTCTTTTTCTGGTGTTAAATTAAAGAACGATAACACACACGCTGCCTTTACATGTATTGGATACTTTAATTCTTAAGGAAAATAATTCTGTTTTTTCGGAGCACCAGAATAGTTACTGACCTGGCATGTAAAGACTGGTTTTAAACCGAAAAGGAAAAGAGCGTCATAGGTTCCAAGAAATAAGAATCTTTCGATGACATCATTTATGGAGGACAGTGACGACACATAGGTCTTGTATCGCCAAGAGCCACAATGGAGTCGTTTTATACTGTTCGTAGCGTTACTTTATATTTTTGGAATTTTTCAGGAAAAGAAAAATAAAATTGTATGACCATTAAAAGGAAAAATTCACATAAAATAGTCGTGTTTTCGCAATCGACTTCTATTCTGACCTCAGTACACATGACCGGCGACAAAAATAATTAGTGGTGCCGTGGTGCGTTTAATTATTACCACAGGTCTATCTAACGCACACGATCTTAAGTTGGATGCAGTAGACCTTTATCCTCTAAGAAAAGCCTGTAGAGACATGGGACATGTTAAGTTATATTTGTGAACTTATCTTGTATGCAATATGTATAGGGAACGTTAACTGAAAATTCCAAAATTTGGATTCATGTTACGAGCTAGAATTTTTGCAATATCGAAATTTTTAACTTTGAATCTTATGGGATTTCGAAACGTGGCAACGTTGAGCTCTTAAAAAAATACTTGCAAGACATAAATCGAACAAAAATCTCCAAGGTTGCCCAGAAAAATGGTTATGGTTGGTGTTTGAACAAAAAACTTGTTTCAAAATTTTCTCAAATAAGCTAGGCTCCCGAGGAAGCGTCAAATCGAGTGTAAACTAGGTACGATCAATCGCAATGGTAAAGTTTCAGTGGGAGTTTTGTGGTTTGAGGTGGAAGAAAAAGTTGGCGCTAAGTTTGTATACTCCATAAGCTCAGCTTTTTCTCAAATTGTAAACTCTGGCTACCTCAAATTTTTCAAAACTAATCGCAATTCTTTTAACACACTAGTGAACTATGTTTTGTGCTCTTTCATTGAACATCTATTTCAATTCAATCGGTTTACGTTTGCCCGACCTGTGTCCTGCGAAAGTTGATACTAGTTGTGTGGATGTAACTATACTACGGCAAAAATTTCTGGCTGCCAGATGACGTCAAAAGCGCGGGAACCGACCCCCGAGTCGATTGATTCTACCTTTGGTGTAAACATGGTACAAGTAGATATGGTTAAACTGGGGTAACACGGAGCTAACGATAAGTAAACGTAATGTCAGGATTTTGGCCTGGGCTGTGGGGAATTTTTTCTGCTATAAATTGTAAACAAACATTAAGTTTTTCCTCCTTATATAATATTACACATATTATAACATATATATTATATTATTGCACATTTATTGAAACTAATTCCTCTATAAGGTTACACAACACGGTGATCAAAAAACATATGACGGCCATCCCACTGCGAATTCAACATCCACATTCAGAAATTGCTATCAAGAAAATTCATTGATCCGTTCTGCCGATAATCCAATATAAACACCGTCAGCTAATTTTTGCTGCAACCAAGCGTCGTTTTCCTAATTATTCGTTCACATTGTTCACAACTCACCCACATTTCTATGATGAGAATTTTTTAGTTAAATGATTTGGCAACGCATAATTAATATCTTTAATGACTAGGACAATGTTAATTAATTAGTAATTTGGTATGTGCAAATGTCAATGAAGTGAAGCAAAAATGAGCAGGCACACTAATACTACACCGTTGTAGTAAATCACCTGCTGGTCGTGGACGTGGAGAAACTAAATTCCAACTACTGTAAATCCTCTAATATAACGCAGGTCTTTAATAGTCTAATGTAACGCGGGGGGTAGACATTGGAGTTTTAATACAGCGTGGGTCCCCAATACAACGTGGGTCTCTAATATATTTATTATTATTATTATTTTTATTAGGCACTATGTAGTTCATAAACTGAACCACACAGACACCGCCAAGGCCAATAAGGCCCATTGCGGACGTCCTATTATAACAATGTTTAATTTTGGCCAACAGAATAACCAGTGACATATAAAATGTCACCGAATTTACCCGTACAGGCCTGATTTAATGCTAACTGGAAGGAAGTAAATATCTGGCAAAAGAAAAAGCAACCTACGACACCTAGCTTTAAAAAAAAGGATCAGTTTAATTTCGTCACCCAACTACTATTGGTATGTAACTGAAATACCATACCATGTAAATTATTGTCTAACTAGTAAAGACGCAAAACACATGAGCGTAAACTACAGTTTGCCTACTACAGTCTATCTCAGAAATAAAGCACACTGATAATGCTGTCAAAGGTTCCCACACAAAAACCACACCACGCATGTGCGACACTGCGCCACACAGAAGACGATCCACACGACAAGGGTGTAAAACACTAGAAAACCACCACGTGCACATTGTAGAAAGTAAACCATGTGGAACACCGCAGCACAAACCGATGTGTAATGCATGTGAGAATCTTCCACAGCAACACAATGAGGATAAACATTTTCCAAATTCAGCTTTTTTGAGAACTCAAAAAAAGCTATTCGAGGTAAAAAGTTGATAGGAATTTCGACCCCACCAACGAAACTGACTTATTGTCTATCCCAAAAGTAAGTTCAGAGATTCACAACAAATTTTTACCACGAAGACAAATTAAAGTTCCAAAAAGAAACATATACAAGAGTGTTAACTACAGTCTTCGCTTTGAATACAGTCTACCTCAGAATACCACACTGATGATGCTGTCAAAACTTCCCACACAAAACTCACACCGCCCCGATGCAACACCGTGCCACACAGAATACGATCCACACGACAAGGGTGGGTAACTAAGCCACCACGTGCACATTGTAGAAAAAATACACTATGCGGAACGCGGCAGCACCGAGCGGAGTACAAATCACGTAGGAGGCTTCCACAGTAGCACAACGAGGATAAAACAAAATCCAAATTCAACTTTTTTGAATTGCTCAAAAAAAGTTATTGGAGGTAATATTTTGATGAAAATTTCCACCTCACCAACGGTACGGACTAATTGCCCATCCCAATGGTAAGGTTTGGAGACTCACGACAATAATTTTTCACAAAAAGAAAGGATAATAGAATCAAAATTCCTCCCGAGTATTAAAAGCACAGCCGCCTAGCAGGCAGCCAGCGTGTCTCTAATATAACGCGGGTCTCTAATACAACGCGGGTCTCTAATACAACGCGGCTCTCTAATATAACGCGGGGGGTACAAGTCGGAGTTTTAATACAACGCGAGTCGCTGTAATATAGAGAATTTACGGTACTTACAAAAATTAGAAAACGTCTACTAGTTCGTAATTGGGGCATTTCAATACGTCGAGCGAGGGGCTCAATAAAGTAATAGATACCTAATTATCTTATTACTGAACAGCTCTAAAATGAAACATGTTCGATTTGGGATCGTCCACAAATGATGTCATTTCAATGTCCACATTTTATGACCGTATAACCCCCTTGTCACTAGCGTAGGCATAGATAAACTGGCTTTATTTAATATGGGATGTCAACAGTATCCTAGGACACCAATTGACCCTGCTTACGCCGTCATTTGTGGAAAAAACAACTACTCTTCGATTTTCAAAATATTTAAAATCAAATATAAGCCAGGGGTAACCCCAGCAGCTATTGCAAATTAATAAATTATACTCAGCCTTACGTAAAGCTGTCAAAAGTCGAATTCGGAATTTACTGATTTCCTCAGGATTGTTCAGCAAGGATTGAAAACATCACAAACTTTAATCATTTATTTTTGAAGTATCAAAAAATGACATAAAATTCAGTATAAATACTTACTAGTTACAAAGACAGCGCAAAGCGCAAAAAGTATTATGAATAATTATTAATAAAAAGTATAAAACAAACAACAACAACAACAACAACAACATTTAGGAATAATAAAGCATGCCTTACGTCAATTTTCTGGCTGTCCTTGCACTTCCACTCGCCAGTTGACGCGGAATATTTCGAAATCCACAACGACTTCAATATTTAATTTTTGCAGGCATGGCATTCCCCATTCCCTTCCTGTCGGTGCACCAGCCACTGATTCACAATCGAGTAAAAGTCTAATTGTGAAATGTGTACTTAAAGACCTAAAGTACCTAAACTGTTTGACTGAGAAGTGAGAAGCGTACTAAAGTCTGTTGTAAGTGAGTGAACTAAATCTTAATAAATTATTTTCTAAATTAAAACCCTATTGCATTTTGAATTATTATGGAAGGCAACTCCGGGGATTGTGGTGTGGGTTCCATGGAAAATCAAAAGGTGAGCATTTTACCGTGAAAAATTTCATAATTACACACACAATCTCTACCCTATTCTACATTCGAGAACATAAATTGGTGTTTGAATAACGACCATTAACAAAGCTCTCATTACACATTAAGTTGGCAAACGCAAGTCAAACGCGTCACTTTAGGGTATTTCACAGTTAGGATATGTGTCGCTGTGTTGTTTGAGTAGCTATATATTTTATTTATCATATCACTTCGTGTTATAGTTAGAAGTCAAGTTAGAAGATAGTAGAAGTCAAAAGTAGTGGATATTATGTAGAAGCATAATTTTGCTGCTCAGTGACTTATTACAAATAATGTATTAGTGCATTTACGTTTAAGATTTAATATTTTCATTTCATTAATACTTCGATTTTTGAGGCTGTTAAAAGAAGAAAGTTGGAGTCTGCTTCGAATCCGGGCACATGTGAAGCCAAAGCCGTTGAAGACTTTTCGAAGCAAAGAGCAACTCACGACCTAGAGCACAGTTCCGGATCTGATTGTCAAAACAAAAGTTTTGGTACTGGAGTTACTCTCCAAGAATTCGCATTTTTAATTGATCACGTAAGACGTATTTTTTCAATATTATTTTATCAAATTATTGCATGTAACAAAGTATATCCTATAATAGGCAAAAAATAGGCGATAGGTAGGCAGACCATTTTAAATTTTAAAGAAAAAATAGGCAGAGCAGTAACAACTTTAAAAGATACGATAGGCTAGGCAAGCAACAATGAAAAAATCACGATTGGAAGGCCAAATTGTTATGATGTGCATTTTTACCTTTTTTTGTGTCGCGAAATTGTTGATGATTTGGACTATATAAATGGTTAAAAGTTATTTTTAGGACATCTAGCTAGTAATTAAAAAAGACTAATTTTTAAAAACTAGGCTTTAATTAGGCTTATTTATAAAATACAGGGTGCTAATAGGTTAACATGAAAAATAGGCAGTAGGTAGGCAGATCGTTGAAAAAAATCCAATAGGCATGCAGGTTTTGAAAAATCGTGGGAAAAGGATAGGCGATAGGTAGGCACACAGAGTTAGATCCTCTAGAGACACTACTCCCCGCCAAAAAGGAAGGCAGCCAGGGGCAAAGCGCCGTCTTTATTTTTGGTGTGCTTAGCATCAACGCTGCAGTTCGCTTTCGTATAACTAGGTGTCTCTGGAGCATGCCATTAAAGACCTGCTAGCTACTGGAATTAATTATTAATGTAATTTATCTTTCAACTAAACTTTTTCTACCACAGGTTGAGGTGTAGGTGTACTTTCTTCGTGCTTTTTTTCTTCCAATCTAAATTAAATGTTTATTACTTTATACTTTTATCTTAAAATGCTAGCAGTCGTAAAATTATTTCGATAAAAAGCAAAACAAAAATAGATTTATTTGTATATAAATTGAAATTGATTTATTCACATTTGAATTTGAAGCTGAACGAAATATTGGCAATATTAATTAGCCTTGTATTGCAAATTTTATGAAACGGTTTTATAAATATTTATATCCACATGGCAATGTTTGGTTACTGCACACACAACAAACACAAACCCCCACAGAACACAGAACAGAACAGATTTTTGAGACTCACATACATCTAGGTTAAAATAAAAACATATTTCACGAAAATAGAGAAATTTTTTTATCAGCTTTCTTGCCTTTGCATAAACGTAAAATACATTTGGAAGCCATTATACAGTCACATTTAATGCAGACAGCTTCATTTATGTACAATTGTGCTAATAAAATGCCGTTTTCACTTCTGGGGCACTGATGAAATTGTATCAGTTTTCACTGTATCTCTTTTTATGTTTTGGTTCGGTTTTCACTATGCTGTACTGTAATTGAATGCAAAAACTTCGCTAAACTGTATTTATTTGATTAATAATTCTAATTGCTAATGGGGTTAATGCAGTTTTATTACAAATTATTGTGTATTTTAAGTGAAAATAAACATTTTCATAAAATTAAGAAGAGAAAACATTATGTACGTAGGTAGGTAAATGCAATAATTGTCGTTGTGTACTTTAATGCGAAAGGCAGTCGTATTCTTTGGTCTGAGCTTGGCAGTGCGCATCCTATTGGTCAAAAGTAAAAAGTATCAGCAAAGTCGTCTGATAAAATGCTGATGGCGCCACTGCAGGCAGTTTCTAGTGTACTGCTAACCTGCTATGCATAAATTCATTCATGAGGTCTCGTGAAAACTACATGCATTGAGATATGACTCGGTTCTCTAGATGATCTAACTCTGTGGGTAGGCATCATATTGTTTTTCAAAAAATAGGATATGCGATTATAAATTGGTAATTCCATAAAATAGTTTAATGATTACATAAATATTATTAAATCTGAATTTTGTATTGATTTCAGGTCTTGGAAGAAATATTAAGCTCACTTGACCTCACTTCTCTGTTTGCGTGTCGTCTAGTCTCCCACAAGTGGAGACTCGCTTCAACTTGTGTTATTTTGGATAATGTCGGCACCAGCATACATTTTAAGTACAGCCCAGCAGATCAAGTTTATTATTTTAGAGAAAGCACTGCTTGGTATGGGGATGCAGATGTAACCAAACCAACGTTAGAGGAACTAACGTGCTTTTTAAAGGAAAGTTACAGTCCAACGGGGGTGTTCCAGATGAAAGAATTTCCGTGCAACAAAATTATTTTCTACGATAGTACCCTGAGTTTCCAACAATTACAGAGTTTTCTAAATACTTTAGGACAACATCTCCCGTCGCTATTTTTTGACTTCTCATATTCTCTTGAAGGCGAAAGCGAAGCCTCTCAACTGAAACAGATTGACTGTCTTCTCAAAACGCAAGCTTTTAACCTGGAATCCCTGAGTTTTTTTCCGAACATAAAATTAGCGATAGCAGACGACAGTGATGATGCGGCCCTCAGCTCTCACGACAATGGTCTCACTCCACCATTTCAAAGTGACGAAACTAAGGAAATTCAACGTAAAGGAAAAAATGGCTTACTTTTGCTGGATTATCTTGGTTGCCAAAGAAAAATCCTAGACTACGTAATTTCCATTTCTCCAAATTTGCAGGAAATCAGTCTGTTTTGTCAAGACTACCATTTTCTATCCTCACCCCTCAACCGCCTCCATTTTCTCAAAGAATTTGCGTTTTACTTTGGCGAGAATACACCTTTCGATTTTGAAAATTTCAAGTTAATCGAAGCTGCACTGTGTATCTCGAACGAAGAGCGGGAGAATCAAAATCTTCCTCTGGTTAAGTTCAAGGAATTGAGTATGAACTTCGACGGTATTCCTGACGCACTGTTATCATACCCAGACATTTAAAGCTATTTCATGAGAGTGATTAGCAAAATACTGGAGCTCAGTTGGGACTTGCTAGAAAGTATTTCACTCCTCAATTATAATGAAGACACACTGTAAGAAATTAAATGGCCACGAAATTTACCAGAAGTTCGAAAACTGGACTTGCGTTCCGAAGTTAGTTCTGGCTCTGGTTTGGAATTATTTCCTCCAAACTGCAATTTTAAAATTCAGGAAACATTTCCCAAACTAAAAAGTTTAATGTTTGATGAAGTAATTGACTATGACGGTGGCGTTCCTGTTTCAAGTGCTGGAGAGTTTCTACGAAATTGCAAATTTGGCCCTGCCCTGAGTGTAAATCTTGTTAAAGTAACAATCTACGTTGACTTTGTTTCTCGAGACATTGATGTGGCTGAGGAAGTAAAGCGTTTTTCGATCAGATGTTACTAATTCTGTGGTACGCTTATTCCCGAGTGCGGAACTGACAGTCTAAGATGAAGTTTTGAAGTGATTTTTGATATTATGTTATTTAATTGATTCGTTGCATGTTTTATTTGATCTAATCAGTACATTTCATGATTTCAAAGTATATTTACAATTTCTCAACTATTATCACTTTTTATATGTAGCTCCATATAACCAGTCGTCTATGTCACACTCCCTTAAAAGTTATTTTTTTTTGTTAGCTATGTGCATGATGACTAATATTGCGTCTCAAAGAATACATTTGAATAAAATTACTTGAATAAAATTTTCAAGAATACTTGTTCCTACCTATCCACACAATTTACCGGATTTTTTACGATATCGAAATACTTGACCTATTTCGAAGTGTTATACACCATTCGAAAGGTAACGACGAGTAGAATCCAAATAACGGACTCTGCACGATTTTACTCACAAATTTTCACCATTTTTTTTTAACCATCAATTTTTTTGAAAATACCGCTTAAATTTTTTTTAAGCGTCCGAAGCCTAAAACAAAATACCCGTTTTCTTATTTTTTCAAGGGCTTTAAAACGATGTATCATTTATAATTATCACTCAATTTTGACAAAAAAAACATCAGTTTTTAGATGCTGAGCAAGCATCTATTGGTCTGGTGTTTGCTGTCCGTCTGTCTGTCTGTCTGTCTGTCCCAGGGGTGTTGGTCGCACGCTACAGGTCGCATTTTTGAAGATTTTAAATTAAAACCTTTTCTAATCGCCCAGAAAAGCGAGGGAGAAGTGCTGTATAGTTTTTGGTTATTGTTGAAGTTATAGTTTCTTCGCAATTAGCAGTTAAACCGACCAAGAATAAAATCCATGTTTCAAGATAAAAAAAAAGGGCGAAAAATACATGGAAGGTACATATGAAGCTGAGAGCTTGTCAAGTTTCGCCGTTAGAAATACACATGGAAAATTTAGTTAGTAGGTATTTAGGGGTCGTCCGTAATGACGTCCCACAAACATCATAGTTTTAGGTACTCCCATTGCCAACTTTAAAATTATTTCACACTAATTTTAACTGCATGTCGCCATTATATCTATATAGTTAATAGGTATTCAGGGGTCGTCCGTAATGACGTCCCACAAACATCAAAGTTTTAGGTACCCCCTTGCCAACTTTTAAATTATTTGCAAACTATCTATATAGTCATTAGGTATTCAGGGGTCGTCCGTAATGACGTCCCACAAATATCAAAGTTTTAGGTACCCCCTTGCCAACTTTTAAATTATTTGCAAACTATTATAACAACATGTCACAAATATATCTATAATATGGTTAATAGGTGTTCAGGGATCGTCCATAATGACGTCCCACAAATATCATAGTTTTTTGCCAACTTTTACATTTTTTCTAGCCTATTGTAACTACATGTCACAAATATATCAATATGATTTATAGGTGTTCAAGGATCGTCCATAATGACGTCCCACAAATATCATAGTTTTTTGCCAACTTTTACATTTTTTCTAGCCTATTGTAACTACATGTTACAAATATATCAATATGATTTATAGGTGTTCAGGGATCGACCATAATGACGTCCCACAAATATCATAGTTTTTTGCCAACTTTTAAATTTTTTCCAAACTATTGTAACTACATGTCACAAATAAATCAATATGATTTATAGGTGTTCAGGGATCGCCCATAATGACGTCCTACAAATATAATTTTAGGTACCCCCAATGCCAACTTCAAATTTTGTTCCAAACTATTGTAACCATATGTCACAAATACATCTATATAGTTTAAAGGTATTCAGGGATCGTCCATCATGACATCCCACAAATATCATAGTTTAAGGCACCTGAAAATATGCGTTCTCATGACGGGGTCCACACTTCGAACACTAGCTCTAGCTCAGGCATTTGGAATTTATCTTCCTCACCATTTTTCGAATTCTTATTATTTACTGCAGATGGCGGACATGCGTTAGTAAATGGGCTACAGATAGTGACGGCTCGTCCATAATGACGTTTTTCACATTTTATAGTTTAAAGTACCAGTTTATAGTAAAAAGTAAGGAATGCAAGGGTTATAATGCGCCTGCTTTTCTATATTTACTTCTTCCGCTTGACGACATGACTACTCCATACGTATTGTGGGATCCAGAATATACACTGACAATAGATCTTTTCGCCAACAGATGATGTCAACCCTTTTTGAAGCACCATTAGTCACTTCTTCATGCACAATCCAATCAACAATTTACATTTGTACATGGCTTATTCATGCTAGGGGAGCTTCCATAAATCTTATATCGTCTTTTAGCGCTACATGAATTATCTTGAGCCTTTGTTTAAGCTCAGCATCTACTTCGGGCCCCCCCGGTCGACAAATCCGGCGCGAAGCGCCGGATTTTTTAATTACAATTAAAAATTAATCACGACCTGACCTCCAACTACTAGTTCAATACGTTCGCCTATTAATTCCGGTTTCACTGGTATATCATTTATGTCTGCATTCATTGACTTACGGGTTCAAATTTTGGATTTAAGATTTGGCGGGAAATTCAAACAAATGTACTTTTCAAAAACTGAAAATCGCCTGGAGGCATTTTCGCCTGAAACATTAAAATTGCCACTACTTACTCTTTCACGGCCACCTCCCCTTAATGTAAAGGCTATACATTTATTGTTAAGATTTTCCGGCAAGAACTACCTAACGTTACTGTTAAGGCTGCCATAAAACAAGGGCTTTAGCTCTTGTTTTATTTAGTCATATTATGTGGTCATTAGAAGCAGTTAAAATTGGTACATCAATATATTTATAAGAGTGGGTTTGCATTCGTTGCATGTAGTTATTGGAAAGGCTTACAATTATAGATATAGTTACATCACGTGCAATTCAAACATCATAATGTCAGTAGTGCTGGTGGCTGGTAGGTAACTACATGATTTACACGATTCTTGAAAGAGTGGTATCTTTATTTTTTAAACGCTTTCAACGCTTTGTCACTTCTTGATAGTTTAATATATGTCAGTCAAGTATTTCAAAAATGTTTCAAATTAAATTCATTTGGTAGTACTACGTGGCAGTGCGCCATTTAATTAATTGCATAACTAGACGGATGACGAAACGCTGTTTGTCCCAGGCACATATCCAACGACGTTGCTTAGGTTAGTGGGTCTAATTCCATCCTAATGGATCAACCCTAAGTGACATCACTGGTGAAATGATTGGATCTGGTTGGCTACTGATGACATCCCATGTTAAAAATATTGTCATTTACGCAATGGTTGGGCTGTAGGCTGATGAAAGGGAGGTCATTATAGAGTGGTAAGACTAGGGTTTTTTCTACGATGGCATTTGTGGAAGATCCCTAAAATGATTTAATTTTCCATCAAAAAGAAGTAAATGGTCATTTTCATCTAATACATGAAAGAGAACTTGTAAAGAAGTTTAAAGGTCCGTTTAAATAGAAGGAAAAATATCTCTGGCTTTCTTAATAGCATGTTGGCAGTGTCAGTTATCATTACAGATACCCAAATCTTGTTCATGTTGTGAGCTCTGCAGATGAAGAGTTTTTTGGCAAAACGGGATAAGTCCATCAAAGAGAATTTTACAAGAACAACGAAAAACGAATAAGTGGTGACAGGTTGAGTTTTTTTAATTCAATTTTTTTCTACAGGTACTGCACCTGACGAAACGTTATTACAAGTAGTTTTATAATCCTAGACGGACTTTGGAATTATTTAGAAAATTTGAAAAAATTTTATTTTGTAGACGTATCCGGTTTTGCCAAAAAATCAAGAACTTAACATGGGGTAAACAGCCCGTGACATGAAATTTTAACCACTTTGAATGAAATTTCTTTCTTTACACGAAAACATTAACGCACGGCAATTGTCTTCTACAAACTACGAAAACACTCAAAAACCAAATTTAAATCAGAAATACGTGTTTTAGGTGAAGTTATTCCATTTTGCCAAGAATAATTTAATGGACTTATCCTGTTTTGCCAAAAAACGTCATTTGAGCCACTTTTAAAAATTACTTTGGTTGAACTTTGACCTTTACCATTCAACACAGTAACGTATCTAGTCCAATAGAACAAATAACACAAATAATTTCATTTTTGAAAAAAATAGACTTATCCCGTTTTGCCAAAAAACTCTTCAGATAATTATAATACATGTAGTAACACCCAAATCTTTATAATACAGCTGGAGCTGGAGGTACGCTCTAATATATAGGAAGTGGTATCAGTTCCTAGAAGTATCTGTGTAAAGTCCGACTATAAGGGATTCTGATTTAAGGGAAAACGGCTGCAAGGGACGAATTTAAAATATTTACTTGGCCAGCTATGCTTTCAATGTTAAAATTATCCGGATTTAAGGGAACCGATATAAGGGAAATTCGGATTTAAGGGACTGTTTTTCCATGTTTTTGAGGCCTTTTTAGGTCATTTATAAGGGAAATTGTAATAAACGGAGCCGAGTTGTAAATAAATAGTTCCTATCTCTGTCTAGAATACTATTTGATTTTTTACTGTGTACTCAATTGTGACTGTGTATGTGACCACAAGACTGCTTTTATCTCAACATTTACATTATCGTTAATTTAAGTAAGTAGGTCGTCTATTTGTAGATCACATAGCATTTCTTCCTATTGTTATTTCTTATTCTTTACTGCTTATTCAGTTCCTATTGAGTTTGCAACCGAAAATGTTGGCTAAGCGGAAAAGAAACACGTTAGACACTGAACAAAAATATCAAATATTACAAAAGTTAAAGACCCAAACGCAAAAAGACATCATCAAAGAAACGAATTTCGAATATCGAATCTTCATAAGATTAGTCTTTGTGTTCGTCAAAATGAAATCAAAAAGAGACAAACTGCTATTTCTGACTTTTTCATTGAATCTCAATAATCATAACTAAACATCGGTGTTTATATCTTTTTTGACTAAATAAAACAGTTTTTCAAGTTGTAAATAGTTGTTTATAGGAAATTCACTTACATGGTTAAACGGGAATTCGGCTAAACGGGACTAAAAATGCCGGTCCCCCTAGTTCCCTTATAGTCGGACTTGACTGTAAGGGAACTAGGACGTACTATGAACAACAGCATTAAATAGATTGCTGTGAGTTGTGAGGACAACACCACAAAACCAACAAAGCCAAAAACTTTGTCTCCTTCTCTCCTTGCTCCTTGCGCAGATACATACTTAACGTGTAATTATGACTCGCCTAGGAAATATAGAAATTACTACACACACATCATTAATTAGTAATTCCAGTGTTTAACAGTTTGGTATGAAATATTTTTTTATTATTTAAAATTAAAATTGTAAATGCGAGACATGTGAAAAGTTAAAATTAAATTAAATAGAAAAATATAAATTAATTACAAACACAATAACACAAACTAATAAATAGTTAATAACTAACTAACATATAACAAAAACTATTATAACATAAACATAACATAAAAAATAAATAAAACAAACAATAATGTTGCGGCGGCAACACTTCTATAGCTCAAATATGTATGTTGACAGACAAAAAACCGGGTCCCGGATGCTCCAAATGTAAAATGAATACACTGCACACAAGTCACAGTCACTACAGTGTAAATAACTTAATAATATATTTATTATACTGTTTAATTCATTTCACAAAAATATTAACCCAAGGTAAAGCCCATACAATAATCCAAAATACAAATAACTCAAAGTCCTGCCGTAGTCAGGCACTCCACTTCTAGTATATTGCACACTGAAGACAAAAGTGTATGTTAAATAAATGTATCTGTTCAATCCAATAAGTAACACTATATAGTAAATGGAGACACAATTTCCGCCACTAGCTCCACTTAATAATAATAATAATAATAATAATGATTTATTGTCTTGAAGCATACGTGATACAGACACCATATGATAGTTAGATTTAAAGAGATAACAATCGGTAAGAAGGTACCAAAGATAGCAGACATTAATAATGCTTAGATTCTTGGATTAAGGTTAGAAAACAGAATTCTTATTAAAAATTGAGATACAAGTGTAGTTTGGATTAGATTAGATTGGTACAACATCAACAGCAGCCAAAGCCGCCGGACGTTGTTCGACGACCGGGCGACGCCAAAGCTAATTTACCAAACTCCTCCACAAGGATGAGGAAACCCACGCACCAGTATTTAGAATAAGCAATGTATTTTGAATTTTGAGACATAAATAATGTAGAGATTCTGATAAATTATCGGATTTAAAAATTTAAGAAACAAAACCTTTATAAGGAAAAAAAAGTATTAAAATTCAGTGTATGAAATTATAAAATACACCCGTTTTTATGTCTAACTATGCTGCACTAGTGAATAAAATCAGTTTTGTTACCCCAGACTGAAGTCAACTGGGTGAGGGATTTCGGGCACCCTTACTGCCCTCCAAATATTACGAAAATTAACAGCACAGTTAGACATTTACAACGTTACAGGGTTGTCAAAAATGTTCACTAGTATGCCCATAAGTGAGTGTAGGTTACGTGCACTGGAGTATGTATAAATTATAGTTGAATGAGGTGTATAGTTACTATAAATTAACTTTCAAATTTACTGTTTGTAATTACAATTTATACTTTATGCGGTATAATGCACTACACTGACGGAGACGATTGTTGGATATTGTAAGTGGAGGCTGGTTTTAGTGATAGACGTAGGTGACTGCTGGCGGCTGTAGTTTGAGGCTGAGATTGAGAGTCAGCAGAAAGTCCAATTTTGATTTGAATTTTGATTTCGCGGTGCGCCATGCGCAGAGGGTCCCCTTTACCATGCTGCTAACAGTGGACGAGGAGAATGGTTTTGCGAGTAATTTTACTTATATTTTAAAAATGAATGATTATGACTTAAATTTAGTAAAATTGTAACTTTAAGTAATGCTAGTACAGACAAAAAAACACGGGGATTACAACAGTATAATGTAAAGTACCTAATTATAGCTAAATTACACCTAATTTTGTGAAATTATCAGACCTTGAAAATATGTACTTTGTCCGTACTATTAAAATTAACACTCAAATACAAAAATATGATTATCACTTCACAATACTGTACTCTATGCGTACACTGAGAATACTAATGACTGATACTGACTTCTCACTACTAGTACTGTGTAGGTATGTGAAGAATAAATTCTGGTTCAGCTTCAGAGTTTTACCGCTCTCTCAACTGGCTGTCCAGAGACTAAGACTGCAGTCCTTGGCTCGGCCTTTTATATGACAGCAAAGACTGGGAATGTACAAAAATCGAATCTTCGAAACAGTTATCGAATCCCCGCGAAGGTACTCGACGTCCTCAGGACTATGGTCGAATTACCAAGACTGGAGTCGAAGCCTCTGGACCGCACTGAACAATTCGAACAAACTCCATATTTCATTTAACACAGTGCCATGAGAGGCATATGGAATTTTCGACTATATGACATAGAAAATTCTACATCCAATCAAAACTCAAAATGACAGTTTGACAATTTTAGGGTAGTCAACAAATGACTTTACACAAAATTAATTGACAAGTCATGACATCAATGCATAGCTAGACTCCCATACTTAACTAATGACATAATGTATGGAAAACCCCATTTAGTACATACAAGTCAAAAGTACCTACTTCTTTCTATGGCTAACTTAAACTAATGTCTTTATGCTATTTTACTACATACTACCATAGGATTTTAAACTAACTTAACTAATAGAATTTAATTTTAATTTACGGTTCCCGCTAGTCATTTAAATTTTCCCAAGTTCCCCCAACACCTACTGTACTCGGCGACAAATAACGACAATTGTATTAATTTAACAGTGTTGCTGTCCTTGGAAGTACAGTAAAATATCGTTACACTACACCGTCCTACGCTACAACGGTTATCTTGATACACCGGTCAAATTTATTAGTCCCGGCAACAACGCTATGCTGTGTAATGTTAAAAAGTGGTCTTACAACGGTCAATTTTACAACGGTCAACTTGATACACCGGTCAAAATCTATAGACCGTACAGCACTTTTACCATTAGAATCATATTTGTTACAACGGTCTTTGGTTTTTCTTAGCAAGATCTCCATCTGTGATTCAGATAGAGTAGTGTAATAAGAAATAACTAGGCGGGTGGTTACGAAAGACACAAATTAGAATGGAACTATAACCCGAACAGTTACACTAGACTCGACTCTAAAAGTTAGCAATTTTGCTTACTTCAAAATACTTTTGTTAAAATTGTATCTTCTGTTAGCGAAGGCGATTTTTTACCAATTGAGTATGGCTGCACCTAGGAAAAGATGATCCTGATATTGAAAGATCTACTATCACTAGGGCGCATCATACCGGAAATTCTGGATAAATCCGGAAACGCGTATGACATATTGACTTGCCACTAAAATAGCTTTCTTAAAGAAAGTTAAGCTAGAAAATGAAACAAAAATCGGAAATGCGGAATTCGCAAAACAAATTCCTAAAATTTAAAAATTAACATCTATGGGGTTAATTTGCTTATAATCTTTTAAAGCTTTGAGCAAAATTAAAAACTTGTTGTCAAAACATAAGCTACACAATCTACGTCAAGCAAAATTAAGCGAATACTTTGAATCTTTGAACGTTTAATAACGATTTTGTATAACTAATGTACGAACAAAAAATTAATTACACTTTCTGTTAAATTGAAAATTTTATCGAAATAAAAATAATGTAAAAATCATGTTACCATACAACGGCCAAAAATTGTTGTAACGTTACAACGGACCTTTGATAAACCGGCCGAAATGCATCAACCCCTTGAAAGACCGTTGTAACGAGATTTTACTGTACTCACCCGAGCATGACGCGGTTCTGTACAAAGTCGTCAACATTACAATAAAATTGCAATTTGCAATTCGTAATTCTAATTAATTGCACCAAATCACGAATCGTGATCGTGATACCATAACTCTTCAACTCTGAACCGACCTCGACCGCAATAAACGTATTAATTACATTCTGAATTCAAACAAGATTGTATTTTTTAGCAAGGAAGGCAATTCCGAAGATTTAGTTGTGGATTTCCCGAAAAATCGAAAGGTGAGGTTTTATTCAACAAATTGAGTTTGATTTGGATATTATACGTAATAAACTATTTAGTCATCAAGAATTCCAAAAATGGGCATTTGTGGATCATTGCTAGAGAATGCAAGGACTCGAAAGGGCAGAAAGTCATCGTTATAGATGCTGCTTTACGTCATATCTCGGTCGATAACAAAGTTGATGACAGATGCATAATATTGCCATTTCATTGATGTAGTTATTAGTATTAAATTTTAGTTTACTCACGTTTTTATTTTACTAATGACCCAGATTTGTGAATATGTTGAAAGAAGAAAGTTGAAGTCTGTTCCGGATCAGGATCCGGAAAGAGAATCCAGGGAGACCACTGCGAAGCAAAGTGCAACTCTTAAACTAACAGAAGCGAACGATGGTGAAGTAGATTGTCAGAACATTAGTGAATGTAATGACCTTTCGCCACAAGAATTTGCATTTTCAATTGATCACGTAAGAAGAATTTTTGATTTTCTTAATTCATAACTGATGTTATTCTGTTGGTGCATACAATATTACTTGCGGCGACCAATAAGATAGCAATTTAAATTGACAACTTAACAAAATATGAAAGTATTGGAATTAAATTAATAAAAACGTATTCTGTATTGATTACAGGTTTTCGAGCAAATATTCAACTCACTTGATCTTACTTCCTTGTTGACGTGTCGCCTTGTTTCCCGCAAATGGAGGTTCTCGTCAACCCAGACGATGTTGAAAGGTGTCGACAGCCGCATACTTTTTACTTACAACCCCAAGTATCAAGTCTACGTGAAATATAGGCCTCGTAATGAGGCGGTAGCTGCTGTACCCAATTCTACGTTAAAGGATCTAAATCGCTTTTTGAAGAAAAGTTACAGTCCATCAGGGCCTTTTAAGATAAATGAATTTCCGTGCAACAATTTCGACTTTTCCGAATGTAATTTCAGTAACCCACAATTGCAAAGTTTTCTGACAACGTTCGGAGAATACATCTCTACCTTATTGCTTAATCTTTCTGATTTGGTTGAAAACCATAGCAAAGCCATGCTTATAAAACAGATTGGACATCTTCTTAACAGTCAAGCTGCTAACCTACGAACCCTGCATTTATTTCCTAGTTCAAATTTAGGGATATTAGAAGCAGACGACAGTCATGGTCCAGCAGTCAGCTCAACTGGCAGTCATCTCTTTTCACAGTTTAAAAATGACAAAGGACAAGAAGCTAAAGAAGCAGGAATTTTCAAAAGCATGGAATTAGAACAGTTTGCACGTTTTTGAAAACATAGAATTAGAACATTTTACACTTTCAAAAACTCCAAATTAACATTTTACGCATGTTTCTCATTTTGTTTGTATGACATAGCTCATATTGATTGTAGCCTAAATTGGATATAGGTCATTTTGGTTCTTCACTGACGATATTTACTATACGAAATAATTTCATGCCCAGACTGTTGAACCATTAGTTGAGTAACGCGAGTGTTACTTGTGCCATTCCATTTTCAAGTCTTTTCCTACACATGTCACCAACCACCAATAAATGCCACGTACAATATAGCTTCTATTAGGAAACGGGTCTCCAATAGAGTTTAGTAAATACATTTATACTTCTAGTACCCATCATAGTTATCACACCTCCAATTTAGAGACCTGGCTTTTATTTGAAGCTTTACGGTAAGTAATCTGTGCATGGTTCCTAGGGATGGAAAAAGTCCTTGTTCGTCATCATTAATATATTTATAGCTTATGGCTCATGATAAATATGAGACACAACTGAATCAAAATAAACAACGACTCAATACAATTGTTTTTAATTTAAAAATACAAGTAACTCAATTATTTTTAAATTTTAATAAACATGTGAATGTAATATTTTTCAATTTAAACAAACAAGTAAATGGAATTTTCTTTTGAAAAACAATTATATAGAATATTAACCAACTTTATTAAACGTGACAATACAATATTTTTTCAATTTAAAATAAAATTGATTGGTATACTTTTTAATTAAATTAAGGAAATAAATTATTTTGTAATTAAAACAAAACAAGTGAATAGAACATTTTTTGATTTCGAAAACAATTAAATAGAATATGTTCTAGGTCAAACAAAAAGTAATTGAATACGAGATTTCTGCGTTTATTAATTAATTATATTAATTGTATTCACTACTGCAAACAGCCTAGTGTATGGCTGGCTAAAACCTATAGACACCTTTATCATAGATTAGATTATTATAATTATAGATAAGGAATATTTATTTATAAAAATAAACATGGAGCTCATGGTCTAAAGTACCTAAACCAACCTGAAATTCTCATCAGCACATGAGTCGTAATTAATTCCTGCCATATAAAGTATCAGAATATTTCATTTGGACTAAAGTTTTATTTTTTTAATTAAAACTCATGTACGAATTTCTAATATCGAATCTTCATAAGATTAGTCTTTGTGTTCGTCAAAATGAAATCAAAAAGAGACAAACTGCTATTTCTGACTTTTTCATTGAATCTCAATAATCATAACTAAACATCGGTGTTCATATCTTTTTTGACTAAATAAAACAGTTTTTCAAGTTGTAAATAGTTGTTTATAGGAAATTCACTTACATGGTTAAACGGGAATTCGGCTAAACGGGACTAAAAATGCCGGTCCCCCTAGTTCCCTTATAGTCGGACTTGACTGTAAGGGAACTAGGACGTACTATGAACAACAGCATTAAATAGATTGCTGTGAGTTGTGAGGACAACACCACAAAACCAACAAAGCCAAAAACTTTGTCTCCTTCTCTCCTTGCTCCTTGCGCAGATACATACTTAACGTGTAATTATGACTCGCCTAGTTACATATGGAAATATAGAAATTACTACACACACATCATTAATTAGTAATTCCAGTGTTTAACAGTTTGGTATGAAATATTTTTTTATTATTTAAAATTAAAATTGTAAATGCGAGACATGTGAAAAGTTAAAATTAAATTAAATAGAAAAATATAAATTAATTACAAACACAATAACACAAACTAATAAATAGTTAATAACTAACTAACATATAACAAAAACTATTATAACATAAACATAACATAAAAAATAAATAAAACAAACAATAATGTTGCGGCGGCAACACTTCTATAGCTCAAATATGTATGTTGACAGACAAAAAACCGGGTCCCGGATGCTCCAAATGTAAAATGAATACACTGCACACAAGTCACAGTCACTACAGTGTAAATAACTTAATAATATATTTATTATACTGTTTAATTCATTTCACAAAAATATTAACCCAAGGTAAAGCCCATACAATAATCCAAAATACAAATGACTCAAAGTCCTGCCGTAGTCAGGCACTCCACTTCTAGTATATTGCACACTGAAGACAAAAGTGTATGTTAAATAAATGTATCTGTTCAATCCAATAAGTAACACTATATAGTAAATGGAGACACAATTTCCGCCACTAGCTCCACTTTGTCCGTACTATTAAAATTAACACTTAAATACAAAAATATGATTATCACTTCACAATACTGTACTCTATGCGTACACTGAGACTAGTAATGACTGATACTGACTTCTCACTACTAGTACTGTGTAGGTATGTGAAGAATAAATTCTGGTTCAGCTTCAGAGTTTTACCGCTCTCTCAACTGGCTGTCCAGAGACTAAGACTGCAGTCCTTGGCTCGGCCTTTTATATGACAGCAAAGACCGGGAATGTACAAAAATCGAATCTTCGAAACAGTTATCGAATCCCCGCGAAGGTACTCGACGTCCTCAGGACTATGGTCGAATTACCAAGACTGGAGTCGAAGCCTCTGGACCGCACTGAACAATTCGAACAAACTCCATATTTCATTTAACACAGTGCCATGAGAGGCATATGGAATTTTCGACTATATGACATAGAAAATTCTACATCCAATCAAAACTCAAAATGACAGTTTGACAATTTTAGGGTAGTCAACAAATGACTTTACACAAAATTAATTGACAAGTCATGACATCAATGCATAGCTAGACTCCCATACTTAACTAATGACATAATGTATGGAAAACCCCATTTAGTACATACAAGTCAAAAGTACCTACTTCTTTCTATGGCTAACTTAAACTAATGTCTTTATGCTATTTTACTACATACTACCATAGGATTTTAAACTAACTTAACTAATAGAATTTAATTTTAATTTACGGTTCCCGCTAGTCATTCAAATTTTCCCAAGTTCCCCCAACACCTACTGTACTCGGCGACAAATAACGACAATTGTATTAATTTAACAGTGTTGCTGTCCTTGGAAGTACAGTAAAATATCGTTACACTACACCGTCCTACGCTACAACGGTTATCTTGATACACCGGTCAAATTTATCAGTCCCGGCAACAACGCTATGCTGTGTAATGTTAAAAAGTGGTCTTACAACGGTCAATTTTACAACGGTCAACTTGATACACCGGTCAAAATCTATAGACCGTACAGCACTTTTACCATTAGAATCATATTTGTTACAACGGTCTTTGGTTTTTCTTAGCAAGATCTCCATCTGTGATTCAGATAGAGTAGTGTAATAAGAAATAACTAGGCGGGTGGTTACGAAAGACACAAATTAGAATGGAACTATAACCCGAACAGTTACACTAGACTCGACTCTAAAAGTTAGCAATTTTGCTTACTTCAAAATACTTTTGTTAAAATTGTATCTTCTGTTAGCGAAGGCGATTTTTTACCAATTGAGTATGGCTGCACCTAGGAAAAGATGATCCTGATATTGAAAGATCTACTATCACTAGGGCGCATCATACCGGAAATTCTGGATAAATCCGGAAACGCGTATGACATATTGACTTGCCACTAAAATAGCTTTCTTAAAGAAAGTTAAGCTAGAAAATGAAACAAAAATCGGAAATGCGGAATTCGCAAAACAAATTCCTAAAATTTAAAAATTAACATCTATGGGGTTAATTTGCTTATAATCTTTTAAAGCTTTGAGCAAAATTAAAAACTTGTTGTCAAAACATAAGCTACACAATCTACGTCAAGCAAAATTAAGCGAATACTTTGAATCTTTGAACGTTTAATAACGATTTTGTATAACTAATGTACGAACAAAAAATTAATTACACTTTCTGTTAAATTGAAAATTTTATCGAAATAAAAATAATGTAAAAATCATGTTACCATACAACGGCCAAAAATTGTTGTAACGTTACAACGGACCTTTGATAAACCGGCCGAAATGCATCAACCCCTTGAAAGACCGTTGTAACGAGATTTTACTGTACTCACCCGAGCATGACGCGGTTCTGTACAAAGTCGTCAACATTACAATAAAATTGCAATTTGCAATTCGTAATTCTAATTAATTGCACCAAATCACGAATCGTGATCGTGATACCATAACTCTTCAACTCTGAACCGACCTCGACCGCAATAAACGTATTAATTACATTCTGAATTCAAACAAGATTGTATTTTTTAGCAAGGAAGGCAATTCCGAAGATTTAGTTGTGGATTTCCCGAAAAATCGAAAGGTGAGGTTTTATTCAACAAATTGAGTTTGATTTGGATATTATACGTAATAAACTATTTAGTCATCAAGAATTCCAAAAATGGGCATTTGTGGATCATTGCTAGAGAATGCAAGGACTCGAAAGGGCAGAAAGTCATCGTTATAGATGCTGCTTTACGTCATATCTCGGTCGATAACAAAGTTGATGACAGATGCATAATATTGCCATTTCATTGATGTAGTTATTAGTATTAAATTTTAGTTTACTCACGTTTTTATTTTACTAATGACCCAGATTTGTGAATATGTTGAAAGAAGAAAGTTGAAGTCTGTTCCGGATCAGGATCCGGAAAGAGAATCCAGGGAGACCACTGCGAAGCAAAGTGCAACTCTTAAACTAACAGAAGCGAACGATGGTGAAGTAGATTGTCAGAACATTAGTGAATGTAATGACCTTTCGCCACAAGAATTTGCATTTTCAATTGATCACGTAAGAAGAATTTTTGATTTTCTTAATTCATAACTGATGTTATTCTGTTGGTGCATACAATATTACTTGCGGCGACCAATAAGATAGCAATTTAAATTGACAACTTAACAAAATATGAAAGTATTGGAATTAAATTAATAAAAACGTATTCTGTATTGATTACAGGTTTTTGAGCAAATATTCAACTCACTTGATCTTACTTCCTTGTTGACGTGTCGCCTTGTTTCCCGCAAATGGAGGTTCTCGTCAACCCAGACGATGTTGAAAGGTGTCGACAGCCGCATACTTTTTACTTACAACCCCAAGTATCAAGTCTACGTGAAATATAGGCCTCGTAATGAGGCGGTAGCTGCTGTACCCAATTCTACGTTAAAGGATCTAAATCGCTTTTTGAAGAAAAGTTACAGTCCATCAGGGCCTTTTAAGATAAATGAATTTCCGTGCAACAATTTCGACTTTTCCGAATGTAATTTCAGTAACTCACAATTGCAAAGTTTTCTGACAACGTTCGGAGAATACATCTCTACCTTATTGCTTAATCTTTCTGATTTGGTTGAAAACCATAGCAAAGCCACGCTTATAAAACAGATTGGACATCTTCTTAACAGTCAAGCTCCTTACCTACGAACCCTGCATTTATTTCCTAGTTCAAATTTAGGGATATTAGAAGCAGACGACAGTCATGGTCTAGCAGTCAGCTCAACTGGCAGTCATCTCTTTTCACAGTTTAAAAATGACAAAGGACAAGAAGCTAAAGAAACTAATCAAAAAGGAAGAACTGGTTTGCTCAAACCGGATTATCTTGGTTGTCAAAGGAAAATCTTCGACTTTATAATTTCCATTTCTCCAAACTTGCGTGAAATCAGTCTTTATTGTCAAGACTACCACTTACTATATTCACTCTTCATCTGTCTTTATTTTCTCAAAGAATTTGTATTCGAGAATGAAACTTTCGATTTTGCTTCAAGTCAATTGAAACAGCAACTACTGTCTGTCTCGAACGAAGAGCGGAAGAGTCGCAATCTTCCTCTGGTTAAGTTCAGAAAACTGAGCATAGATTTTTACAGTGTTCCAGAACTTTTATATTTAAATAGAGACATACAAAACTGTTTTGTGAGTTTGATGAGTAAAATCCTGGAGCTCAGTTGGGACACGCTAAAAAGTATTTCCCTCGTAAATGAAGACACAAAGTCAATCCAAGAAATCAAATGGCCACGAGTTTTACCCAGAGTTCGTAAACTGGACTTGCATCTAGGAACAGTTACTGGATCTGGTTTAGAATTATTTCTTTTGAACGGCAATTTTAAAATCCAAGAAACATTTCCCCAACTAAAATGGCTAATATTTGATGAAGTGATTGACTATGACGGCGACGGCGGTGTCCTCATTTCGTCCTGGAGAGTTTCTACAAAATTGTAATTTTGGACCCGCCACAAATGTTAAATTTGTGGAAGTAACTGTCCATCGATGGTATTCTTCAAGAGACATGCATGTGGCTGATGATGATGTTAAGCGTTTTGGATCAGATGTTACTAATTCACTGATGCGCCTATTTCCGAGTGCGGAACTGACGATTAAAGATGAAGATTTTAATTGATTGTTGCCACTTCGAGTTTTATTACCTTATGTATATAGGTAAAATAGAACCCAAACAAATGTATAACCTAAATAAATTTATAGGAGGCATGAGCCAAATTCCAGGTAAAAAAATTAAATATTATACCTAAAGTACATACCAGGAATTTTAAGTTAAGTCTTATTTAAATAATTCGTTTGGAATTTCAAAGATGGCAAGTTGCAAACTGTTTTATTATCGAGATGACTGTGAATCTTCTAGGTGATAGCCCATGAAAATTTAACTCGGAATACGAAACGGTGGTTTTAACACCAGCTGTTTTTATGTAAATCAACTTTTGTAATATTTTAAAATGATTTATTGTAACTGCATTGATATTTTAAAATGTAATTTCGAACAAAGGAATTAAAGCACTAAACAGTTTAGTTAGTGTAGTACATTGAATTCAATTTTGTTGCACATCAACTTAAAAATAAAATCTTCTGACTTGGTAGCTGCTCGTAGTAAAGTCCTAGTGCGAAACAATTATAAGCCATGCCATATGACTCAGTGTTTCATCAAGATATTAAAATACATTATGTAAATTATACCTGAAACAGGTTTGGTTTAAATATATATTATATTATATATATTTATATTTTTTTTATATATTATATTATTGGCCTATGTATACCTCAAGTTGAGATGCTTTGTAATTTTGAAAACTCCATTCTGAATCTTCAGCTGGACGAGCCATAATGACTTGAAGATTAAACAGTAAAGCAGTAGATATTATCAAAGTTCCAATCGCAATTTTTGAAGAGTATTTCATATTTCTTGGGTGTTTGTATTTATAACATGCAAAATTGTTAAAATGGCACAACGAAAGATCCCCTCCAGTGTCTGTACTGCTAAATACTTAAAGTCAATTTCCGATATATTTGTAATATTTGATACACAGAAATTAAGAACGTCAAACGCACAGATTTACAGCTCGACTCGCGATCAGTTGAATGATCGGAACAGATTTTATTGCATAACAACTTATTCCCAGATTAAATAATTTCAATTATTTGCATATAACGTCTGCTGCTTATCTAAACCACCTGCTTTTAAAAAATACATTTTATTTTTTTGTAATGCTAAAATTCATGATTGATTTCAATAAAATTAAATGATTTTAAATCAGACTGAATGAAATTATAATAAATTAATGTGTTATTGACAACATTTTCTGACAGTGGAAATTCTCCAATATCAGATAATCATTTAAATAATTATTTTGATGCTTATATTATTAAAACTTTATTGTGAGGCATCTGTCGCTTGGTAAATGTTCCATGTTAGGCTAAAATTGATGTATACCTAAACTCGTATTTATAAACAAGTGTTTTTCTGCAGTTGCAGACTACCCCAGTCCTCAGTTTAACAGTTGCGTCAATGCCTATCTTTAGCATGTGATGTCATCAGGAGCCAATAAGTAGACCCATTGACCCTAAAGATGACGTCATTTGTGGACGATACATAATGCGTTGAGGCAGAGGCATTTCATTGTAATGTTTAATTGTACAATTTCAATATTGAATATTCGTTTTTCTTTGTGTGAGCAGTGTGTGAAGGCTGAGCTTAAAATTGACAGTTGACACCAACTAGACCAAAATAAAGATGACATTAATTTTGAATAAATGGATAAAGCATGAAACAATTATACAATAAAAGTGGTTGGAAAGGGACAAATATACGTACACTGCACTGCTCACTAATCAATTTTGGTGTTTGTGGCTTCTTATAGTCTGTCATCTATATCTCGACTTCTAACTATGTACATTGTAAGCTGACTCATTTAGACACGGCAAAATAATTAAACAGGGGTAACACATATCGTCAGTGAAGAACCCAAATGACTAATATCCATAATTATTTAGCTAAAAACAATATGAACTATCTACGAAAATATTTAAATATATCTTGAGAGCACTTAAATAGAACATTTTTACACTTTTCAAACACAGTTAATTTAGAACATTTTGCACTTGTCAAATATACGTAAATATCACATTTCACACCTTTTCAAAAGCATGGAACTAGAACAGTTTGCACGTTTTTGAAAACATAGAATTAGAACATTTTACACTTTCAAAAACTCCAAATTAACATTTTACGCATGTTTCTCATTTTGTTTGTATGACATAGCTCATATTGATTGTAGCCTAAATTGGATATAGGTCATTTTGGTTCTTCACTGACGATATTTACTATACGAAATAATTTCATGCCCAGACTGTTGAACCATTAGTTGAGTAACGCGAGTGTTACTTGTGCCATTCCATTTTCAAGTCTTTTCCTACACATGTCACCAACCACCAATAAATGCCACGTACAATATAGCTTCTATTAGGAAACGGGTCTCCAATAGAGTTTAGTAAATACATTTATACTTCTAGTACCCATCATAGTTATCACACCTCCAATTTAGAGACCTGGCTTTTATTTGAAGCTTTACGGTAAGTAATCTGTGCATGGTTCCTAGGGATGGAAAAAGTCCTTGTTCGTCATCATTAATATATTTATAGCTTATGGCTCATGATAAATATGAGACACAACTGAATCAAAATAAACAACGACTCAATACAATTGTTTTTAATTTAAAAATACAAGTAACTCAATTATTTTTAAATTTTAATAAACATGTGAATGTAATATTTTTCAATTTAAACAAACAAGTAAATGGAATTTTCTTTTGAAAAACAATTATATAGAATATTAACCAACTTTATTAAACGTGACAATACAATATTTTTTCAATTTAAAATAAAATTGATTGGTATACTTTTTAATTAAATTAAGGAAATAAATTATTTTGTAATTAAAACAAAACAAGTAAATAGAACATTTTTTGATTTCGAAAACAATTAAATAGAATATGTTCTAGGTCAAACAAAAAGTAATTGAATACGAGATTTCTGCGTTTATTAATTAATTATATTAATTGTATTCACTACTGCAAACAGCCTAGTGTATGGCTGGCTAAAACCTATAGACACCTTTATCATAGATTAGATTATTATAATTATAGATAAGGAATATTTATTTATAAAAATAAACATGGAGCTCATGGTCTAAAGTACCTAAACCAACCTGAAATTCTCATCAGCACATGAGTCGTAATTAATTCCTGCCATATAAAGTATCAAAATATTTCATTTGGACTAAAGTTTTATTTTTTTAATTAAAACTCATGTATGAGTTTATTTATATATTTCTTAAATTATCTTGCACTCAAGATATACAAATAATTAAACTGATATTTAATAAATTGTTTTTAATAAATATAGTTTCGACCGTAGTGATAATTATTTTATTGCACGGATACAGTTTAAGTAAAATATTTAGTTCAAATAAATGCCATACTTTTTATATAATTACGGCAATTGTGTTCACAATATACCGATTAAATTGTTTACTTCTACGTATTTTTGACGTTTTAATAGTTTAATAAGGTGGGTATTTAGATTTAAGTATAAGCGTTAAATATTTTAATTGCAGTTTTTTTATCGCAAGCTCATTTTAGAACAAGATAGGCTTCTGTAGCTTCCCTATGGAAAATTTGCTTTGTGGGCGTTCATCAAATTATTTATAAATCTGTCTATCTTATTGAACTGAAATATTTTTTTCCTGAGTCCTTATCGTTCCTTGGCTAATAAATTGTGTTTAATACATTAGCGCAGCAGTGACTGGATTTTTGGTTAAAATAGACAACTTTGTGGAATTACTAAGAGTAGACAACGATTCTAGTGGATAACTACTCAACGTAGTTTACAAGCACACATCCCTACTGAATTCCCTTACCTCTAAAACAAATAGAAAGTGAAACCTATTATAATATACAAAAGTTAATAATTTTTTAGTTTTTAACATTTATTTAGTTGCAAATTGTGGCAAAGAATGTAATTTGGTGGTCCACACAGCCAGTACGTGCTTACAAAGCATATTACAAATGATCAAGGTAAAATATTTAGTTTTTAAAAAGTAAAAGATTAACTAACAAGGGGACGAGACATAATACCTTAAAATTCGTAAAAGACCCTTTTTAAAAAAGTAGGCTACATTTTATTAGCACAGATATTTAAAGCAATACATTGTGCCATTCGTATTATTAAAACAAAGCATATACACATGTATGTGCTGAATACATATACAAACTAAAACAAGTGCTGAAGCACTTTTTCAAAAGCAGCCTAAATAGTAACGTTTAGAGATTTAGAGGTTTGAATATTACGCCAATTCTAGAATTTAATATTTGTTATTCTTTTTTGTCAATTTTTCACGAAGAAATCTGCACCACAAGTCTGTTAGCAGCACAAACAACTTTATAGGATTGCCCAAATAAGCAAGTAAATAGAACATTTTTTAAATTTAAAAAACGTGTCACTATGATATTTTTGAAATAAAAAAAGCAAGGTAATAGAATATTATTTGTTTGTACTGTATAATTTTGACACTTGAATAAAGCTCACAAACAAACAAACAAACAAACATTTTAAACAACGAATCAGTACAATTGTTTGTAATTTAAAAATACAAGTAACTCTATTTTTTTTAAATTTTAATAAACATGTGAATGTAATATTTGTCAATTTAAATAAACAAGTAAATGGAATTTTCTTTTGAAAAACAATTAAATAGAATGTTAATGAATTTATTGTAATAAACGTGACAATACAATATTTTTTCAATTTAAAATAAAATTGATTGGTATACTTTTTAATTAAGTTAAGGCAATAAAAAAATTTATTGTTTAAAAATTAAACGATTAACTAACAAAGAAATGGCAAGAAATGATACACCAAAGTTTCTACAGGACGCATTTTAAAAATTAGACTACATTTATTAGCACAGGTCCAAAGTAACTCGAGTGCATATTGCGTTGTTTGGTCACCCCCAAAGTTTAAAAGAAATCATATTTTTAAACTTTGGCGCTTTAATATTTCTGCAGTTAGTTCTGGAGTTTAATTATCTGATTTTGATGAAATGTAAGTTTTTGTTATCCTTATTTGATTTTCTAAAATAAAATTTTCAAAACTTTTTAAAATTGAAAATTAATATTTTTTTCAAAAAACAGCTATTAAAATTAGGCTTAATGACTTTCATTTATATCTCAAAAAAACAAATATGTATATTACAAAACCCTGAAATTGATTTTTACAAAATTGACAAACGGTTAAAATAACTCGATTTCTATCGAACCTACATGAAAACTTTAGAAACTTAACTTAGACTTTTATAAATTGATAGTTTTAAAATATGGGTGTATCATGTCGCTTTATGCTCATGTAAGTTTGTGAACTTTGGTATTTAGTATCCAAGATATGAGACAATCCCTACGACACTATATATCGGTCTTGCCGTTTGCTCCACTATGAAAAATTAAAACAATGCCGCAGAGGAAGCTTTTTCAAAGAAGGGTAAAACAATCAAATGACAATGGACTGTGTAACTACATGATTCTGTCCATCCGCTTTGCATACTTCTTTGGCACTCTCCCGCACAAATGGAACCCTACCAGCAGAAAGTTTGAGCTGCAGGCAAAAAACACCACAAGTGCAAAAATACGAAAAGCAATGTACCTTGCTCAATTTTGGGCGTACGTGATGTATGTTCTCTGGATTTTGGTTAAATTGATCAGGCACAGTGAAAAGACCAGAACAAACCCAACAATGGTAATACACAAGAAAGTCCTTGGCTACTTTGCAGTGGCCCACTCGACTCCAATTACAATGCAAGTCAAGTACTTGCTGCACTTTGAGGACCACCACGCTCTCTGGAATTACTTGATTAAATACAGCGACAAAGAGGAAGAGACAAAAGTTGAATCCACGTTAACTCAATCAGCACTGCGCATGCGCAAATCCAAAGAAGCTAAGCCTAGGCCACATAAAATGATCATTGTATTGATAATTTGTGGCTGCGTGGCAGTATACACGAATATTCTCTCCCTTGTGAGAAATCCCAAGTCCCCTCAAATGCTGACGTCGCTCATTCCTGGGGTTGAAAACATGTCTAAGCTCCTTCTCAGCCCCCTCATGTCTGTTAACGTTTGGTTCTGGCTATGGCTCTGGATAACTAATGTAGCAATTCTGAGCGAGCTCCGCACATACCTCTATATCATGATTGAGTCTCTCAAGAAACTCCAGTGAGTCAATATTTAGAGCTTGAAATAAAAATACAAAAAAACTGTAAGCATTTTTACTGTAACAGTTTAACTAATATTCACAGAAATTCGAAAGAGATGCAGCTCGAGGAATTTACTCCAGCCTACCGGCAATTGCAACTCCTCTAGAATTACTTTGACGAACTCAATTCCCAATTCTTTGTTCACTATGAGGCAGTGGTCATTGTACTCGTGGTTATAGGGCTCTACATTGGACTCACTGAGACCGGCGTTCTGAGGACCAGGTTGCTTATCATTGGATCTTTTTGCATTTTCAATCTTCTGAATTTGTTTCTCAAACTTGCAGCGGTTAACAAAATCTCGACCGAGCTGATTGAGCAAAAGAAACGAGAGGCGAAATCAAAAGATTTTAGTAAATTTCTACGCTGTGTGAATCCGATTCGGGCGAAAGTGGGGAGTTTCTTCCATGCGGACCATGGACTGGTCCTCACTATTGTGTCTACATATTGTCATTGGAAATACAGTGTCGTTGCTCGTTGCAGACTAAGTTTTCTCTGAATGTGGTATTACAAATACAATACATACCGCCTACTTATGCCTACTATTTCTACAGAAGGATTGTGCCCGTTGATAATCACTCAAGCTTAAATATCATATATGGCAAAGTTAGTAGCTTCATTAAATTATTAAATATTGTTTAGAAAATATAAAGTAGCATTTAAAATCTAAGTTGGTCCTAAACGTAAGATTCATAAGCTTGTTTTATTTAACAATAATTAAAGTAATATTTAATTACAGCTTATAACCATAAATTAAATTATTACACACATCTAGATACTTATTCCAAAAATCAAAAATTTTAAAATTTTCAAAAATTTCATAATTTTGAAAAATTTCATAATTTTTGAAAATTTTGAAATTTTTGATTTTTTAAATTTAAAAATGTAATTTGGTAAATTTTGAATTGTTTGCCAGATTTTTTCTGTGGGTTTAATCTTCATTGCTTCACGCTTTCATTTTAAATCAAAGTTGTTAGAAAATAATTTTAGGGTTGACCAAAAGAACTAAAACCTGTTGTTTTTGTTAGTTATGCCATTTTGCAACTCATTCCTAATCGATTTTGAGGTATCAAACAAATTTTCCAGAAATTGTCTTTATTGTGGTATATTGCCCGTTAAAATCGAACAATAAACTTGGCTTTTATTGCCTGGTAGAATCTTCGGAAATAAATGGCCCACCCTGTATATCAAGATTCCCTCCAACAACTATATTAAACAAATAACAATTTTCAAACATTGCTATATACACTTAATATTTTTTTCCTCTTTTCTAGACGTATAAAGCCACAAATTAAATTAATAATCACTTATAAATTACATCGCATGTCTCAAAAGTTTAAGCGCACTATAGGTTTTTACGTAATTATACCATCCTATATGTTAATGTTAAGTAATATTTCTAAAAAAATTAAAAATATTTTTAAGTTTCTGCGTAAATATAATTATAAGGGTAACTTATGCTTTTTTCGCTTCCCTAATTAGGATTTTTTAGGAAGTTTGTGATGCTATAATCATGCGTTTTTTGTATGGAATACTTAAAACGCTGATTCTGATATGAAAGTTAAATGGCTTTTAAATTAACCTTTACACATTTTTTTGCGTATTTAATTTCATAAATAAAAATATAAGAAGATCTAAATTGTTGTGCTGTCAGGAGGGAAATCGCTAAAGAGGCTCTTACATGTGATGTTAGCAGAGATGCTGATGTCGTTCTTGGATTTGTTGTTGATGTTTTGATTAAGTAGTTTCTTCTCGCTCTCTGCTTTTTCCATTTTTTTTCCTTCTTTTGGCAACAGAAATGGATCAAGTGTAATGGGCAAAAAATACGGGCTGCCAGGTGTAATGTACTGAAAGCAAAAATGTAGATTTACGGATCGTCCCAAATGACGTTTATGTATTACTATTAGTTACGTTACTAGTACTAAATGTCTGGTTAAATTTGTATTTGATGCCTTGTAGGTAGATCCAAGGTTTGAACCCCCTGCTATCGAAATGATAATAAATAGAGAATTTTGCACTTTTAAAAAACATGTAAATGAAATATTTTGCACTTTTCAAAAACGTGTAAAAAGAATATTTTGTACTTTCCAACAACATGTAAATAGAACATTGCCCACTTTTTAAAAACACTTAAATAGAACATTTTGTGATCTTTTCAAAAAGCATGCTTATACAAAAAATACAAAGGTGGAAAGTTATTTTAGAATTTTTAACACTATTTGGTTTTGGTATTGGCGTTTGGCGTAGGGCTAAATGTGTAGATGGCACTTGGAATTAATTGTACTGTAATTTTTAATATGATGTCGTATTTGGCTTTGGCTATACATAAAAGTATATATATATCTCACTCAAGTTGTCTGAGTCTGTATCTTGTCTGCAGTTGATATACATAGGAATTTCGTGTATGTGTCACGCACGTATTAACTCTGGCATTTCAATTTCAAGCCATGCTTATTAATTGCAGGTTTCAGCTTGGTTTCTTCAAGAAAACATTTCCACTATTTTATCATCTTTCCCTCATTGTCAGTATCAGTTCAAGTGGTCGATTTTAAATTGCAAAAAAAAACCTATGTATTTAATTAACCTACCTATAAGTATGAGTTACAAAAAGTAGAATACATTAATACATCTCCCAGACATGATGTTTTGTACCTGGAAAGATGGCATGGAATAATTATATGAGTTCACGTTTTATAAGCAAGCAAATACACATTTAAGATCCCATATCCGATATCTCCACTCCACTATTATTTTATGATTATTATTACTACTAATGGGAGCCCAGTGGAATATGTGTAGCGAGTACCGCTGCTGCTTCTTTTTCTGTCTCCATCTCCAGTCCCACAGTCTCCTTATAAATTCACGCACTTAACTACTGGGTCCCTGGGATACGCTACACTCAGGTCCGGACGAAAGAATTACATGGAACCATTCAACAATTTTTTTTGAAAACTGGTTAGTTCGACCAACCCCAAAAACAATATTGAGCTTTGCACTTGCATTTCCAGCCGTTTAAAAGTTATTTTAAAATATTCAGTTGAAAACTGTGACCTGTAAAGCAAAACCAATAGAGAATCAGACCGACAAACGGACATAACTATGTCAATATATTTTTTGTGACGTCATTTATGGACCACCCCGCTCACTTCCCCACCCCTTTCACTCAGTATTGATACTATAGGATGTACTTGTTTTTGTACTTTACTGAAGCGCGAGTTGAAAGGAACGAAATTTCACAAGTCATGTCTGTAAATACGTAAATACGCTCAAGGCGGTTTTACTGGTTTTTGTTAGCATGCTTTAAATGCGTTTTGACAGTCGTCCATGGTCCATCTACCGTCAATTGTACAAACCTGGTTACCTCGATCAACTCCAAAAACAATACAGCACTTTTCCCTTGCTTTTGTGGTCGTTTAAAAGTTTTTCGAAGAAAATCTTTTAGAAAATGTGACTTGTAGCGCAAAAACAAAAGACAGACGGACAGACAGACAGACCGACAGACAGACAGACAGACATAGCCATTCCTATAGATTATAAATGCTTAAGCTCATTATTAAAAAAACAATTAGAACAGAATCTGTAAATTGCCAATGCATAACCAGGATAAAAACGAAATATGAAAGTTAAACATGGATTAGAAAAATGAAATAACAAATTAAAATGTTTTCCATGAAGAAATTACACTTGATTCTGTGTGTTCAGCCCAGGTCCCAGTGGGCTGGTGTCAGTTTATGAGTAAGTACTTAAATACACTCAGCAGCAAAGGTTGCCAAAGAAACCGCTGCCCCAATTCCAAACAGAATAAAGACCATGTAAATGTCAGATTCTGAGAAGGATAACGCTTTCAGTTCCTCACTTCCTTTGTCTGTAACCTTAGAATTATATTTGTAACGTGCCTCCTCAGAAAATCGGATGGTTTCCCATTTCTCCCAAAACCAGTAAATTCTTGAGGACAGGAGAATCTTCAACCGAGTTGGTACCCCGCTGTGATATTTTGGAAGCCCAAAGTCAAATCCATAAAATGTTCGGCGACTCAAATATCCCTCCGCTTCGGTCTTCATGTTGTGAGAATATTGGACTTTGGGAAATTGTTTCATCAATTTTTTGAATCGCTTCCAATAAAAACTAAATTTGTTTGCTTCGAAAACAAAGGCAACGTCCGTTTTCCCGCTCTTTGTAAAATTCAGCGCAGTAGCCTCGAGCTGTGTTGAGCAAATGTAAGTTGTCTTGATCGTCATCTGTACAAAACTAGGCCAATCAGCTTCTATCTCGTCAATTTGACGATAATGGGCGGATTCCTTTTCCTTGTAGAATGTACATTCCGCAAACTTTTTAAAACACCTCAAATTGAGCCAGTAAAAATTTGGTCGTCCAGTAGCATTTACATTATTTGTTTCATTAGCCCAAGTCTTCATCACATGATCGCATTTGCTTTGACTTATGAACGCGTAGAGTGAAAAGTTGTTGAGTTCCCGAATGGACGTCCAGTTAGTTGTCGGTCGCTGGGGAATAGTAAGATCGGATTTGAGAACGCCTTTGTAACCATTGGACACAACGATTCCAATGAATAGCCAAAGCAAAACAAGGCCTCCGCAGATCCGTTTCAAAGAAACTTGGGTCACACCTCGCAAAACAAAATCGAGTCCAGGCTGCTCAGTGAGGGCAGAAGCAAATTTTAAAACGTTGTGAACAAAATATTCAATCAACTGCCAAGCATTTCTATGAGAAGTTGATTTTTCATTATGTAACGATGCTATCGCTACAAGCAATGACAATGTAGCTGATGCCCCGAAAATGAAATACCAAACTGATTTGTGAAGCGGATTTGTAAGGATTTCGAACGAAGTCCGACTTTGTTTAACGTTGTGCGGCGTAATGAACTTAAATGAATTCGTCATTCCAACAGGAAATAATAATTCAGGCGTACGACCCGAGTATGCCCTACTCACATAGTCGTATATTCTTGGTCCATTTAAAAACAGGTATGGCCGCCTGAAGTGAACAAAAGTAGTATTTAAACCTGCTCTGAGGAATTTGATTGTTGCATTTGAGAGAGGAGCTGGGCTGAATCTGTGAAATGGATCTTGTGCCTTGAGACTCTCTTTAAAATTGAAAACAGTGTCATGTTTGATTGAGCCAGTGATCCAAGTGAAATTTCGCCCGTGTTGGATAAACCGCGCGTAATCCGCGATTGCCCTTTTAAAACAAATATAGGCCGAACCATTTAAACAGTTAAAATTTCCTTGAGCAATGTTTAAGTTGTAATTTGTGTACATTTGATTTTCATTTTGCGGCTCAACTTGAGCGTTTGACAGAACATATTTAATCCGATCGTTATCCTGGATTTGCTTGTACTGAAATCTTAGTGACATCACAATTTGGTATCTAAGTTCTCGAATCACCTCTGTAATTGCAATTCCTAGTTGTTTGTGAATGTCCGAATTAAAGCAAGGTTTATTCGTGAATATTGTAAACCACTTTTCAGAGATGTGTGTTTTGCAAAGGGATGCAATTGCCTTTGCAAGAATTGAGGGGTCAATTTCAACTCGTGGATCAGTATCACATGTGTTAAGAACAAGAATGAAAAAATAGCACCGGATGCTCCTTGTTTTAAAGATGAGCGAATGATTTTGAGGTTGTTTTAATTCTTTAAGTGATAGAACGTGACTTGTATGCAGAGTTGCTGGTGTGGAGTGCTGCGTATGATCGATGACGTCGCCAAATGTGAAGAACTGAATGAAACAGTTACTAAGCTCGTGACTCTCAAGCATATCCTTTAAATCCAGAAATGTTTTCTGGTTATTTAAATCTAAACAGTGTGGGGATCGGAACAGAAAGGAGGCAAAAATGGAGTGAAGCCAAAAAGAACGAGTGAACATTTTGGCGGGAAAAACGCAAAGTAGCAATTTTTTTAAACAGTGGTTGAGAAGAGATTAGATTTTTAAGCGCTTTTAGGATCAAAAATACTGATGAAAAATTTTCTGAAGCGAAGTAGGAAACAGGTTACACGCACAAGGAAATTAGAAAAAAAATTATAAGAAATAAAATACACCTTAAATAGAAATAGTGACGTCACCGCCTTTGTTCGCATTAAAAAAAGTTTGAAAGCAACTTGTTCAAATGTCTAAAATGTTTCTATTCTTTTCATCGAGTAGTATTCTATGCACTTAAATTAAAACTCTTTAAATAATACTTTATATACTTAGTTTTCATTTTCTGTATGTGTCAACGTACTTGAATCTGCCTAAAATTATTTGCACTGTAATAAAGTGTAATTGCTCAAAAGCTTCATGCATTGTAACTGGCAGAGGACAAGGAAGGCGTTTTGTATGCTCTCAAAAGTGACAATTATTTTTAATTTATGTGAGGTTCTAATCGACGAATTAGTGCAGAGTGCCCCTTGCAATACTTTGAATCGTAAATAATAAAATGATTTAATTTGAATTAGGTAGGCGGAAATACTTACAAGGGAAGCATGCAGAAACACATTTGAGCACCAGCATACTCTTCGTCGTTTTTTGCAGATGGGTATTTTCGTGGACGATTTTTGCTCCTGTTGCATTTAACTGGATGAAATACAAATAATAACAAATAATTAACTAAATTACTAAAATTCAACATGAATTTTTAAAATTCAAAACTAAACGAGTATTTATAGTTTTTTAAAGAAATCTAATCTCTTTTTAAACCTACAGCAAGCAACGGGTCTCACTACATGCACAAGCGTTTAATTTGATCAATTATAAATAGAATTCCTCAATTTAATAAGTCATTTTCTTTTACAATATAATAATAATTATATATTGTCTTGTTGTAGCTCCTTAACACTCCATAGATATCTTGGCCATGTTGGGCGATCAAATAAATTTGGAGGTAAGTCCGTATCTTAGTATCCCACTTCCGCAAAATTTCTTTTGAGATCTTGTTTGTTTTACAACTGTTGTGTTAAAAAAAAAGGAAATTGTTTAACAGACAAACTTACATTTAAATACCACGCGTTAATGTTTTTACTGCGGTATTATTTCGCGCCTGATTTGTCCACTGTGGGCCCGAATTAGATGCTGCGCTTAGAACGAGTTGGGTTTTTTAATTTT
>CATKUY010000030.1:0-274000 GCA_949802685.1 Dicyrtomina minuta
AAGACTTTATGAATTGCCTACTAATTATTGGGATGGTGTATGGTGAGCACAGTAATTAGATGGATGCACAAATCGAATGAATGAAATTATGTGATGCGCTTAAATTACATGCAATAGTTATAATAAATATTAGCAAGTAAATACTCTTTGTAAAATATGCAATAACATAAACGTAGGTACATCAAATATTTTATAGCAATTTACAAATTTAACTGAATGTTACTTTATTTACAAAAAGGAAAATGGGATCAATATCCTGAAACAAAAATGTAATTCTTAACAAAATGATAGTGTTACTTTTACTTTTAAATCAAACGAAAGGAAATAAAAAGCTATTTACGTATAATTATGTTTTCGTCCGAATAGATTCTTATAATTATAATTTGTAAAAGATACGATACCGTGAGATGCTTACTCGATCAAAATGCGTACAGTCTGAGGGCTGGGGGTATAAAATGTAAAAACTTAATAAACAAAATATTGTGATAAATTGACCTACGACCTTTAAAACTATGTAATATCTAAATTCTATCTTTAAACTTTTAATACAAAATAAAATACTTTGGAAATAATATTTCTACGATCGATAACGAAAAGAAGAATACAAGCCAAAAGTATTCAGTCAAGATTTTAACGTAACGGAAAAGAAAATCCTACGAGCGATTATAATTTAGTTGCTGCTGCAAATCCAATTCAAAGCCGACTTACAGAGATTTGTATATCTCTGCCTGAAGAAGCCTCTGAAAGACGCTTTCTCTGTTGTCCCTACATTCGCTTCAGGGGTTGGGGTTAATTTTCCTCCTGATCGAAATCTGACAAACAAGCCTCGCATCCACGGATCCTTCTCGAGTTTTCTGCTCCAAAAAAGGTTTCTTGAGGTCGTCAAATATTCTTTTTTTAAATCCTCACCCAAGGGTCGACGTCCGCGCTCGACGTCTGAACGGGTAACCGGAAACGGAAATGAAACTGAAAATAATTGATGTGGAAAGAAACTGCACACACATTAATTTATTTTCCTACGTTCTCTTTTCATTAGCAAAATAATTCCTCAATCCATTAAAACAGTATAGGGATCAAAACCAACTTTTATAGACATTACACGAAAGAGGCCCAAAACATAATTTGCCTCATTACAAAATTAACGATTTGAAAAATATGTCATAACAAAAAAAATTCTTAACGATTCAAGTCTATTTTCTCAGAGATCAGATTATAGGTGAGCAACGATAAGTCATACGATTATTAATATCTTGGACACTTCACTCGCTAATGAGTGATTTGAAAAATTATAATTAACTACAGTCACAGTTTTAAATGCCAAAAAACGTCAAGTGGGCGAAAAATAACAATAATACGTTTTGAAGTTACTAAAGAAAATGCACCAGTACTTGCTAAGTACATGGCTTATTATACTACATCGAAAGTACCTAACATGGTATATATATAGAAATTAACACTACTAAATAATAGTACCAACGGGCACATAAACAAAAATAAAACGTCAAGATTTACAAATTTTTCGAAACAGCCAATCAGCAAATGGCTGTGGCTCAAAAATACAACGACAATTTTTCTCTGGAGTACGTTATTCGTAAACTCCTACACGCCTACGAATCAATTTACCATTGATGGGGGAAATGACCCATCTAAATTTAATCACTTTCAATTTAGCTGAAGCCACGATTGGAGGTGGGCAGAGCTCAACCTCTGTAGCTACACTGCCACATTTTACAATGTGAACTTTCGGATCTCGGGGATTTTCCGGAGAATCATCCACACTTTTCCGTTTGATTCGACGGTAAACCACAGCCATGGCCAATGGCCTTCTAATACGATATCGATCGTACGCTTTTGGTTTAAAACACATTCGCCGAAATTTAAGGGAACGTACACGGTCCTCAAGGAGATCATTCCGATCCAAGGCAAACCATCCAACTTTCTCTCCATTCTCATTTTTGTGTTCGCCTTATTTCTGAGAAAAACCGGAATATTGCAGACGCATGAACCTATTTTTGTCATAAAACATTGTTTCGGGTATGACTTTCTTCTTGTCCTTCTCTTCAGCGTCCTCATCAAATTGTGGGATTTGCCTGTGAACTACATAAAACAAACACTCGCACAAATTAATCCTCCTACGTTCATTATTTTACTTTCTACGTTCACAAACAAAATTATTTACATTGAATTTACAGTGTCTACGTACTTTAGAAATTATTTCCAGAGAAATCGACGTTCATGTACTCCGTTTTGAAGGCGCTTTGTACTATGGCTGCGATATTTGGACAATTTTCCATCTATGTGCATTAGAAGGTAGTAAGGAAATCAAAAAAAAAAAATAAAAAGTAAAAACTTTTCAATTATAACCTCTGGACATTGAACGGTAAAATTGCAAGTCTACTTTCGTTGTGCCTTCTTTTCTATATCTACATTCGCAAAATGTTTTCACGTGCCGTTTTTGATAATGAAAATTATTTGATTATGAAAATTCCTACCTACTTAATATTTTATAAGTGGAATTATAAAGTTTGGAAACTTAAAAATGAAACTATCTATTAATTAATGTTTTTACATGGTCGTAGAATCTACGTTCGTGTGCATACGGAGTTTTTACAACTTATGATTTGGACAATTCCGATACAAGTGTGGTCCCTGACAAGACCAACATAACTTTAAGTTTGGAGAAAACGGCTAGAGCCGCTGAGTACGTTTCACTGGACATTCGTCAAAGACATGACGCAGATTTTCACGGATGCCTCTGTTTATACAGACGGGACACTCGCGAATTTTGGGTACGCAAATTTTCGGTTTAAGTTTTTTGACTTCAACTTTTTCTTTCGGAGTTGCACTCGCCTCCGCAACTTCCATGAATTTGATGGCACGTTCCTCATCTTCTATTTTCTTGTGGATTGCTGCGAATGTTTCTTTTAGCTCATCTAAAGCAGTTCTTCGCTTTCAGTAATCCTCACCCAAATTTGGATCCTGGTCTTTGAGCATCTTTTCTTCTGGACTATCGGGAGCCTCAGTAGCAATAATTTTCGTTAGACTTTCTTCGTCAATGTCCATCAGCCGAAGGTTTTCATCCTCACCCGGAGTCAAAATCACAGTCTCGTCGTCACTCGCCATTAGGAGATCGTCCTCGCTAATATGACTCATCTTATTTTGCACGCACACAGTTAATCAAACCTCAAATTATTAACATATTTTTAATCGTTCGATTTTTCGTTTATTCTACATCATCTACACTACTTTGCTCAGCGTGTCTACTTGCAAAAATATTATCCTAGACTTGAGACATCAAGTCCGTAAATTGCGCGAAAGCATAACTACGGTCAAGCTCTAATGATTGCAATTTTCCAATCTCATAAATTGCAGGATTGTATTTTGTGTTCCACTTGCGATCTCTTTTGGGTCGTCCTACTTCAACTGGGACAGGTATTTGTGATCTGGAAGATCCAGGTAAATTGAGAGCTACTGGCTCTACGGTCGTAGGACTTTGTACATTACTTTGTAAATTAATAATGTTAGTCGGAGTTTTTGGAGACCTAATTGTTTGTTTAGGCGGAGTTTTCGGTTTAACAATCGCTGGAGAAATCGAATTTCTTTTCATGGACGGCGATGCGAATGTTTCTTGGGCGCTGTCGAAGCGATTCCAAACACTGCAAGTTCTGTCCCGCGGACTAACTTGCGAATTGTCATGACGTGTCCTGGCGGACACGGATCCACTCCCTTCCCCCCCTCCCCCTGTGGGTCTGGAGAACTCTTAGAATCAGGAATCTCGATTATCGTCTGGCCTTGCCATGAATGGTGAGACACATCTGTGCTGGCCAAAGAACCTGCGTTATAGACAGAGTCCGAATCGTCTGTGTCGGACAAAATATCGTAGGGCGGAGCACTTGGAGTGGGCTCACGGTGGGACGGAGCACTCGTATTATATATTCCTCTTAGGACGACGTCATGGAAAACATTTTTACCATCCTCCTAGGGTTCCTCGTGGGGTCCTTCGTAGGCTCAATGAAGAAGACATGGTCGGCGGCAGTGGGCTTAAATAAATTAAGCCACTCTAAATTCTGATCCTTCTCCGGAGGAGGCTAATCAAGCAACAAAGGTATGTATAAGAGGAGGTTATGGCCATGTACCATTTCCACCTCAGTAGGCTTTGCGGGTGATGCTAAATCAAAGTCCGTAGGACATAAAAAATAGACGTGCTCATTTTCAATGAGACTATAAATTTAATAGGGACCGAAATATCGTACCATAAATTTACTTAAAGTTCCAGTCTTGCGCGTGTAATTCCTTTTCAAAACGAGATTACCGATAGAAAAATTAGAATGAGGATGCTTACGGTCAAAGTCTAATTTCCGTTTTTTTAAATTAAAGAATTTCGGTGAGCTTGCATGCGGTGCTTAAAAAGCTCACCAATCCCAATAAGATGCCTCTAGGGGTCATCATCACATGACGAACTTTCATACATAGTCTAATCGTAGGGATGGGTAAGAGATCGTCCATACATTAAAAAGTATAGGCTATACCCAGTACTGCTGTGCTTGGCTGCGTTGTACTGATTCGCTACGTGCGGAAGCAAAGAATCCTACGGATCTTGGGAATCAAATTTCAATTTCTTTAATATAGATCCGAATGTGGAATTGCTTTTTTCCACGAATGCATTACTGCTGGCATGACGTGCTGAAGTTTCAATGCGAATGGTGCCATAATTTTTGCAAAAGCGAAAATATTCGTTTGACGTAAAGGCGGCTCCGTTATCGGAGACCAGGGCCTGAATTTTATATTTCTGTACCAGGGGTTCGAGGCAACTTATCGTTTCTGCAGTAGTGGGTCCTACAGTCGGGAATAAATATAAGTACCTAGTACATTGGTCGATGCATGCTAATATATATTGGCTTCCGGCCTGGGTGCGATTCAATGGGCCCAAATAATCTATGGACATTTTAGCATACGGAAGCTGAGGCGCAATCATGACGTGAAGCGGCCCAGAGCGGCTCTTGCGTTGGATGAAATGGCGTTGACAGGTGTCACACGAACGACACACTTCCATCACCAATTTATGCATCTGGAAAAACTAGTATTATTTCTAAGGAGCGGCATATATTTTTTCATGTCCTAAATGAGAACAATTGTGTAAATAGTTTATCGCCTGACGTGCTAAATCTTCGGTGAGAACGCTCACCTAAAGTTTTCCTAAAGGTTCTTCTGAAAGGCGCTCAAGGATGCCGGAGTCGGGATTGAGCTGAAAATTTGTCCGGTATTTATTATACCCAAGGAATTTATTTTCAATATCTTTGCGTGAAGATATAATTATCTTACTTATGCGGCGGTCGTTGAGTTGCAGAGTTTTCAATTTTTCGAGGTCATTCTCAATGCGATCGCACCTTTTTGTAAAATCCACATCTTGTATGGATCGAATGTGAATGGATCGGACTTCCGGTTCTCTCTCGGGAGTACGGACATTCTTACGGACATTCTTTGCATCACATAATTTCATTCATTCGATTTGTGCATCCATCTAATTACTGTGCTCACCATACACCATTTCAATAGTTAGAAGGCAATTCATAAAATCTTCCCCAATATTGCCAATACCTCTCATATAGCCAGCAAGGACTAGCATTTAATATTTTGCATTTAGGGACCGCAGCACTACGGCCAGCCATCGCCGCATTTATTGAGTGTAATTTCCTGAAAGTAGGAAATATATTAGTACGATATTTTTCTTCCTTTCTCAAAAGGTGCGGGGTACGGCTATAGGTTTAACTTTACGATTTATTTCCCGAAAGTCGAGAACTAGACGCTAACTATTGGTGCCCTTCCTAACTACGCGCTGCTGAGAAACCAAATTCGAATGGCAGAGTTCAATAATCTGCTTTATCAATAAATCATCTGTGTCATCGCCGCACACTACTTTAAATAAATTCGACACAGCTGCAGGGGTCTGAATTAGGGGCGTGGGGTCAAGTAAATTGATAGTTACTGGTAGCGTTTTCCTTGTCAAAGGATTGACCATTGAGGAATGGAAATCCTCCGGCTTCCAGCCAAACACAGAATAGTACTTCGATAGTAAAATTCGCACTTTCCGTTTTTCTAAAACGAAAAGTCCATCAAAGATTTTAAATTGACTCCATTCGTCATCGGTCAATTCCTGGCTACCCGGAATTTTATCCGGAACAGGCTTCGTGTCCTCTCCTATGGGGCATTGTTGATCGTCTATATTTATCTTGTTACTTCGCATGTAACATTGCGGGAGCGCTCGATACGTACTAAAAAGTCCTTGTCTGAGGAGAATAAAATCTACATCGACACTAATTGCATGGCAGTATTCCGAGCCATTTACAATATTAGTTTTATTTTCTTCTACTAACGCTCCATATTTATTAAACAGATGAAAATTGGGCTCAACTACGATCAGGCCAGTAAAATTCCTATTTGCGGTGTAAATGGGTATTTTCGTGGATTTATCTACGTACAGCTTAACGGGATTGACAGTAAATAAGCGCAATTTATATTTCGGAAGCTCGGCTTCGGCCGTGCTTGACATTATGGAAGTGTCAATACTTTTTACTTCCTCATCAAAGGAACTCGTCGTTTCAACTTCGGGGCGAATTTTATTGGCACCTCTAATATGTGTGGGTGTCCTACTTGCGGGCGTAACTACGGGCAAAAATGGCAAATGTAATGGATTAGAGTTTGGTGAAGTAGATAAATCACCACTCATTGACATGCATTCTACGGCCATATTTTCGTGATCCTGAACTATTGCTGGATTATGCGCATTCAATTTTGTATTATGAAGTGGGTGCCGCAGTGCCCTACCTACTCTACTTTTGGCATATATAGTATGATTTGGCTGTCCGTCGATTATGAATTTAGGTTTATCAGTTATGCAATTTTCAACCTTGGTGAACTTTACAGTACCCAGTCTGCAATGGACCATGGCATCGTACGCGATTAGCATATCCATTCCGAAAACGACGTCATTGCTGGGTGAATCTATCACGAAGAATCCCCATAAAATCCACTCTTTCAACTCGGGAATTTAAACTTTGATGAAAATAAACTTGTCGATAAAATGATGTGTCCCGGTATCGATGGACATAATAGCCTGGATTGGTCGACAAGGCTGAATTAAATCAGTCATCCCTAGACAGGCGACAGCGAAAGGACTGATACTGCTAATGGAAGCGCCAGTATCCGTTAGCACATTAATATTTAGACCCTTCCCATTCATATGTTGGAAAGTGAAGTCGCGACGGATATTATTACCGGAAATTCGGTTCGACCGAATCAAATGGACTTCATTAACGTCGAGGTATTCGAAAAGTGATTCGGGCCCGACGCAATTATTCGGATTTCGATTTTCAGTCATTGCATTTCCTTGCAATTTACGGAGAAAAATTTTTGACTAAATGGCTTTGTAGGTTAAGACAGGCTCTACTTTTGGAAGCTGAAACTTTAACATACGCATATGTATGTTAGAAGAATTTGGCTGATTTTGAGCCATTCGATTGCGAACTTGGTCGATGTGGGGGACAAAAACAGTATATTGGTCCATAGACGTAATTTAGACATTTCGGTCGTGGTTGTTGCTTTGGTAATTATTATTATTACCATTGCCTAAAAAGGGTGCAAAAAGTTGCATGAAACGCATGAATTCCTGTGAAGTCGGTTGTCCTACGTTCGAATTATTATGGTTGGAATTATTTATATAACTAGAATTACGATTTTAGTTATTATTATAATTCCGATTTTAATTGTAGTTACTACGATTATTGTAACTATTATTACGATGACCATTATGATTGGAATTATTGTTATGGTTACCGGAACCATAATTATTATTTCCACTAGCACGATTGCGTTTCCATCCTTCCGCTTCAGGTGGCAATGGGATGTTATTCTCATCCATAAATAGCCAGCATTTCCAAACACTGTGACGAGGACTTTGGCAACGAAAGCAAGTGGGTCTCCCGTCTGAAGTCACACAAGATGCTTTGTGGGCGGCCAAAAAACTATTGGTAAACTGTACATCAGTGTACTTATTAGTTTGGCCACGGTTATTACTATTCGAATTATTACTTCGCGAATTATTATTGTTGCAGTTGGAAGTATAATTATGATGACCGACGAACGTATTTGCATTATTAATATCTAGAACGTCGTTAATTTTGTTACTACGTGCAGAAGCTGGCTTCTGAGCCACGTTAGTGTAGGTATATGTTTCTTGTGCTTTCTTGAAATTAATTTCTATATACCTATTCAATGTTTTAGTCATATTATCGATACTTGAGCATGACATCACCTTGTCTGCCAATAAATCAGGAAGCCCTTCAATGAGATACTTGATTTTGGCTTGCGTACCCATGTTAGGATCAATTTGCGCCAATACATGCAGACGGCCTGCCACATATTCATTGCCACCCATACCAGGACGGTGTATGGTCTTCGGTAATTCAAATGCGGCTTTGCTCGACATGTGAGCACGGTCGAAGCGTAATACCATGAAGTTCATAATTCGCTCCCATATGTGATTACATTCTTCGATTTCGTTTTCATCTAAAGATGCGAAATGTAAATTTTTTTCAGATGACCACTAAGTTTTTGCCGGACCCTTTTTATAATTGGTCTAATGACATAATAGCTTGGTATGAGGTGATATTACGTGGGATAATTTTTTTCTTATATTCTATCAACCAAAATGCGGCTTCACGCTCGCCACGGTAATGCCCGATTGGTTCGATTAATTTTTGCTCGTTAATAAGCCGAATTTGCGAACGATCCAATCCGCCTGAGCAATATTCGTAAAATGGCTCTACAATGGCTTGGATGTGATTAGGAGTCATCCCTGTGAAGGCTGTTACCGGGACATTTGCAGGAGCACGGGGTGCACCACTACCTTGTACAGTATTTCCCGTATTAGCATTACCAGGAATAATTTGTTGAGGAGCCGCAGTAACTCCCGGGTTACCCACGTCTTCTGAAGTTTAAGCATCGTCCGCCCCAGGTTTCGTCATTCTGCCTTTAAAGAATTTGGAAACAGATTTAGTTACGTCGTCTAATCTTTTTAATCTAAGGACCGGCTGCCCTGACTATGTCCTCACGTACACAGGGTCAACTTCAAAGAATAAATCCCTAACTAGTTGTACAGTTTCAAAGGCAAAAGTATTGTCGTTACGAAAGGCTTTGTCGACGTCTCGGTGGAACTTAGTAGTTTGCTCGTTTAATCGAGCTAAATAAGTTTCTTCTGATTCTCCCTGTAATCGTTGTAAATCGGGCGTAAGACTTTCCACTGTTGTTTCCCCGTGAACCGAGAAAGCACTGAATTTGGATGTATCAGTAATCAAGGGGGACTCACCTTTAACGTCTGCTAAATTAACGTAAGGATTTAAAGTTCCCTCAATTTCTTTTTCCTTCGAAGCTCCGGCTTTGCTTTTATCGTCCAGTGTGGAAATATCTCGGAGATATTATCCGACTGGAAAGCAAGAAAATTCTCAAATGTATTAAATAAGTGGGAAGTAATTTAATTTCCCTACGTTCGTAACGTGTCTGTATGTCGATACCTACGTTTGAATAATAGATCAATATATATATTAGGTAGTTACTTTACATTTGCTGTCGCACCACCTGTTTCAAAGTCAAAACAAAATTTTCAACTGTGGGGCACGAAATGACTTTTGCTGCTAAATGGCTGGGCAACCCGTCAATTAAGAATCGAACTTAAATTTCTTCGTTTATATGAGGAGCAATTACAGCCAATACAATAAGTCGTTCGGTGACGTAAGTATCAATATCTTGACCAATACGAAAAGTAGTCAAATGTAGCAAATGTCCAGCCATAAATTAACTGAGTATCGATAATTATTATTCTCTTTCGTATGGGAACCTACTTGCATGTATTTATTAGTATCGATTCGAAGTTATTTCCCTACGTGTGTTGTTGTAGGGCTCGATGTAACATGAACATAAATATTTCGATAGTAGGACAATTACCTATTGTCTCAGCCAAATCATTAGACAAACCTTTCTTTAAAATTAAAACTGTCGATTTGTTACTTACTTAAATTTAGATCAAGTACGGCAATGATTTGTAATCGTTGTAATACGTATTCACGAGCGTTCATAGAATTTCGAAATCGCGTAGTATATAAGACACGATCAGCCATAAATTATTTAAATTGCAATTATATTTAAGTCGTATAATAAGTCAGGGTTTTCTTTTGTGTGGGTATCTACTGTCAGTACATACCTACTGTTATAACCGAACGTAGCTTTTATTATAATATAACTCAACTTTATTATCTTAATTAATTTGAAATTCGAACTAATGAATTAGTTGTCGTTTTGTTTAATCCCCGTTGGTTTGTACCTGAAATTTGGTATGACCTTAAGTCATGCCTCGTAAAAAGAAATAGTTTACCTACGAACTTTATTCAATTATTCTACTATTCTACTTAATTTTCTATTCAATGAATTTTTGAAGGCTCAGATAGACCTCGAAAATGATGAATAATGAGCACGGCTGTGCCCTGATTCGAGATTTGTTTGAGCGACCGGAAATTCTTGTCTTTTTTGTTTAACCTAATTGATTTACCATAAATCTTTTCGACAAAGGAAAGAAATCCTTAAAATGCGAGGTTAAATTTGATAAAACTCTGAAGCGACAAAATTCTTATCCTAATTACTAAGGTTAACGAACGCACACAAAAGAAAAGCCTTCGGATTTATCTATACTTTAAATTACAAAGTCTAGACGATTATGGTTTTACTTCCCTAATGGGAAAAATATTTAAATTCGTAAAGACGCGTTGAATGGATTTCGACGAGACGATGCGGTACGATGCAGACTGGGGTCGTGCGAGTTAAACCAAATGAAATATGTATGAACGTGAAATTTCAGGCTTGAAATTGCGTGGCAACGGCGAGGTATGTATTCCTTTATGATGCAATGGCAGTCGAAATGTCTACGTTCAATGCTTTCCTACTTTCCACAACGTTACAAAAAATATTATTACACACAATATAATATACGAAATTTTATAGAAATTATGAAATTTTTGGATGCGTTTGATGGGGCGACAAGCTAAGCAATGAGGGTATGGCGATTCGTGCGCGCAACTTTCACTGAATATGATGCAATTTAAATAAAAGCACCTACGAAAGCAGCTACAATTCTACGTTCTATGATATATGAAATAATTTGTATTTATATATATGTATATGTACCTCGATCTTTTTTAGCTCGTTTAGCCAAAAAGATTAAATCACGGTTATATCGCTGATTAATGACGGCTACGGGCGATGAGCACTCGAGATGGCCTTACGGTATTTTCTTATGGTCAAAATTCGGGTAATTCCCCTACGTCCCGTTTAATGTTGCAAAACGATACGTCAGGCCAGTTAAATTCTTGGCCAGATTGTAAAATTCGGTTAGGTTATCTACGAACGGATTTTTAAAGGAGGAAGTGGCTATCGAACCAACTTCACTCGGTCAACGGATAAAATACTTTTACGACAAAAAACAGGCACAAATAGTTTATTTATTAGTTTCAATTCATAAATGCTTATAATATATATTTTTCGATACAGGTATTTTTACCACTTTCGATTTTGGGCTTTAATATTACGACCTCACACATTCGTGCATGCAGTCTTATTATTAACGATTATGACCTTTGATTTATCTAAACGTTCGACGACGACGTGGGGCGTGACTTTGTTTCAGGTAGAGTTAACTAACAGCTGAGAGGTGCACTGATCAAAAACGAACGAAACAAACGAAACGAAAAGAAGGAAAACAACGAAAATTAAAAAAATATTTTTATCGAAAATTCATTTAATTATTTCTGACCTCAAAATTATGAATTCAAATTCTTTTAGTTCGTAATTAATCGAGCAAATTACAACGTAGGGTCCGACGGAATTCTCGATAGGCGTGCGTATGATTGTATCAGTAATGCCTGTAATATATAATTCTACGGGCTCGGGGCTTTCTAAGCAGAGATTTGCAACTATGTTTTGGTCTCACTATATACGCGGTTGAAGTGAAAAATCGCAAATTTTAATCACTATAATGAAAGCAAGCAATATAAATAAATATACTGGTAAGAATTGCGCGTAATGCAATTTATAAAAACCTACAAATATGTAGAAATATAAAATTCCGTTTAAGATATCAGCAGCCAAATGGCGCGTCTCGGGACGCATCAAGAAAATATAAGAACTTACAAGTTTTCTAGACGACAAACCTCACACTATCGTTGGCTTGAAACTTTTGAGTTTGACTATTCGTAGACTGAAATTTTCACTCACTATTTTGAAATATGGAGTCTACGTTCGATTCTATACTTTGTAATTAAAATATTGTAAGGTCAGAATTAAAAACTTATAAGAAATTCACTTTTCGAAAAGGAACTGCACGGCAAACCTGCTGACTGCTTTTCCTATAGTTAAGATGCGGCGAAGTACTGATGCCAGAATGGCTTGCTGCCTCACAAAATGTAACGGACGAAAAGCAAAAGTGGAGCAGTGCTATAATAGCCACTCCTATGGTCTACCTATATAATCACGTTTTTTACGTTGCCTATTTCTATGCACTGGCACAATAGGTATCAAATGACCGTATTATGCCACAAAAGTTAAACTATGCTTTTCATGGTATACTATGAAACTACGGATTTTTTACCTGGTTTTCAGTTATACGATTATACAATTATTGCAACTTACAAATTACAACTAAAATTAACTTAACTATATTTAGTTACTGCTTACTAGGAGCGCAAGGGCCGCGTTCATACAACAACTACATGCTACTAATTCACGCAAGTGTTAGCTAGTACGTTTCATTAAAATTACCTTAATTATTTTCAGCCGTTTTCTACTACCAACGCAATTGTTAGAATCAAACTTGCGGCTGCTGGCAGTGTCTCAGTTTACACTCACTTTTACTAATCTAAATTAAATCTACGGTTTCTAAATTAATTACTGAACTATGGTTTTTGATTTTACGGGTCAAACAGCGGGTCACGAAGTCAGTCTTGCGTTACCCCGCACTTTTGAGAAAGGGAAAATAAACGTACTAATATATTTTCTACTTTTGGAAAATAACACTTAATAAACGCGGGGATGGCTGGCCGTAGTGCTGCGGTCCCTAAATGCAAAATATTAAATGCTAGTCCTTGCTGGCTATACAAGAGGTATAAGCAATATTGGGGAAGACTTTATGAATTGCCTACTAACTATTGGGATGGTGTATGGTGAGCACAGTAATTAGATGGATGCACAAATCGAATGAATAAAATTATGTTATGCGCTTAAATTACATGCAATAGTTATAATAAATATTAGCAAGTAAATACTCTTTGTAAAATATGCAATAACATGAACGTAGGTACATCAATTATTTTATATTAATTTACGAATTTAACTGAATGTTACTTTATTTACGAAAAGGAAAATAGGATCAATATCACGAAACAAATATGTTATTTCTAACAAAATGATACTGTTACTTTTACTGTTAACCAAAACGAAAGGAAAATGAAAAGCTATTTATTTATGATTATGTTTTTTCTAAATATTTTATAATTGTAATTTATTAAAAGATACGATACCGTTGGATGTTTACTTGATCAGAATTCGTACAGTACGAGATATGGGGCTCCAAAATGTAAAACTTAATAAACGAAGGATTGTAATAAATTGACCTACGACCTTTACTCCTACTAACTAAAATAATAGTAACTTTTAAAACGAGAAACTACTTTTGAAAATATAGTTGAAGAATACGAAATAAAATACCAGTCAGATGTATTTCGACGAACAAATTTTACGTAACGAAAAGAAAATTTCTACGAGCGAATATAATTTTGATGTTGCTGTAAATCCAATTCAAAGCCGACTCACAGAGATTTGTAAATCTCTGCCTGAGGAAGCCTCTTAAAGACGCTTCCTCTTTCGTCCCTACATTCGCTACGGGGGTTGGGGTTTATTTTCCTCCTGATCGAATTCTGACGAACAAGCCTCGCATCCACGGATCCTTCTCGAGTTTTCTGCTCCAAAAAGGGTTTCTTGAGGTCGTCAAATATTCTTCTTCTAGGTGGGTCGACCAATTTTGTCCTAATTGTACCCTATTCACTAAACTATTCTGTTTAGGCCCAGATTCAATTTATAAAGTAGCATAAGGTGGAGCTGCAATTATCGAGTTATCTTATTACAATAATGTGAACAATTACTATTTGTCCATGTAGAAGCATTGTTGCTTGAGCTGAAACAAGTAAATATTTTTTACTGTTAGTTATCACTTTAAGCAAAGTTTTAGCATAGCCCTGTTAAATATTTTGTTGTGACATAATAACATAAAGTACTTGATGGTTACGGTTTTTAGATATTGCGGTTTTTACTGCACTCTTGCTATAAAACGTATTAAGTTAATTTTTTTTAAAATTATAAAAGCAGTGAGAAATAATTATACCGCAAAAACGTGAACTATAAGCTACGCTGGCCTAGACAGAGCAGTGATTTTATAAGTTCTTTTCTATTTTGACACGCTAGTATCTTGGTCACCAGACACTACTACACCTGCATAGACCGGCTAGCTGCAATGCTATTAAAGGTCTTTAGTAGTAATATTATTGTTTTCAGGCAGACTTGGACTTAAAATTAAAAATATGAATAACTAATAAAACAATTCAAATGTAACAATTTAATTGTGGTAAATTAAACACAGAATACACATTTACAAAGCAAGATTCAACATAAATAACCTCGTTAATACCGCGTAAGTATCAAATGAGAAAACCCTAAATTTTTCTTTGCCCTAGATAGATAAAATAAAACATCACTTTAACTCTAGACTCTTAAACAGCAAAGCTACCAAGCGTGACACTAACAAATTCGTGTAAATTGAAAAATAAATGTTTAACCAAAACCCTTAAATAGGCTCTGATTTATTATTCAGCGTTTCTGATGCTAAAGTCCAAAGTTCCTAAAATACTGTCTACACTTCACGATGACCTTCTGTTGGGTCACTACGATATAAAAATGACATATCTGAAGGTACGCCCCTGATTTTATTGACTAACGCTTAAAAAAGACATATATACATACATACAATCCTGTCAAAAATGTAAAGCAAAGAACATGCCAAGACGAAAACATTAAAATAAATTTTTTCATATTCCTTTTCCGCCCATCTCTCAACGGCGATGGCAAGTTCACCATGTTGGTCCTCTACCGCGCACTTTTTTCTTGGAAAAAGTGCATTATCAGCGCTTAAGATTACAATAGCAAGAATGTAGAACTGAAATTTGTCAGTAATGAAACTGCTTCTATCGTCGAAAACTTTTACTAAAAATCCTTGAATGCCATCACGGTTTCTTTAAAAAAATACAGATAAACTGTGATTCAGCCTTCACAAGTGAAATTATCTCCCATTTATATTACCATGCTCCAGTCCCAACATGCTTTCTCTACAGCCCAACGTCTTTAGAGGCAACGTAGCCTTAAAAGACGACACGGCTTAATTAAATCTATACTTTTTATGTTTATACATGAAAATCATTAAGATTTAGACAGTTCTTTCCCCTTTGTCTACTTTGCATTAAATACAACTGAACTTTAGCACTAAAATTTCCTCGATGTACATTATGTCCAGATACTAGCCTAAGCTACTCCCAGATGTTGTGTTCTTAAAGTCCGTCTAGACAAATTTTGAAGCTGCCTATAATTTTTACACCTTCCGCGTAGCCAGCAGTATGTCACCATATGCATTTATACCAAACGGCTCAGTACTTTTTTATCACATCTCTTCTGTACAAGGTTTCAGTCCAGTACTACGAAGAACATGGACAGGCCCGTATCGCATCATTAAAAAGTTAAATGACGTAAATTATAAGATTAAACATTTACTTTCCCTTCAAAAAGATGAACTTGTCCATGTCTCGAAATTAAAAATTTATTATTCTTAAAAAGACGCAAAACCAGCCATTTCAACCCCAGCATCTCCCAACATTCCCACTCAACTTCAGCCTTAGAGCTATGCAAATGCCTTTTAACCTCTTTATCTTCCCATCCTACATCAATATCCTTCGTGATTTCTGTCAATTTATAAGAATATGAATTTGAGTAACGAGGTCTGTGAGACTACAACAAGCAACCTAGCCCCGCCTGATAGAGGATTTGGTTCCTAAATAATTCAAATTGGCATATAAAAGGCGTCAATCGGGTACCAGGCACAATATAAGCAATAGTCATGAGTTACTCTCCAAAGCAGGCTGAATCTGACATGGGAACTTACCAAGATAAACGTTTTACCAAACAGCTCCAAAGAGAAAACGATTACACCAAATTTAGTAGTAATTTAAAAAATGACGTTGAAGTACCTGACAGGGAAGTGACACTAGCGTTTATGTTCACACAAATAAAGACTGACAAGAAAAATATTTTTAACAAGTTAGAAAAGCTTTGTACTCTGCATAGCAAGACAGAAATATTGCAAACTGAGGTATTTTTACTTAAGACAGAACTCAAAACTTCAAGAAGAAATCAAGTACCTCAATAAAGAAGTACTAATGCTGCAACTAGAGTGTAGAAGGAACAACTTGCTTTTTTTTAAATAAAGAAACAAGAAGATGAAACATGGCAGAGTAGAGTAAGGGAAGTGCACAAAATTATTGGGCAACTGGGACTCAACGACATCGAAGTTGATACATCAAAACGAGTAGAAAAGAAGACTGCGGGAAGGACACAACCAATTTTAGTGACGTTTGTGAAGCATAAGGACACATTAGCTGTAGCAACTGAAAAACTCAAACGCAAAACTTCTAATGACTATAATAAGATTTTTATAAACAAAGATTTACTTCTTTAAATTCAAAAACAAAACATGAAGCGAGATTGCAAAATAAAAGAACAGCAGTCGAGCGCAACTAATGAAACGACTAGCAGGGGCCAAAAAGAGGAAGTAAAGATGGCAGAGCATCCCGAGTCAGCAATAAATTTAGTCTTATAGGAAAATGGCAACAACCCCACAAATTTAGAAATGTAAATAAATTTTACCTAAAACTGACAGGAGCGCAAGCTTGCAAATTAACAATTTACAGCATGATTGCAGTTATTTAACAACTTCACTCAAGAAACAATTTATTTTAAACAATGCAATACGCAATATTAAATCAATATTATTTTGAAATGTGAATGGTCTGTGTACAATTGTAGACCAAAAATTATTAATTATTCTTAAGCACAAACCAGGTATATTCTGCCTGGCCAAAACCTGGTTGAGGAACGAATTACGTATGAAAGACTAAATTAGCAAACTTTCCGTAATATACCAAGAACATGCAAACAAGAAATCCCAATTTGGAAGAACAAGTGCTGGATACATAACAGGAATACTAAAATAAATAGCAAACGACTAGGAAATATTAAAGTTTAAATATTATTGCATAGTCTCATCTAAAATTACAGAATGTAAAGTGATCTTAGCATACATTCTACCTCTACTTGAATTTAAGGATGTACCACCATTTAAAGACAAATTGGGGAAAAAGGACATATTAGTAGAAGACTTAAATGCCCGATGCAGATTAATTGACTGCGATGCGATTAAAGACATAAAAAACACAAAATATTTAACTGCATTCTGGAATACAAGTGAAATTACTAAGAACAGAAGCGAGAAGAAATTATTAAAGTGAATGAAATCAGAAAACTAATAATTATAAATAGGAGAACACAGACAGATCCAAATAGAGCATTACCTTAATTGAAGGCAGCAGGCAGCAGTCAAGTTGATCTGTGCATAACAGCAAAAGCAACTGCTTCTGCAATTAGTAACTTCACTGTGAACTTTGACCTGCATTTAAATCACGCATATGTAATATTACAAACACAAACGGAGAGCAAGAAAATATGTGCATTCAAAACATATGCCAGAATTTAATGCATTAGCAATAAATCTACAGAATTTGTATTAAAGCTTAACAAAATGTCATTTACTTTGAACTCAACATACAAAAAAATTATAACAAATATTTTAAAAGTTACAGAACGACTCTCAATTAACAAAAATATTACATTCACACGAAAACAAAATAAAGGGCCTGTCTGGTTTGACAAAAGCTGTAAAAACCTAAAAACTTCATTTCACCGAGCAGTAAAAAAGACATGAAGTTTAAAGAACGCAAATAAAGATGTAAGCAAAGTACTGGTGGCTCTGAGTAACACTTGAATGGAATACTTACACACAATTAAGTAAAAAAAAACGAGGTTTTACTTAAGTGTTAGCAGAAACATTACGGAAATACGAACGTCAAAAATCTTTTGGAACGCAAATAAAACGATAAAAACCTCAAGAATAAAACTAGTACATAACAATATCACACTCAAAGACTGAAAAGCACATTTTACAAAGCTTTTCTATGTAGAGGATACAAAGGACTACACCTCTGCAAATTTGGAAGACTTCAGACTGAACGATGGTCTTGATCAGGATATTACAGTTTCAGAAGTAATAAAAGCAACAAAACAGCCATCAAATAATAAAGCTTCAGGGAGCGATGGAATTCCTAATGAAATCTGGAAAAATCTAGAAATGGTATATTAGGACGCGTTAACCAAAGTATTTGACGAGATACTCACAACAAAGCATATACCAGAAAAGAGAAAAGAAATTACGGTTATTTCTATACACAAAAAATCCGGCGCTTCGCGCCGGATTTGTCGACCGGGGGAGGGCCCGAAGTAGATGCTGAGCTTCAACAAAGGCACAAGATAATTTATGTTACGCTGAAACATGATATAAAATTTGTGGAAGCTCCTCTACCATCAATAAGCCATATACGAATGTTCGTAGCCTGTAGCTTAATATAGCTGCCAAACTTTTATAAATTGCACTATTCACAAATGCTGTCATTTATGGAGGCTCCCCTACTATCAATGACTTATATATAGATGTTCGTAGCAAGCAGTTAATCAAAAGTTGGAAAAAATTTTAAAGTTAAAAATGAGGGTCCTAAAAACTATGATATTTGAATGACTTCATTATAGACGATCCCTGAATATCTATAACACAAATAAGTCCTTGATGTATTTTAAATAGGTTGGGAAAAATTCTAACGTTGGAACTGGGAGTACTTAAAACTATGATATTTAAAGGACGTCATTATGGAAGATCTCTGAATATCTTTAACATATATAGGTCATGACATGCAGTTAAAATAAGTTGGAGAAACTTTTAAAGTTATAAATTGGGGTACCTAAAACTGTAAAATGTGAAGGACGTCATTAGGAACGGTCCTTGAATATCTAATAACTTTAAAGGTATGGGATTATCTATGACAGATAGTTAAAATAGGTTAAAAAATTAAAATTGTTTAAAATGTGAAATACGTCATTAAAGAGGATCCCTAAATATCTATATACTAAACAGGTATATTTATGACACGTGGTTAAAATAGATGGAGGTACTTAAAACTATAAAATGTAAAGGACGACATTCAAGGACGATTTTTGAATAGATATATACTATAAAGGTGTATTTATACTATATAAGTATATTTATGACATGAAGTTAGAATAGGTTAGAAAACATTTTAAAGTTGGAAATGCGGGTACTTTAAAGTATACTTTTTGAAGGAAGTTGTTTATGGACGATCCGTCACCATCTGTAATGGGTTGTCCATTAATGCTATCGAAATATCTTTATTTCTAGGACCCTATGACTCCCTTGTCATTAGCTTAACCATTGCGTGAATGGCTATTTTTACCAGTAGACCCTACTCATGATATCATTTATGGACGAACCCTAACCCAACATATGGTAATGAATAGGAATCTGTAAAATGGCAAGAAAAGGGAACAGTGATGCCTATAGATTTTACGCGGTGTGTTTGAACACACGACAGTCCATGTAGAATTTGAAAATTTGTTAGTATGCACGTTAATGTAACCTTACGGGAGCTGAGACTCGGGTTTTGCCTGTGAATAAAATTAAGTGTAAAAAATTTAGAGAATTCGTCCATTTAACTGCCTATTGCACCTAACATACTGTATAGATGATACCCAAAAACTATACAGCACATCTACATCGCATTTACGTGATTTAGGAATAGATGACAGACAGACACACAGGCGGACGGACAAAACCATTTCATTAGATGCAGCTGAAGCTCAGCATCTAAAAACAATACAGACCTGCGCGCTCGCATTCATGATTACATAAAATTAGTATAAAGTAAATCGAGTAAAATGGTGAAATTTAAATTACGTCATTTGCATACGACCATAAACTATCTGTGAGCTATACATGTATGTGAGTGACATGACGTAAAAAAGGGGGAACCGTAAAGTAGTGAAGTTTAGATGACGTCATTTACGGACTGTTCCTTATAGAAATGTCTGTGTTTTTTTGTAATTAGTTTGTTTCATAGCTGGGCATGTGCCCTTGCTTTCCACCACTTCCTTAAGTGCAATGTTAATTCCTTGCACTGGCACTCTGCTCACTGAGTGAAGTGGAAAGAACTGCTCGAGTGCGCCCATCTATGTATGTTTCGCTCCCTCGTTTTTATGGTGTTTACTTCTAAATTTCTTGACCTTGGTCAGTTCAGCATTTAATTGCTAAGCAATGGTCAGTTCGTTAACAGTGAAAAAACAATACAGACCTGCCGGCTCGCTTTTGTGATTGTTTTAAAAAAGTTATAAGACAATAGTGTAAACGGTTTGACCTGTAACGTGGGGCCAACAGACGGACAGACGGACGGACGGACAGACGGACATGACCATTTTATTAGATGCTTGCTCAGCTTCTAAAAATCCGGCGCTTCGCGCCGGATTTGTCGACCGGGGGCGGGCCCGAAGTAGATGCTGAGCTCCAACAAAAGCGCAAAATAATTTATGTTACGCTAAAAGATGACATAAGATTTATAGAAGCTTCCCTACTATCAATAAGCCATATACGAATGTACGTGGCAATCAGTTAAAAAAAAGGTTGTAAAAAATAAAAACAGGGTTCCCAAAAACTATATTTAAATGACGTCATTATTTACAATCCCTTAATATCTATAACACATATAGGTAAGTAAAGCAAGCGTGCTTGGGAGAGCGGTTAGGACCAAAGACTGTAACGAAATTTACAGCCTCAGACCTAGCTCCGATCCTCGGCCACTGCTAATCGTTTACGGCTCAGTGCTGTACGGTTAACGTCACTGGATTGTTGATTAAAGCCCATTCTTCTTCTTAGTGACCACTAATTACTGTAGGGAACCTAGAGAATGGCACTATTTTACTGCGGAGGAGGGGACGGGGATAGGGGAAAGGGTACAAAGACTGAGACGATCTAACGCGGTAGCATTCTTTTTCCTCACCCACAGTGACTGCTTGAGTCTGGCTGTATGAACTTTTGGTTAATAGACCCAATGAATAAATTATTAATATTATCATATAGGTAAGTCCGTGACATGTAGTTAAAATAGGTTGGAAAAAATTTTAAAGTTAAAACTGGGAGTACTAAAAACTATGATAATTAAAGGACGTCATTAAGGACGATCACTGAATATCTAAAACATATATAGATAAGTCTATGATATGCAGTTAAAATAGGTTGGGAATAATTTAAGTGTTGGAACTGGGAGTACTAAAAACTATGTTTTTTTAAGGACGTCATTATATGAATACCTAAAACATATATAGGTAAGTCCATGACATGTAATTAAAATTGGTTGAAAAAAAGGTTGAAATTGGGGGTACTCAAAACTGTAAAATGTGAAGGACGTCATTTATGGGCGATCCGTCACCATCTATAACCCATTCATTACATTCCCAGACCCAATAGTACTATACTAGGTTCCCCTGTGAACGTACATATGCAAGTAGTACGCGTACTTGTGATGGAAATTCGTAAAAAGTTTCCATGTGTATTTTAAATGGCGAAGCTTGATAAGCCCTGGTGCATTTAGCTGGTGCATTTGGCTTGTGAATTTGGTTGGTGCATTTGGCTGATGCATCTGGCTGGTGCATTTGGCTTGTACATTTGGCTGGTGCATTTGGCTGGTACATTGGGTTTGTGCATTAGGCTGGTGAGTGTAACTGGTACTGTTGACTGGTGTGTTTGCCTGGTGCAACTCTAATCTAAGTTGTACGCATTGGGGTCGGACACAAAAGGCGCCACCCACGTTTAGGGTGGGTCACTTGGAAAAAAATGACACACTGTATTAAAGATATAGCCATTTAAGCAGAGCTAACGAGATTAACACGGTAGGTGGGTGGTCAAAAATTTGGGTAAAGTGTGGCGTCATTTATGTCCTGCCCCTTTATCCGTTTTTGCATGATTTTACTTCAAAAATTTGTGATCTTGGTCCAGTTAACTGTTAATTGCGAAGAAATGGTCAGTTCGATTACAGTGAAAAAACAATACAGACCTGCCGGCTCGCTTTTGTGATTGTTTTAAAAAAGTTCTAAGACAATAGTGTAAACGGTTTGACCTGTAGTGTACGGCCAACGGACGGACGGACGGACGGACGGACGGACATGACCATTACAATAGATGCTTAAGCTCAGCATCTAATAAGCTCAGCATCTAAAAAGGGGATAAAGAAAACCTGTTCAACTACTGTCCAGTGTCTCTGACCAACACAGCTCCAAAAATGTTTACAATAATACTAGCAACATGACTACAGTTGTGGTACAGTACAAAAAACAAGTTAGCTGAAAACCAAGCTGCATACAAGAAAAAACATGGAATGTCAGGATAACATCTTCTGTATAATGGCAACTATTCAGAAATCACTAGACAAAACGGCATGTAACTATCTGTTTACACTACTTATCGACTCGAGCAAGGCGTTTGACAGCATAGTGCACATCAAGTTATGGAAAATGCTAGAGGAAAAAGGGCTCAGTACTGAATTCATAGCCATCATTACACAAATCTATAAAGACGTAAAAACCAGGGCCAGGACCAAATTTGGACCACAAGGAGAAACATTATAGCTTTATCAATTTACACTGTATTTGGACAAACTTGTACAAAATCTTGATGAAAGTGGGACTCTAGGGATTTAGGTGGCAGCAGTTGCAATACCGATTCTTCTATAAGCAGACGATATTGTTCTCACAGCGCCTACACCAGGAGAACTGCAAAAGCAGATGAATATCGTGAAAACATTTTTTGACAAAAATGCATTAAACGTCAAATTAGGGAAGACCAAAGTCCTAATTTTTCGTCACAGTAAATACCCTAATAAGGACATAAGGCACACAAGACTTAATTAGGGAAACGAAATATCCACTGCCTATACAAAACCATAAAACACAAAAAATTAGGCCCGTACATAAACACTCCTTCCAGCACACAACACAATAGCCGACTTGACAACCTCAATTCCACATCACACAAACCACTAACCGACATTACCACACCCAACCTATCCTCCGTAGTTACCATTCCAGCAGATTTACCTCTTTCCAACGACGAGAGATCCGTTCTTAGTCAAGGTCTAAAATTCTGCCCGACAGCAAACAACCCAAACATTTTCGACTTACATTGTGAGTTTGAGCAATGTTTTTGTAGGATAAGGCTCAAAGCTCACTTTGACAATGTCAACACCACCTCGAAGCCAAACAGCAACTCTTCCTTCACATTTCGAACAGAAGACGATCCCATTACCTCCTTAATGAAAAAAAATAGTCCCCAAAAAAAGCTCATGGATGCCACCTCCCTCCCAAATCCTTGCCGTTAACCACTACATTGAAGCTGTTTGTAAGTGGCTATCCCAATATCCTATATTCCGTCACAAACCAAACCTAACTCCCTCTGAAACTGCGGCACTTCACCTACTGCCTGAGAGACATGACATTGTCATTCGCCTCGCTGACAAGGGTGGGGCAACAGTTGTCTGGAGGCGGGACTTATACATCGAAGAATGTACTTGCCTACTCTCAGACCCTACCTACTACAAAAACATTCCTGATGATTCCCCCCAACACTACGAAGATACCATAACCAAATGCATTTTAGAGTTAATAGCCTCTGATTCTCTTTCATTGTCCGCTCGTAAACTTATTGTTCACCACCCACGCATTGCTGTATTTTATGCTGTTCCAAAAATCTATAAAGTCAACAGTCCCGGCTGTCCGATCATTTCAACCAGGTCCTGCCCCACATCTTACATTTCAGGCTTCATCGAAAAAATACTCCGCCCTTGCTTTGAATCCATCCCTTCGTATTCCAACGATACAAACTACGCCCTCTCCATACTAGAAGCTTTTAAATTTACAGGCAGCAATAAGTACATTGCCACGGCTAACGTAAAATCCTTATACACTGTAATCCTAAACTCAGATGGACTTGAAGCCATCTAACATTTTGCTGACAAAACTACTGGGAGAGTTAACGTTGTACCTAGTGTGTTATAGCATAGGAGTGTTTTGGGGTTGGTGGGGTGAGTTTGGATGTGAGGAGTGAGAAAGACGAAGTAGCTGGGAAGGTATCCGGGAAGGTATATGGGAAGAAATGAGGGGAAATATGGAAGGAATGTAAACGGGAAGGAACGGGAAGATATGAAGGGATGGAACGGGCAGATATAATGAGATGCATTGGGTGACATGGACTGGCATTGTGTGCAGTAATTTATGCATTGTACTATGAAATTAATCATATTATTATATGCATCCATGTACGTAGGTAGGTAGGTACTTACATAGGTAGCTCCCTATGAATGGGGATTTGCCTTGTGTTGTATGCTAAGCATGGGAAGCGAGGAAAGAATGGCAGGAAATGAGGAAATGAGTGCAGGTGGCCGCGGATGGAAATTTGACAGGAGGGCGGCGGGGAACTAGGATACGGAGATTATGTACGGCGGGTGCCTGGGAATGTAGACGAGGAATGGCGGTGGTAGCTGGCGGGTAGTGTGACGTATATATTAAGGGAGGAAAAGGGAGAGGAGACATGCGTATATGATAGGATGGCATGAAATAGGAGATGATATAGGGATTTGTACGCCCATCCACACAATATAAAAATAATAATAATATCACACGTGTCTGTGTATGTAGGTAGGTGCTTTAAACGGCAATTTGCCTTGCAGTATATGTTGGGCTTGGAACAGTGAGGGAAGAATAGACAGCAATTGAGGGAAATAAAATGAATAAAAAATAAATGAATTAAATACGGACATTGTAAGTAGTAGATAAGTAGTAGGTATATGGTATATACGTAATGGGTAGGTACTGTTCAATGAGTATTTTCATTGTGTCATATGCTGTCAGTAGTAATGTGAGGGAAATGTGGGCTTTGTGTGGGATGTAGGTAGGTAGGTATATACATAGGTACCTATATAGGGACTTGAGCCCAATGTATGTAACAGTGAACGGGGTTGTCTTTAGCACTTGAGTAACGGTAGTAAGTAGTGAACTGAAGGCAAGTGGGGGGAAAACGGACCCGGGCAGTAGTAACAGTACGGTAAAGTAGCTGCATGGTTAATCATACAGTGTGCTGTAGGCATAACAAACCCACCCGTCCTCCTCTCGACTGTTTCAAATGACAGAAATAGTATATAACGGATGTAAACCTTTTACAGTTTGTTCAGAAATGAACCATCTTCGCTCCGAACACTTCGCTCCGAACTCCTCGCTTTGCTTCGCCTCGCTACGACTACGACTCCGACTAAAGCAATCGTACATACAAATTGCATCGGTATCGGCTCACACGTTGACATCCGACTTCGACTTCCGGCTTCGCTTCCGCTTTGTAAATGTTTTGAATTATAAATTCATAAACATAAATCCAGTATACACGAATAATAAAGTATTCTGTCCGAATACAACTACAACTTCGACAAAAGCAAACGTTAATTCGTTTCGCTGAGCTACGCCTCGCTTCGATGTTTTGAATTATAAATTCATAAACATAAATCCAGTATACACGAATATAAAAGTATTCTGTCCGAATACAACTACGAATGGTATAATATTTTATACTTTACTACTCGCATAATAATATCTATTCGATATTATAAACTCTTCGCTACGAATAACTCGATGTATAATATTTTATACTTTACTACTCGCATAATAATATCTATTCGATATTATAAAACTATTCGCTACGTCTACTCAAATATAATACTTTAACAACCAAAACTCTGAAATAGAGAATTGGTGTTGTTATTGAATGCATCATGTAATGTTACAAATGCAACTATTTACACTTCGCTACGCACTGCTTGATGCACAACACATTGTGCTTTACTACACTACGCATATATTAAATACACGTTTACATATGTACGCTGCACTACGACTATTAAAATTCTACTTAATGCTTTGTGCATCTTGTTATGTTACAAATGCAAACATTTACACTTTGCTACGTACTATATGCTTCTACGGCAGACTACGCTTCTATACTCTTTGAATATTGAATAAATTTAATGCAATACGACAAATAATTGACAATGGTAGTTAGAACTTTGTATACTTAGTATAGATAAGCATGCAAACTACACTCAACAGAAATGCATATGTATACACCATGTGTTCTTATGCGAATATTACAAAAATACGAAATTGAGCTTTTGGACATGTGACCTACCAGGGGCTATGTAATCAGACGTGCAGAGCGTGCTCCCAAAAGTTTCAAAATGTTTTGTGTTGCCAATAGAAATTTTTAGTTTCAACGCGATATTTAGACTCGACAAAATATGTGTTATTTTATGTGCAAAACGAATTTTTAATTTTTGCTGTAGAAAAAAATCACTTTTTTGTTTATGAGGCAAATTTAATTTTTTCAACGTGAATATGCTTCTCTGATTTTTGTAACCCTAAATATCAAAAACCATTTTAAAAATACGCAATAATAAAGATTTTGGGTATACCCTAATGAGCCCTACTTTTTATAACCTGCTTGTTAAATCAATGTTGCTAAACGAATTTTTTATATCAAACCCGATATTTAGACGTTATTGAGCATGGGCTATTTTATGGCATAGTCATTTTTGTGATTTTCGCGCAAAAATTTTAAAATTATTTTATGGGTAAATTTTAGGGTATGTAAATTTTTTTTTCGGACGGACTATTTTTTATTGATAGTTTAAGCTTGCAGGCTTGCCATCTGCAAAAACAGAATTTGAAAATTCGAAAAAATAAAAACCGGATCGGACAGGCCGGACAAACCGATCCGACCGGTGCACACTATATATTGCCTTAATCTATATTGCTGGAGAACCAGTTGACGTAGAAAGATGCTGCTAGCGCCATCTGATAGATCTTACTTGTAGCTACATTCTGAAGAAACAACAACACTGTGCAAAAAATACTACCCGGGTAAAACCGATATTTCGGTTTCATATGTATCTTTTGAACTAAATGCAATATTTCAAATCTGTTTCGAGATTATCATTGTGCTAAGCAATGCGAAATTAATAACATAAAACAATCATATGAAAATATCATTAATTTGTGGTTTGTGTGTAAATCTGTATATGACTATGTAATTTCTAAATAATTTTTTTATAAATTCTGCAACTATTCTTACTTTTATTTTTCCAGTTCCTTTTATCATAAATTGTTTTTTCTATGCATTTGCTATGTTTTTATGTACACTGAATGCTAAGTGTGGCGTTGTTCGTGGATAATAACTTTAAATCTTGCTTGTAATAATACATGGCAGTCGTTTTGATTCAACAGCCCACATTTACAATTTACATATGTACATTTTTATTTTTTCAATATTTTTTTTAAACCAATACAAACCTTTTTATACGCACGTTGCAAATTTCATGTATTCTAAGTTAATATCAAAAGTTTTTACTGTCAAACTAGTATTTTTCATTTCTGCTACAAGCATTAAAAACTATATACACATGTTTCTATTCTACCACTATGATCATACAGTTAATTATATTCTGACAACTTATAATATTCTGAAAAATAAAATAGAACAATAATACTTAACCTAATATTTAAAAACCAGATAAGACTTTAAAAAATAATGTTTAAAATTATAAAAAATTAAAATAGCAATTTTACAAGTAATTAAGACTAACATAAATTAATATTTCAACACACAATTTTCAATATAATTTAAGACACAAGATGTGATTACACTTAACAATGTTTTCAGTATTTTTGTTTTTTTGGAACTTAGTTTAAGTAACAAATATTTACACACACAAAATTTGCACTTTTTCTTGAAATTTGAAGACACCAAAACTAATAGCTGTTGTTGTTGTCGTCTTCGTCGTCTGCGTCACAGTCAAAGCAAGAGTCTTGGTCAGATTCCGCAGGTGTTGCAATGTCTGAATCGTCTGTGACACCGGTGTGGCAATCCAAAGACGATGTGGGAAATGGGGGGAATCCAGAAAAGATTTCTTGCCAGAAACTGGGATCAATAGAAACAGTAGCAGTACTTTCATTTGAGTGATGCTGTTTGTCTTCATTGCAGCGTAACTTTTTGTTGTCTTGCTGAGTAGCTTTGCAATTTCCAGCAGCCTCTTCTCCTTCTGTTTGCATCTCTTGGGGCAACAACGCCTCAGCTGCTGCCTTCCTTTTCTTGGGTTGCTCAGTCAAAGTAAGCGGGTCCAAAACTGTTAGCTGGTTAGCGCCATCTAGAGTAGCGTTGAGCTGTGTTAAGTATTGAGCAAGTCCGTTCATATCCAAAAGAGTAAAGGACAAAGTAGAATCACCGTAATTTGGAAATTTGCTTGAGTAATGGCGAGAGACGTTGTCATTTATCAGCATCATGTACTCGCCTGTTAACCAACTGAAACTGAATCGAACACAAACAGACCGCAATGCAAAATGAGGAGTTTTCCAGTAATTGAACTTTTTAAGTCGGTCCCTAGGCTCCTCTGCCATGAAGCAGTCACTTTTCCCTTCAAAGAATGACAAAAGTTGAGTGAGTTTTCGTCCAGGCAGAGGATGATTTTTGTGTTCTTCTAATAAATTAGTCACCCAATCCAAGACACTGCGGCTTTCAAATAAGGAAAATGCAACTTTTGAATGCTTTGCAATTCCAGGGTTCTTGCGTCCAAAATGGTAAAAGTAAATTTGCTGGGTTGGATCAAACACAAGTCTTGCTTGAATATCTTTTCCAATTTGCTTGCAATCTGGCTGAGTAAAAAATTCCTAATTTTGAGAATTTAAATGTGGGTCTGTACACGTAGACGAGAACAGACTGCTTGAATAGTAGCTGGATGGTCCTGCCATGTTTGTGGAGTCAAAATTAAATATTTGGCTTGAAACAAAACTTTTGCTAGCAGTGTATAGAGGGTAATAGTTGCACGTAAATATCAGTAGTAAAATTGGCAGACAATTAAGGAGATGTTTCGACGTTGAGACTTTTTATTGAAGTGAACTGAAAATATTTGCCAACGTCTTTTATATCTATTTGATTCTCCTAGAACTGGACAATTCCTAGATCACTTTACAGTTAAAGTTAGTCAACTACAGTAATGCTTAAACACAAAGAGGTTTGTGCCATGATTTTATTGGTCCAAAATAGGTAAACTCTGCCTCCTGCAAGTCAACCCTAATAAAATTAAGGGACTATGTTGTAAATGCTGCAACGCAATGTAAAGCTGTAAAGTGTAAAGGGACTGCCACACTGTACCCTAGCGATTTTACTCCTCACCCTATTGTCTTTCAAACATGATCAAAAATGTATAAAGGAAAACTCTTAACTGAAATACATTGTCACTTGTTGGCCACTTCTACGACAACGATCACTACTGCTACCTCTCCGCTTCGCTACGACAACGACTTCGACAAAAGCAAACATTAATTTGTATTGCTTAGCTACGCATTCCTTCGAAATGTTTTGAATTATAAATTCATAAACATATGTCCAGTATACACGAATATAAAAGTATTCTGTCCGAATACAACCACGACTTCCACTTCCGGCTTCGCTTCCGCTTCGTAAATGTTTTGAATTACAAATTCATAAACATAAATCCAGTATACACGAATATAAAAGTATTCTGTCCGAATACAACTACGAATTCGAAAAAAGCAAACGTTAATTTGTTTCGCTAAGCTACGCCTTGCTTCGATGTTTTGAATTATAAATTCATAAACATAAATCCAGTATACACGAATATAAAAGTATTTTGTCCGAATACAACTACGACTTCGACAAAAGCAAACTTTAATTCGTTTCGCTGAGCTACGCCTCGCTTTGATGTTTTGAATTATAAATTCATAAACATAAATCCAGTATACACGAATAATAAAGTATTCTGTCCGAATACAACTACGACTTCGACTTTCGGCTTCGCTTCTGCTTCGTAAATGTTTTGAATCACAAATTCATAAACATAAATCCAGTAAACACGAATATAAAAGTATTCTGTCCAAATACAACTACGAATTCGAAAAAAGCAAACGGTAATTCGTTTTGCTAAGCTACGCCTCGCTTCGATGTTTTGAATTAAAAATTCATAAACATAAATCTAGTATACACGAATATAAAAGTATTCTGTCCAAATACAACTACGACTTTGACAAAAGCAAACGTTAATTCGTTTCGCTAAGCTACGCCTCGCTTCGATGTTTTTAATTATAAATTCATAAACATAAATCCAGTATACACGAAAATAAAGGTATTCTGTCCGAATACAACTACGACTTCGACAAAAGCAAACGTTAATTCGTTTCGCTGAGCTACGCCTTGCTTTGATGTTTTGAATTATAAATTCATAAACATAAATCCAGTATACACGAATATAAAAGTATTCTGTCCGAATACAACTACGACTTCGACAAAAGCAAACGTTAATTCGTTTCGCTAAGCTACGCCTCGCTTTGATGTTTTGAATTATTAATTCATAAACATAAATCCAGTATACACGAATATAAAAGTATTCTGTCCGAATACAACTACGACTTCGACAAAAGCAAACGTTAATTCGTTTTGCTGAGCTACGCCTCGCTTTAATGTTTTGAATTATAAATTCATAAACTTATTTTTAATATACACGAATATAAAAGTTTTATTTACGAATACAACTTTGACTTTGACCACAGCTTACGTTTATATTACTTTGGTTTTTTAGAAACCTAATATGTTTTCTAGATTCAGATTTTATGCTTAATTTTTTTTTTTTGCAACCCTTAATAGTAAAAATAATGTGTTTGTATCTTTTTGTACTGTTTTAACATGTTAGCAGTTGTAAATTGTAAATACTGCGGCGCAACGTTTTTAATTAAAAAAAGCTTATGGTCTAGGCCTAATGAATCTCTGTATTTTAGTAGGCACTTAAACGCGCGCTTTATTACAAATACATATAGCCAAGTACAACTTAGAACTTCATGCAGAACATGTCATGTTAAAATAGTTGGTCTTTCAACTGAAATCCAGCGATTGTTCTGTAACAATACTAGAGATAAAGCTATATGGCTCACTGCATCAGATCAAGTGTTAAAACAAAGTCATTCTAGTGAGAGAGAGCCTTTAGAGCCAATTAAAAGACTTTGCTGTAGACACGTAAAATGTTGCGCATGTAAAAAAACCCCAGATAAATTTGCAAAAGACGGGGAGAAGACACTTTCATTATTTCGTGAAGCAAATCAGCCAGGGGCGGAAAGATACAATAGTTCGATTCCTTTCGTACCCCTTGTTCCAAAATCTTATTTTTATGCATTCAATTTAAATCATTGTTTGTGTTCAGTTTGTTTTCGCGCAAAACGTCTTTCAGCGAAAGATAATATTGACTGCAATTGCGCATGTGATTTGAGTACAGCTATATCTGACAAAACAAACTTGTCTGAACATCTTTCAGTTTATGACAATACACAGTTTAATATTATTACACAAAACGCAATATTGCAGTAATATGCTCCACCAGAAGTCTCTTATACATTTCTGTCTCCTAAACAAAAACGTATAGTCGACTTAGTAAGAACTCAAATTGGATTGAATAATAAACAGTTTTACCAGAATCCTTTAAGCCTTATTGTCTGCGGAATTCCCGGCAGCGGCAAATCGCAGGTTTTAAAAACAATACATCATATACTATCGCAGAAACAAGTTCAAGACCCATCGTTTGCATTTAAAACGTGTTGCTTTCTTGGGAGTTGTGCCTCAAACATAAAGGAAACAACGCTGCACTCATGTTTTCGCATAAGACCGTATAATAACGGAGCTTTAATGGATCAGTTGGTGAATGGAATTTCAGTTGCAGATAAAATTGCATTCCGTAAAGTTAAAGTTTTGCTGTTAGACGAAATTTCCACAATAGGGTTGCGTCTTCTGCATTATGTGGATAGATATTTAAGATAAGTTGATTCTTCTAGAGCCAATTTGCCTTTTGGGGGAAGAACAGTAGTAGCCTTCGGAGATTTCTTGCAGTGTTCATGTTTAGGGGACAGTCCGTTATACACAAAATTTGTTTTGAAACCGTCAGATGATTTACAACAAGCAGTAGATGTTTACAAATCTTTTGAAACCGCATTTGTGCTAGATAGGCTATTTCGCCAAAGCTGTGCTGATCCTGATCAAGAAGAGTACTACCAGTTTTTAACGCGATTAAGGTATTGGAAGCTCACACCAGCAGATCTGTTTAAACTTCAACAGAGGCAGCATCAAATTCTAGACCGAGTTCTAACAACACAAGAGATGGACGAGTTTGAACATTCAATACATCTGTACGAGCTTAACAGGGACGTTGCTAACCATAATAAGTACGTTTGTTTTTAAAATTCCTAGTATATCATAACTTATTATATCTAGTTCTAACATGTATATATTTTAATATTTATATTAAATGAGCATTCACTATAATACCAGCAATCACGGTACTATTAACATCAGAAGTGGGAGGCAAATGTTGGCCCCTCAGTGTAAAGTGTCTGGTCGGCACCCATAGAGTTTTTATGTTATCTGTAGAGTATTTGCTTAGCTTTCCACAGTCAAAATGAAGCAACCATCTAAGGACCACTGGGAAATTAGCTGTAAAGGCTCTGTGTTGTCCCCGTGTAGAGACCAATTATCTTTTTGCCTTTCGTGCAACCCTCTGATAGTTATCATTTCTGATATAGACGTAACATATTATTGTCGTTCTTGCAATCTAGCGGCATGGAACGAAAATAGAAGCAAGTATTTAGTAGACCTAGTGTTTTTTTCATATAATTGTCCTGTGCTTAAAAAACGACCAACAGAAACATGTAACTGTGCAAATTGCAGCATACAACTAATTGGAATTCCTGTTTCTTACTTTGTTCGTTCAGTTAAAGGGCGGTTTAGGTGTTACAACTGTACGTTTATTAGTAAACATCCTTTAAAGTTTTTAAAAAAGCATTCGGCTATACACATTGATTCGCAGCAGTTATGTGTACACAACTCAGCTAGTTTACAGAAAATTAACAAATCTGGATTAGTGTTACATACTTTATCTAAGCGCCACTACATTCATCAGCGTATTAGACTTGCCAATCCTGAATACAAAAAACCAATGCACTTTCTAGCTTTAGACAGCGACGAGTTTGATTCCGACAGTGACGAAGACGATAATGTATATATTTAAGCCTAGTGCATAATTATTATCACACCAGTGTTACTGATACCTACTTGTGTGTTGCTGTGTATTGTAAATTGCTCGCCGTTGCATTTGCATAGGAAAAATATTTTAATATTCTTTATTGAATTTTTGGTTCCATAGAAAAATGATCCGGAAATATAATCCAAATTAAATTGAAGTCCCATCCGTTGTAGCAACCAATAGTTCGTTCTCTCAAGACCCATTGGAACTGGATTACGGAATTCCTGTAATGCTAACGCGCAATATTAACGTGACTACAAATTAAATTAACGGAAGCCGCGGGATTGTTGTAGACATTGTCTTCCACCAATCAAAAAATCGGATTGTTTGGAGCAACGTTGTTGATTCAATTATTGTGCACTTTCCAAAATACAAAGGAAATCAACTTGTTGTGACATCAAGAGGCCAAAGTGTGAAAATAACTCGTATCGATTACAATGAATTAGATTTAGAAACAAAGCAGTACATTAAAGTGCAGTCTTTTCCCCTTGTGTTGAATTGGGGCATGACTATACACAAATTACAAGGCAGTACATTCGAAAAGGGATGTATTTATCTTGATACTCGGGAAACTATAGCATGTACAACGTATGTAGCACTTTCTAGATTCAGATCTTTTAAAAATATAATGATAATTGATAAAGATATAATTCAACCCTCACGTCTTCTTGGTATTCGGCACGAACATGAAATGCAATTGAGATGGAATGAAGAAAAACGTCTGAAAGAATTAGAACTTACTAGCAGCAAATCTCGCCAAGCTAATGTTAAGTTGCAAGTTAAAAGGTTTATGTAAAAAGATTTGTTTTAAAGTAAAAAAGTAACAAGTAGAAGAAAACCGCCCAAAAAAATAACAAAAGTGACATATGCATGCTAAAAAAACTACAACCGAAAAAAATAGTTATAAGATGTAATATATTTGTAATTCTAACTTGTACAGTAAATAAATTCTTGTACATCTGTAAATTGTAAAATACTTATAACGTCTGGTTTCACAAACTTTTGCGCAGTTTTATTATCAACTATCTCAGTGACAGTCGCAAACTTTTGTATCTATACAATGGCAGAAATTCGTAAATCATATTTAAATTCAAGGCTTAAAGGCTCGTTCTCTGCCCTGAGTGGATTTATAAAAAACAATAGGCATTTTGACGAAAAGAAAAAAGTTGACAAAGAACTAAGCCAACTAAATTCATTTAGTCTACACAGACCTATTAGGAAGAATTTTAGGCGCAGAAAAACCATTGTGAACATGGCAGGAGAAATTTTTTGCTGTGATTTAAAAATCTTAGGGTCAGTCTTATCAAAAGCGAATTCCGGATATGAAAACATACTTTTTTGCATTGACGCGTTTACGAAAAAGCTTTTTTGTAGATTTATAAAGAACAAAAGACCAGAAACAGTAATTAAAGCAATGAAAAGTATATTGCATGAAGCAAAAATAACACCAATTTATTTATTTGCAGACCAAGGTTAGCTGCAAACAGCTAATAGGGTAACATACAACCAATTCAAACGTTTTAAATTAATCTTGGTATAATATATAGGACTAACAACGATATAAATATATTATTTTGTTACTTATAGGTAGTGAATTTCGAGCAGAGTCTTTTCGCAAGTTCTTGAAGAGCAAGGAAATAAAATACTATAATACATATAGTGAGACCAAATCAAGTATAGTAGAAAGAGTCATAAGGTCAGCTAAAATACACACTAACTAACAAGTTTGCTATACAAAACTCAATATAAGGTTGACGCACATGCTATAACACAGTATTTATTTGTTTATGTAGGACCATTTTTGAGAAGGTGGCTAGGTACATAACAGAAAAGCAAACAAACCGTATTCTTGAAATATTTCCTGCATTTGTAAAAACGTACAACAACACTTTTCATTCAACAATCCAGATGTCGCCTAATAGCGTGAACAGTTTGAATGAAAACGATGTATGGAGAACCATGTACTCAGACCTTATTAACGACACTACGAAACGTAGACCAGTGTTCAAGCCTGGCGACCGTGTGCGAATTAGTCGTACTAAATTAAAATTTGAGAAAGTTAAGTATAATATAGCGTACCACGTGAGCTAAAATAACAGATTATAAAACATGTATAAATAGGGAGACTTTCAAACAATCGAGTTAATGTATTTTTATCCTTTACCCAGGCTACAACCAAAACTTTAGCGTTAAATGGTTCATTGTGAAGTCCGAAAACTTGGAAACTATACCTATAACATACCACTTGGAAGATTTAAATCACAACAGCATTACTGGATCATTTTATAGGGAAGAGCTTAGCCGAGTTGAAGAATCAACATGAATTCTACACCGTATATTCCATATTTTACCAATGCTATCAAGCAGCATATCAACAACAAACGCAGAAGATAAGACAAACATTGCTGTTCCCAATTAGATTGAGACCCAGCAGGTACCGAAAATATCTACATAACGATTACAAGTGACCAGCAAAACAATATTTATACTGCAAACACCCCGTCTAGCTTTGTAGCTGTTCTCCCTACCCCTCTAAACCTTGACAATTACGACGTCGGACTAGTGAGTTTGAGATATACAAGCAGCATACAGCCAGCTATAGTTCAGCATGCACCAGCTACCCCAATACGTAGCGTACGTAGCGCTGAAGTTTCAGATCTAGAGCCTATTAAAAACTGTTTCCCAACTACAAGCCAACAGTAAAAAGTTTTTTTAACTTCCAAAAACAAAAAACAACAGTACACTAATTCATGACTAGACTTAACGAGGCGTCAAAACTAAATCAAGACAAAGTTCCGCTTAAAATTGAACAAAAAGCTCTCAGCTTAGACCCTGAGGAAATACATATGATCCTTTTAAACGTGTCAAAATCAAACAATGTAATTCTTGCAATCCCTACACCTCTTGCATTGTTTTTTAAGCAAGGCAAATCACGGTTTATGTCTGGAAACCATTTACCGTACGACTACTCACGGCAAGAAGACTTCGAGATAATTCCAATGGGCACAAACTTCAATTTTGGGGCTGAAAAAATTGAAAGTATGGAGAACGTAATACAGTTATACCAGGGATTTGAGACTTTTATAATTTTCAGAAAACAACTAAATACAGGAGATTCTGACTTTCGTAAATGTTTTGAACGTTTTAATTCTGAGATGCGTGATCCAGAAAATAATGACACAAATCTAAAAATTGAGTTTCCTGCTGATACAAGCAATACCAAATGCAAATTGACGTTTGAAGGAAACGAAGGGGATTATGTTGTGTTACCTGAACCAATAGCACTGTGCTTAGGCTTGCAGCAACACGACAAGTTTTACAATGGCGTCTACGAATCTGAATTTGACTTTGACGAAGAGAAATACAATGAAATTGTAGACTATGATTACATGAACATACGCCTGTTTAAAATGTGTGCACATTATATGCTAATGAAAGAACCAGAAGAAATGGACTTGGATCACATAGTGTATAAAATAAACCGCACGTTAAATGAGCGGCTTTGGAGTGATACGACTGTACAGTTTAAACATAAAGACGGACAGCTCAGTATTCCAAACCTACGAGAAGACATTACTGTACAGCTCCCACTACTTGTTAATAGATTCTTTGGGTTTGATGACAATTTCATATTCAAAGATGGTGTCGTCGCCAACTTGCAACCGGAATAAGCAAAGAAAGAAGAACAAGAGAAAGAAAATGAAGAAAATGAAGAAGATGTAGAACCTGAGCATGCTGAACCAGCTAAGCGAATGCTTGTAACATGCAATTTGATCGAAAACCAGCTCTATGCTACCCATGCTCTACCGTTGCTGCGCTCAGTTGACATCTTAAGCGAATATAATAAAGAGACAGTGCACAACTTTTTGCCAATATTATATTTGCCACTTAAACAGCAGGAGCAGCAAGTAATACGGATTACCCTTTTAAACGAATACCGAAGCCTTGTCACACTGCCTGAGAATTCGCAAACTATTATAGAATTGCAGTTCAAGCCTCGCAAAGTTTAAAACATATTTAATATAAAAAGACACAGTTTGTCATTTGCAAATCATTCTTAATTCAACTCTCAAACAACAACAACGTCCGCTCAGTTACTTGCAAATTATTTAATCAAACAGTGCAGTGCTTCAATTTATTTACAACATTACCAAACATGTTGTAAATCATGCGTGAAATTGTGTGTAAAAACGTTTACGAATCTGACGCTGGTGACGCACTCCAAATTGTAGACGAAGAACTTTTAAAAGACAGTTTACTCGGTGAATACTGTACACTCGAACCAATTAAAAACATTGCTACTGAAAAGGACAAACAAATGGGGGCTGGAGAAGATACTGTAGGAGTTGGTCTTGAAAACACATTAAACAGCAGTGCAAACAGTGAAATAGGCCTAGAAAATACCCAAAAATTAGTTCCACTTAAATTGCGACAGCCATCCAAACGACGTGCAATTTCTCACAAGTGCCGCGTTACTCATTGCTGTACAATTTGCCCTAAAAGAAATAAAAAAGGAGTAAAACGCAATATGCCTAAAATTCAGACTGGCGGACGTTGTGTAGCTCGTCGTAAGGCACAGTCTGGAGGCTCAAGAAAACGCATTGTTCGCCGGCGTGTTCAAACTGGTGGCTGCCTAAGACGTAAACCAGTTACGCATACTAAGCAACGAGGAGGAGGCAGATTATCTGCTCAGTCTGGAGCAGGAAGACGAAGGAAAGCATACAGACGCAAATAACTTATAAACCACTGTACGTTTAATTCTACTTTATTCATCACCTAACCTACAACGAAGCAATATCAACAAAAAATTTGCAGCTCTGTCTTATCATGGATTCCACACCAGGATTCTACGACGAATCCACAATTTACGAGGGTTCTCGAAAATCTATACAGAACAGCCTTATTTTAGACAAGTTGCCCCCAACTAATGTCAGCGTTGAAGATGGCCCCGAGTATTACCCATACTACCCTGTACTTAGCCCGCGAGATAACGAAAATCCACTCATTTTTGATATTTTGAAATCTAAAGGCAAGTATTACGCCTTAGACGGATCTTTTCTAGATCTCACATGCCGTGTTATGCTAGCAGATGGCAAACCGATAGCAGCTACTGATTTAGTTGCTCCGTGTTCAATGCTGTTCTACTATTTATTCAGTAACATGGAGTTATATTTAAATGGCCAGCTAATTAGTGACAACTCAAATCATTACGCCATCAGTTCTTACTTGAAGAAGGAACTTGCATCCAATCCAATTGAAAAGAAAAACGGCATGTTAGACCAGTTGTACATACCCAACACTACTCCAGATACATTTACTAAAACTGACGACGGCTTCATGGCTCGATATAATATTGCTAGTGAATCAAAGCCGTTTACAATGGTGGGAAGGCCAGAATCGCCATTCTTCACACAGACTCGAATGTTACCAGGAGAAACTGATATTCGAATAATTATGAGAAGATCTCACCCTGCCTTTTGCATTGATGCAGAAACTGAAACTAGAACCGGGTACTCTGGTTGCCCGTTTCGCGTGGACATTGTAAATGCTGTACTGTACGTGAAGAGACAGACCGTTTCACCACTAGCTATTGAAAAGCATCGACTTAACCTTAATAATGGTACGCTCAAGTACCCGTGTATTGAACCTGAAATCAAGAACTTTGTTATTCCATCTGGCGTGAGTTCACATTCCTTGGATAATTGCATCAACGGCAGATTACCACAAGTTATTGTGTTTGGCCTGGTGGATTCTGAAGCGTATCTCGGAAAACTCACAAAATCCTTTTGCAACTTTCAACATTTTAACTTGAGTGAAATTACTGTCTCAATGAACCAAGAAGCAATTGAATACAAGACGTTGCCTTTAAGTTTTAAAAAAAAAGATGATGGATCAGGAGAAAATAACTTTTTGCGGGCTCTGAACACCCTCAAAAAAACACCAGCAAATCCAAGCCTTGGTAACGGGGTAAATAGAAACAACTATACAAAGGGAAGAGTCTTATTTGCATTTGAGCTTGTACCCACACAAGCCAATGATTTAAGCGTGAACAAAACTGGACAGGTCCAAATAAGTTTGAAGTTTAGAACCGCACTAACTAAATCAGTGACAGCTATACTATATAGCCAATATCAAAACATTATTGAGATTGACCGCAACCAACAAGTTATCATCAACCGTTAAAATGTAAAGTACCAAACAAGCTTGTGCAAAAACAAAAAACAATTTAGCTTCAAGTATGTATATATTAATGTATCTATAACAAGCCTGTCTGTTCCTTTACAGATGTTGAACAAACAACAACGTTCACATTATGAACACTGGAGAATTACAACAATGTCTCAAAATCTTACTTGGAGAAACTCAAGTAAAGTTCTACGTAATTGCAGCAGATCAAATGCGGTCAACTTTGCTCAGCGCAGAAAAAAGAAACAATGGAATAACTTACCTTATTGCAATTATTCAAAATACAGACAAGCTGAAAAGCCCTGGGAAGCACTGGATTTCTTACTGGGTGACTTCAAAGGACAGCTTGGAATATTTTGACTCGTATGGAAATTTAATTCAACGGTATCGAAATTTGCAAATGCCAGGAAACCATATGGTGGCTGAAAACTGCACAGTGCTACAAAGCGGCAGATCAACAGTGTGTGGAATGTATTATATATATTTTCTCTACTCTAGAGCTTTAGGAATTAGTTATAAAGATTTTTTAAGTATATTTACAAGCTCTGTACTAGTTAATGATAGAAAAGTAAGGAAATTCATAGAAATGATCCCTAGTGTAATACTAAATATGTATAGCGTACCACCTAAACTACAGTCTAATACATTTAAAGTTTCGTGTCCAGAGTTTTGCCATAGTTTAATAATGTACTATTAAATATTATTGTAATTTTGTGTAAGAAGTGTAGCCTAACTTTATAAAAAATGTATCACAAATTTATTATAAATAGCAGTATATGTAAAAAATTTTGTCAGTAGCAGTTTAGATTTTATAATGTCAACAGCAACCACTGTCGACTTTAGATTAATTCACCCTTTTACGGCTATAATATGTGGCCCTAGTTCATCAGGAAAAAGTACTCTCTGTCTAGAAATTGTTAAGCACCGAAAACAAATTATTAGCGACAAAATAAATAAAGTAATATATGTTAGTGTACATACAAAACCAGAACAGTTTTCTGGCATTGATTTTGCATCGGACAGTGAAATAACATTAGTGTCAGATATAAATAACATTGAAGCATTGTTAGATGATATCAACAGCCCATGCCTATTGGTTTTAGATGACCACTTAAACTTTATAGAGTCAAATCCAAAGGCCAGACTCTTAGTTCAGAAAATATTTACTGAGTTGTCCCATCATATGAACTTTAGTGTTATACTTGTTCTGCAAAACCCGTTTACAAAAGAGTTGATAACTACAAGCTTGAATACTAAATACATGATATTGTTTGACGTACCAAGAGATAGAAGCATTATTGGTCAAATTTCAAGACAGGTGATGCCTGGACGTCCTAAGTTCCTGCAAAAAGCATACGAGAAAGCATGCAGTTTACGCCAACACAGTTACATAATGCTAGATTTGCATCCAAAGTGCCCCAATCCTACAACATATGTGCAAAATAACGTATTTCCGTGTAATGGTACTGACATTTACGTACCAACTCAACCATAAAAATGGCTCAAACAAACAATAGTGGCAGTCGTTTTGAACAAAATTACAAGTTTCTGTCAAATTTAACATTTTACAAGTCTAAGGAATACAAAACTCTTATAACAAGTGCAACGTCTGAACAATTATATGCCTTAGCTGAAACTATATACAACGTGAATAAATTTTGCAAACATTCACTTAAAGGATACAATAGTCAAATAAAGACGCTAATAAGGCGATTACCGTGTGACGATATACTACGCCTGCGCAAAGTTTTACTTAAGTATCACAAACTTATTCAAGCAATTTTAGCTACAGTGTATTATAAGGTGTACAGAAGTGAAATTTGTCGTACTACTTTATTCTCTGACATAATTTGTGACTAGCGTTCTACGTTTTAACAAACAAACAAAAATGGCAACAGTAATGAAGGCAATTGAGCCAAAGCTGTATGCTGAGCTTATAAAAATACGTGCAGAACAGACTAATAATAAACCTGCATATAAACCCAATACAGAATCTGCACCTCCCCCTCCTAGCCAATTTGACAATACCCAAGACATACAAGATGGCAATGAAACAGGAAATCACAATGAAACCCTTAAACGACAAGATTGGATCCAGTACGAAGAAATGATTTTAAGACCCTTTAAACGAAAACGGCGTAATATAAGTGCATAAATATTCTTGCAGAACTAAATGCAAAAACTTATATAAACAGTTGCAAATTTTCAATTGTCACCAGTTGCATACAACAACTCACAGCGTTCAATACTTAAGATCAACAATGCCTTCAATACGCATATACGTTTCAGTGCTGGTTGTGCTTCCAGCACTTGCATTGGTATGCAACAATGTAGCTGCAGCTGATGTGTTAGCTGCGCCACCTGTGACTGAAGATAAACACGCCACAAGATCATCTGAAAATATCAAAGGCCAAATGGACGGGACTAAACCAGCCCCGCAGTTTAATACTACGCAACTTCCTCTAATCCAATCCAATTCATTTCATAAATTTATACTACAGGCATTAAAGTATATGCTTGAAAGTCTAAATGCCCAGAATGGAATTATCATGGACGTGGTTGAGAAGTTTCAACACACAGAAGCTAAGCCATTGGTACACAATACATTTAATTACATACGTAAGTGAATAAAAAAATTTGTTCACTGACTCGTGAGTTTGACTTATATACCTTATATAGTGAAAACTTGTATAGCTAATAGTAGTTTAACTAGCACTATGTATATACACATACTAATGTAAAACTTTTGTTTTCTGTTTCGGCGTATGTACAGCTATATACGTGTCATTTATCCTGGTCCTGCTCCTGTTTGCATTCAAAATTATCAAGCTGTTCAGAAAAGGGAAAACCTGGCCCCCTTAAGAAGTGGGTGGAGACCAACAAGTGGGCGTGATAGAGCGGCTCGAAGATTCAGTTATAAATACTGGTATCCAACTGACTCAGCCTCACACTACTCGCAGCAGCAGTTCACGCACCTAACTCAAGAAACTAAGCTGTATCGAAGCCATACATCTACACAACCTACAGTTCCAGGCAGGACTCTACTGCTGTATCGGAAACCCAACCGTGGTGTTTCAAATTGCCCTCCTCTATAGTTAAAGTATTGCTTTACTAACATGGACCCTCAAGTTACCCCATCCTACACGACACGAGTTGTTAACGCACAACTGCATCACGAGCAAGAAGATTACCCTTTGCCCACAGTGCTCGGATCATCCCCCAACCACTTCAAGTGTTCTTTCCCGCAGTGCCTGTTTAAGTGTTACTTTCACGTACCGTATAAGACTCATGTGGAACACGTACATCAATGTGAAGATTGGAACCTGTTTTGTTTAAACAAGCAGCACCACCAATGCTCTCATGTTGAAGAAAGACTTGGGCACATTGAGAACCGCAGCCAAGATCTTGTAGGGGGCGGCACCAGTCGATCAGGGGCAACATATGGACCAACTACAAGCACAGCTAGCCAACCAGCAGGAAAACGACTACGCCGTTCACCTCAAATAGACTTGGACGTGTTTCAAGAATATTCGCGATATCATAAGGGAATGATTGTAATCTACATTCACAAGCCAATTGAAACATTTGCAAGTATTGAAACAATAATGGCAGAATTGCATGATCCCTTTGTAAAGTTACTGACACAAAACCTGAGTGTACATAGCGGTATCAAAGCTCAGCTTATAATTGTCGCTACAATGGAATTGGAAGTTGAAGTGGAAACTGAAAAAACTATAAAAGTGCGTAACCCCACCTTCACAGGTCAGAATTACGATATTTGTAATACAAGTGAAATTGACAAGTTTGTTTTAAATAGCACAAATGAGTGCGTAGAAAGACTAACTGATTATAACAAGTATGAAACTGGATGGGTACTTCGCGAAATTGAATCAGTTCAGGTGAAGATTGGTGTACTAAACTTATTTGCAAATGCGGCAGCAAAAGGATACATCAAGTTTCCTAAAATGAAACCCAGAAAGGAAGGATATTTAAACATTAAAAATAAATGCAACGAGTGCTTTAAGTTCTGTGTCGCTGCTCATCGGTTTAGACAAGAAATAATAGACAATAAAATGTACAAACTAAAGTTACAAAACAAAGTGCAAAACGTTCAACATTTAAAACAAAGCTTAGAGTACCCAGAGCAGTACCGACCGTACTTTACTCGATTTGATTTTACTGATGTTAAATCTCCGTTGAGAATGGACAACTTGACTGAACTAAAAACATTTGAAATAAACAATAATCTTGAAATCAATATTTAGAGCCACCGAAAAGATCAAATTATCCAAATACGAAGATGCCAGAGTACCGACATAAGTGAAAAGTGTAATTTATTCCTCATCCAAAACGACTTTGCAAATGGAGAAAGCAAAGCTTATCATCTTGTGTTGATTACTGACATAAACAAATTTCTGCGTAATGGGCATAATACCAAGCAATTTTATTGCCAGCTATGTTTTAGATCGTTTAATTCAGAACACAATTTGGATCAACATCTAGAAAACTGCCAAACTCTTGTGACAAAAAACATTGTGTTTCCAGAACCACACGAACGAATCAAGTTTTCTAAACTAAGGCAAACCCGTCCTTACCCGTACGTCATTGTTTACAAGTTCTCCACTTTCTCAAACCCCGTTGAAGATTTAAACTCTGCAAAAAACAATATCAAGATTTCAAACGAGATTCTTCCAGCCACATATTCGTTTGTTGTTATAAATCAAATGAAACACTTCGATAAGGTTAAAGCAGTGGAGTATTTTGATGGTCTAAATTTAATAAATCATTTCTTTAAAAGAATATTCACTTGGGCAAAAAAGTTATTGTCCAAAATAAGAAACACCAACAACTTTGTACAGCCATCAGAAGAAGAAAAAAAACAATTCAATGAAGCATCACATTGTCACATGTGCAAACGTAAATTTGACAACAATAAGAAAATATTTAAAAATTTTCATCATAACCACCACCAGGGTAACTTTGAGTTTGCAGCATGCAGCAGATGTAATTTACAAATAAAGTACAAGTTTGAAATACCCATAATTTCACACTGTGGAGGAACAATTGACTACCACTTAATAATTAGTGCAATGAAAACAAATAACTTTAAAGCTAGGGATGTCAAAGTTATTGCAAAATCCGCCAGTAATATAAAATCTATAACAATAACTTCAAAGGATACTTAGCTACCAGATCTTCATCTCCAATACCCACAAGACAAGAACACTGGAGAACAGTATACTGGAAAAAAATTCAACTCCAAAGTTAAAGTTCGTTTCATCGATTCGAGTTTATTTATGGATACAAGTTTACCAGATTTAGTTGAATCTTTAAAATCGCAAAATTAACAAGATCTAAAACTTGTGTCACAATGTGTGTCACATTTTGCTCCCTCAAGTAAAATGAAATTAAGAAACCCAGAAGCTAAGAAGTATAAAGAAAACTGTATTAAACTATTACAGACGCCCCTGTGCTTTCCGTTCAAGGTACTAAACAATCGTTCTGCATTTTTGAAGAAATATACTTTAAGAGAAGAATTTCAGCGATCAATACTAGACGACGGGCCAATTTCTGAAGCAGAATGGAAACTTGTGCTAAAAGTGTGTACTCAATTTGAACTTACAACATTGCGCGATTATACAAGGGTTTCGTGTATGATAGAAACACTTTTACTTGCTGAAGTATGGCAAAACTTTAGAAAGCTTGGACTTCAAAACTACCAACTGGACCCAACTTACTCCATGACGCTGCCCAGCTTCTCTTGGGAGTGTTTTTTGAAATTTACGGATGCTGAAATTGATTACATAAGAGATCAAAGAATATTAGACATTGCGACAAACGGAATACGCGGCGGTCAGTGCATGTTTACTCAGAAGCATGTAGTTGCCAACCATGAGCGATGTCCGGAAGGATTTGACGAGTCAAAACCTCGCAAGCAATTGCTGTCACTAGACATCAACAGTTTGTATGCATATTGCTTAAAACAGCTAATGCCAGTGTCATATTACGAGTACATAGAAGCCAAAGACCTGCAACATATGAACTGGGCTGATTCTAACTTTGGCAACGAAGAGGGTAGCTTCGGATATATACTGGTAGTGGATTTGGAATACCCTGCTTATTTACACAAACGAGACCAAAACCTGCCTCTTGCAATGGAAAAGCGAACATTGAATCTGCAGGACGTTGCTACCATCATGTTTCCAAATAAAACTACAACTGCCAGTTTGCAGCGACAAGTATCCCGCCCCCGATTGATGTTAACTCTTCATAACAAGTACAAGTATACAGTGCATTTCAAGGCTCTGCAATATTACTTGTCTAAGGGATTAGTTTTACTTAAAGTTCATTGTAGCGTAAGATTTAAACAACAACGATGTTTTAAACCATACATTGATGTTAACTTGGAAAAACGCAAAGCAGCCAAACCGAATTTGAAAACAAAGCACTTAAAAAAAAACAATGTAATTTACGGAAAAACAATTACGAATATCTTGGAATTTGTTAATGCTCATATTTGTACAAGTGCAGCAGAAGCTGAAAAATCATTAGCATCACCTCGTTGCAAAGACTTTGAGGGATTGTCAGAAGATCTCAGCATATTCACAGAAGAATTAAAAACATACCGCGTTACTAACTCGCCATTAACTGGAGTCGCTATTTTAGATACTGCAAAAGTGTTGTTCTATACAAAATGGGATCGTCTCTGTGAGATATTTCACGACAAGGCACATCTGGATTACAGTGATACAGACGGGTATGAAATGCACACAATTGACGAGCTAAATACATTTTGGGACGATATCTTCAAAGCAAAGATGGAGTTTGATTTCAGCAAAATTCCTCGCGACCACGAGTTCTTTAAAATGTATGAGCACCAGTATCCAGGTTTGCACAGTCTAAATAAAGACAAAAGCCGAAAGTTAAGAATACAAAGCTTAGACTTAAAAGAACTTATTATTTTAAAACCAAAAATGTATAGTTCATTGTACTTAAACGACACTCAACAACAAAAGTGTGCGGGAATTTCAGCAGTTGCAATGAGGCAGTGTAAACACAACAAGTATAAAATAATGTTGAAAACAAACAAACCTTGTAAGATAAATGTGAATTCTGTAAGGTCTAAGGACCATAACTTGTACATTGTAAACTTTAATAGACTGGCATTTAACTCTTTGGATTTATCTCGAGTATTTCCAGATCCAAATAATTGTAATTATAGTTTACCTTTCGGTCATGTTGATTTACGTAAGACATAACTTGGTTTACAACATCACATACGTGAAAAAAAAACTTGTAAATATGTAGATATTGTAAAAACGATTCTTGTAAATATTAATTTTAGTTAAAAAACAAAATTAAAGTATGTGTAAGCTTGTGTAAACAACTATAGTTTTTAGTTTAATTGTAAGTAGCCCTATGTATTAAATATTAGCCTAATAATATACTATAAATACAAATTTAAAAAAATATAAATTAATTATGAAATGGATGTATTGTAAGATGTACATATGTGTAAATATTGTATTTGTGTTGTGTAAATATTTAACTTAAGTTTAATTCAGAAAACTAAAAACCATGATGTAAATATCAATGTAAATTGTGTCGGTTTAGCAAGAAAATTTTAAAAAAAAATAAAATGTAAATATGTAAATACTTTAATTAAATGACTTTATTTGCATTTCTCCTGGTTCATTTTACTTATATTCCTATAACTAGCATGCAACACAAGGCAAATCCCCATTCATAGGGAGCTACCTATGTACCTACCCACACAGAAACATGTCATAATAAGAATAATATTATTAAATTCTATGGCCACGTAACACTATGCCATGTAATGTAATGCATGTAGTCCAAATCCGCCTGTCTCCCAATGCATCCCATTATATCTGTCCTCTCGTTCCCATCATATCTTTCCGTTCGTTCATGTTTTCATTCCTTCCATATCTGCCCTCATTACTTCCCGTTCCTTCCCATATACCTTCCCGGATACCTTCCCAGCCACCCTCCTAGAATCGCTCTTTCTCACTCCTCACATCCAAACTCACCCCACCAACCCCAAAACACTCCTATGCTACAACACACTAGGTACAACGTTAACTCTCCCAGTAGTGACAAACGCCCAGTCAAATCACCTCCTACCTCTGTCATAGTCCGCTTAGCTGAACTTGTTCTAACTCTGAACGCTTTTGAATTCAACGGTCAGTTCTACGAACAAATAGGCGGTGTGGCTATGGGCACTAAGATGGGCCCCACATATGCGTCACTGTTTATGGCCAACAAGGAAGAACTTTTTTCTTCCTCCTATAATAAACCCACCCCGGACCTGTACCGCCGATTTATCGACGATGGCCTTGTTTGCTTCCCCTGTGACGAGCCTTACATACATTTACTTTTCACTCATTTCTGTTACATGTACCTCTTTATTGAATTTACAACCATCATCACCAACTCCTCCATACTGTTCTTTTACATACTCATCACACTAAATCCAAATTCCCCTGACTTGTCAACTTCCATCTAATACAAGCCTACCGACGCACACAACTCCTAGAACGATTCTATGACCATTATGCTCATGCATACGTCTCTGGACGGGTATAAAAGGGGCCTGTGCCACACTAGCTTCCTCAGTTGATCCCGAGACGCCGAGCAGCGAAGACCTCAAGTAGATCTTGTGCAGTGCCTTTCTCAGTCTTGGTGAGTTAGTCAGACTCATGGTCTTTGGATAGAAAGCTATCCGAGTACGCAGTGAGTCTGATAGTCACGCACCTTATAAGACTCAAATACGAAGGTCTCCTTCTCTGGAGAGAAGAGTCCCTAGCCTTTGGGCAGAAGGGACTATCGAGAAAGTTTCGTATTTATAGTAACATCTTGGTCTCCTTGGCTTGGTTCAGGCTAAGGGTACGCAGAGTTGTTATTATCTAAGTGTGAACCAAAACGCGAAAGACTTAGAAGATTTTCTCAACATCTCGGGAAACACTTAGAAAAATTTCTAGTCTGCCAAAGACTTAGAATATTTTTCCTAAGACACACACACACATACTGCTGCTCTCAGAGATTCACTCACAAACCTTACACTTAATTACGCACTTTAATTTAGTCACACCCTAGTAAGGGACTGACTCGAATAGCCCCGAGTACAGCATTACCCCATTGTTGTATTCCAAGATAACCAGAGAAGGTATGGTCAATCTTACGTTATTTAAATAATATTAGTTAACTTTGGATCACCTAACAGTAAGTTCAGGTGAATTAATATTAAATAAATATAAAATTAATATTGTGTTTATTGTGTGTTAATTTGCTTATTGATGAATAAAGAGACCTGGTGCCTAAGGACCAGCTCACTAATAAACAAACCTGTGTTATTTGAGTAACTTATTGAGTTCACCTCACCCCATTACGGAGAGTGTCCTCACAGACCCTCTCTAACAATTGTGCATAACCTCACATAAATATAAGCAATATTTCTGGAATGTAACAACTTTATACAGATGCCTTTTTGAATTTATTTGTTTATTTATTTCAAGAATAAAACGTAAAAACACTAAAAATACGATTTTAATTAAATAATACCCACTAACCCCACATGATTTAGAATTAAGCTGATTCACTAAAATAGAATCAGAGCTAAACTGATACTCCGACTCTGACTCTGATGTGGTGTTACCAATTTTCAATTTTGTATCTCAAGGCTTGAATCTTTTTTTTGTTGGGTACTTTACAGTTTCCTTAACCTTATGTTTCTTTTCTTTATCAAAGACGTGACTGTGCTGTTTTTTTTATGTCGTGTCATACTTAAGGTTTTTTCAAATACAAAAAAGCACACATTGCATGTAAATGGTACAGGATTTCTGTGGTATTTGAAGTGCACGTTCAGCTTACGCTCGATTTTAGCCCTTGTAGTCGCTTTAAACCCACACTTAGGATTCCCACACTTGTAATCTGCATGAAATTTTAAATAATACCTTAGTAAGCAACAAAACGTAAACACAAATTCATGTTGAAGTAAGATTCTTCTATTAAATAACTATTGTAAACACTGTAAATTAATAAATTCAAAGTTTTAGTGTCACACTTTTTTTAGGACCAATCTTGGGGTAAAATAAAATTTTTTACGCCATAAAAATGCTCAATATATTCCATAGATTTAAATTTGAATTTAGTACTCACGTTTTATTTGTGTGAGTCAGTATTTATAGTGAATATTTTCAAATAATTTTGACTTACTTCACAAACAGCGCGCCTTCGTCTTCTTGCCATAGCTAATGGAATTAGTGTTTTTGCCCGTGATTCAGATTTAGGACAATTTAGATGTCCAGGTTTAGTAGAAACACTAAATTCGGTTGTAACCCTTATTGGCGGGCCTATACTGCTAAGAAATTCTGAACTTCTAATTTCTTTTGCAGTATTTTGCTGGCCCTTTTAAAATTTCTGTTTTGTCTTCGTATTTTTTGTTTTAAACTTTTAGTTTAAGTTTTTGTGCAGGTTTCGACCTTCACTATTAAACGACTTTTAATTTTTCTTTAGTTGCAATCATTTGTGATCCTCTGAACAAAGGACTTTTTTGAGTTTTTTGCATAGGTAAACATATATTAAGGTCATTTGCTGTGCCTACAGTGAAGATTGGTACTTTGCGCTTAGGTTGCTGGTTTGAGGCAAGACATGCCTCAGATAATTCAGATTGCAAACGTGCAACAAGGCCTCGTAACATAAATATGCAGATAAATTTCATCGTTTGGTTCGGTTTGTATTAGACCTCTTAGGCCTAGGAGCCTAACACATTTAAAAACGAAAGCATAAATCATTAATGTGCTGCTTTTTACAAATTACAAGAATTGCAACACAAGTTTCGTACGCACATAAGATTTAAAACATAAGCTAAACTACAAACTACAATAACTACAAGTATAATTTGTTTTAAAGTTTACAACTGTAACTAAAATGATTCAGTCAAAATTTACCTTCATTAATCTCATTTATTGTAATTTTGCATGTCCGCAGTGTACAATACAGTTGACAATGACACTGGCTCTACGTATACAATTAAAAACACATTCGTTATGTTCAAGCAATGCTTACCAAGGTGACAAGGAGGGTGGGACTAAAATTTCGTAAATTTGAGTAATATCACTAGTGTTCAGCCCTAAATGGGTCTATGATGTAGGCTGTACGCATTAAAAGCTGAGGTTCACAAATTGAAAGTGAGTCGCTTTATTATGTAAGAGGCATTTTTTTTCTCTACCTATCTACATAATTTACCGGATTTTTCATTTTTCACACTTTTGAGATACTTAACCAATTTCAACGTGTGATATTTTATTCGACAGCTGATGACTTGTAGATTTCAAATAACGCAAAAGGGAAGAGTTTATCAACAAACAGTTGCCATTGTAAAATAAAAAATCCTGCGCTTCGCGCTGAATTTGCCTACTGTGGGCCTGAAGTAGATGCTGAGCTTACAGCAAATATTGACTTCAGTCAATCGATGCATCTTTTCACATTATTTACATACAATACACTCTATACCCTCTAAAGTGCAATTTTTTAGAGACGACATTGTTAGACCATTTTAATATGTACAATAATAATATTCCATGCTAAAAATACTATTTGACATAATGTTTAAACTGATAACGGGTGTTTTTTAAAATGATGAAATTTAGACGACGTCATTTATGGACAATCTCTGTGTGTATACTGGTAAAAGTAGGTTTTGAAGATATAAATCTACTAAATTTTGCATTTAGCACTTTGCATTTCAAGGATCTTTAAAATAGTAATTTTGTGATAAAGTCATTTATGAAAGATCCCTGTATGTATGCTAGAAAAAGACGGTGTTAGGAATATCCATTAATTTGATTTTTAAACTAAAGACAGAAGAGATTCCTATGATCAAAATAATTAAATAACGTCATTTTTAGATCATCCTTGCATGGCTCCTTACTTGTGTAACCCTCGAAGTTGAAATATAATGTATGAATAACTTATGTATAAGATTAACTAGACACTAAAATTTTTTAGACATTTCTTAGCTCAGGCTATTACTGACCCATTGCTGTTTACGGGACTCTAGGTGTCGCGTGCTCTATTCCAACCTTAGCTTCGAGGCTTCAAATTTTTAAACGTATTTTACGATTAATTTTAAATCCCCCCCTTCGCCCAAACCTTAAACGGATGATTTGTTGAGCAGAGGAGAATTGGTTTGCGGTTGGTAAAGCATGAGGCATAAGAAATATTTATGTTTTTAAGATTCTGACTTTTTTAAATTTTTAACACCTCCTGCCTTCTTGAAGAGATAATTCGTGGAGTTAGGTGTTTTGAATTATACATATAATTCATAAGAAATCACATGAGGCACAACGGCCCCACGTGATTACATATGCCTATATACATCTACCATTCAAGGTACATGCATACACATTATTATTACATTTAATAACGCACACACATAATGGCACTACAAACGACACTACACATTGACATCACTAAAACACCACATCACTATGTTTGTTTTCACACGTCAATGTCCAACCGCAAGTTTTTGCAGCCACCGCAAGTTTTTGCAGCCACCGCAAGTTTTTGCAGCCACCGCAAGTTTGTCCAGCCGCCCATGTATAACCTATGGGCAAGCTGTCAATTCCAAATAATTATTTTTCTCATTATTATTTCTTATATTCAGAGACCGCAACCTTCCTGTCACTAACTTTGTAGAGATACAAAATAATTTTTATTATTGTCATATTTTCCTCATGATATGTAATCCATACAATTACACACTTTGACATAATTTGGAATTTACTATTTAAGCCGCAATCTAAAGCCTAAATAAATCAGTTTATTATCAACTCTCAAACTGATAGTAGTCTCACGACTCTTTGCTCATTGATTCAATACAGCCATACTCTGCCCGCCATAAGTTGATTGGCATCCACTCTCTACCTGCAATAAGTTGATTGGCACCCAACCTCCTCCTGCCATAAGCTGATTGGCACCCAACCTCTTCTTGCCATAAGTCGATTGGCACCCTAGAAGTCAGCACCCGCTGTAGCTTCATATCATCGCAAGTGTGGACTGCACTTGCTCATCAGAGAGAGACGAAGCACAGTCTCTCTCCAGACATCCAGTCACCTTCATCTCGAGGAAGATACAAAATACACTCAACCTCTTACTCACCATCCGCTATTTTGTACATGGCTCCCTGAGGACTCTCACCCGGTCATTTCTTTAACTCCGAAAATTCAAATTTTCACCTGCTGAGACGTTCCTAGTCCTCCAGCACTCGCCGGAAACTCAAGATTTCCACTGCTGCTTGTCCAGCCCACTCACGAGGCCGTTTATACCGCTTCAACCGCTGCCTGGGTTTTTCATCCGAGCCGCCGGGGCTCATGAATTACTTTCAGTCTGCTCACGCCAGACCTTTGCACGCCGCTCACATTCTGCCGCCGCTGCCTGAAGACGATTGTATGTGTTTTGAGTTCCACCTGGACGCCAACGGATCAGATTTCGTGCTCACACATTACGGTTGGTTTCCGCGCAATTTGGTAAGCCACATTCGAGATTGTTCACATACATTTTTAAAATCTAAAATCAAGCTCCAGGGCTATTTGAGACATCGCTTACGCCGCTGGAAGATTTGGTGCTTTCAAGAAACCGACGGGACGTTTCTCTATCCGTGGAGTTATCCGCACGTCTATCATCCCTCCATTCCGACCTACGTCAAGTGCGAGAGGGTATAAGTCTCCTCGGACCCCATCTCCCACACCAACGATCGTCATCTCCAGTGACGACTCCTGTGATTCATCCGTCTGCATCGTGTCACCCGTGTCCGACGTTGCTCAACCTCCGACACCGATCCGCCCGTTTGCTGAGGACTGTGGATTGGAAATCTCTCCTGCTGTTATTCCATTCGTGACGCTTTCTGACAACTCCATTGACGTCGTCTCTGAATTCTCTCTGCCATCGTCTCCATCCGGTTCCTTTGACGACTCCTGTGACGAGGATTGTGACTCCACTAGTTCTTCACGTTCCTGTGCTAGCTATCGCAGGGACCGCTCTGATTCCAGCTCCTCGGACCAATCCTCCACACGCTTACCTCGCTTACCCAAATCAAGTAATTCCAGTATTACGCTCGGTGACGCCGCTCCTGGTATTGGCGAATTGGCTGCCGCTGCCCCAGAAAGCAATATTCCAGAGGACATTGCAGTTGATTCTGTTGAAGTAATCGTCCTTCCGATACCCGTTTATGGACCAATCACCTCGTATCAACACGCCAGACACCGCCTCTCCGCCTGTTGCTGTCTCCTCCCAAACTGCACCTACCTTAGGTCAATTATTCTTTGAACGTGAACGTGCTTTGGCTGCCAGCAATCGTCAGATTCAAGAAATCATATCCCGTAATAGAGTACTAGCATACGTGTGTCCCGTTCATAGGACATTTTGGATTCCGTGTCATTGCTTTCGTCCCCGATCTAATCTTTTGGACGTCTACCGTGAATAACTGCTACTTCGTGACTCCTTGTTCTGTGTCATACCCTTTCCTTCCTTCCTTCCCTCCCCGCAAGGGACCCCTAGAAAAACCCCGTTTTTTTGGGTGTGTTGTAATTTTCACTCCAAAAATCGTGACTTCTTTGAAGCCTAATCATATCATCAGTTCGTGATACCTCATCTTCTTTTTGTGGTGGGAGGACTTACGTATAACTCAGTACACATCAGAACCATGACATGCCCAAGGACGATGCCAAACCTCAGCCGAGGTCTTTGAGAAGCAATAATTCCAAAGAAAGTGAACAAAGCCCTGCGGTCCTATCAGCCCCAGTAGAAGCTAAACCGAGACGCTGAAAGGAAGGTACTAAGAAAACCCAATCCTCATCATCGTCATCCAAGAAAAAGGCCCCTGAACCAAGGAAAAGTTCAAATAGAGTGAAATTTGATCAACTTGTCAGAGACACACAAGAACAAACTCAAGAGGATTTTGTGGTGACTCCGTACCGAGGACACGAAACCGAACGGACAATCTTAACGCCCCTTCAAGAATTACACCCTACTTGGGAAAAACAGAGTGAAAAGTCTCGATTATACCTAAGTTTCAGAGAAGAATACTTAAGTGTACATCAACCACAAGAAGTAATCAATCTTGAAGACTCAATATCTATTGAATTCAGTCATATCGCTACTCCCCAGTCATCACCTGGCCCATCCACACAAACCTCTGCCCCAGGTACCTCAAGCCAAGAACCTAAGACATCCACATTTGCATACGTCAAATCTTGGTTACCATTTCAAGGTGGACGATCTGATACACCAGCTGACTCGGGATATCAGTCAAACCTTACTGAGTCAAAGGTACCAGAATTCAATACAAGTGAATCAGAAACCGACCTTGGTGACGAAGACACCTTAGAAGGATCAGATCTTGAGGAGACTATTCGACCTAACGATAACTCGGACGGTGTCAAACCTCAAGGATCCAACCCTGATCGTACTCAAGCCGATACCACAGGAAACACTACAGGTGGAGGAGACGACCCCGGTGATTCCAGCGGAGACTCGTCAACTTCTGGTGAAGACGACGAAGAAAAGGACGAAGAACCCAAAGGAGAAGACGATCAAAGAGACAACGACGAAGAAGACGAGAAGGACGATAAAAAGCGACCTTTACGTTCCCCATCTCCTTCAACAGAGGATACTGATACACCAGTCATCATGACTACAGACGAACAGAAGAATCATGACATTTGTCATGCTGCCATCCTGAAATCTGTAACCTTATACAAAACCAGGGTAGACGCCCACTTAGCTAACACAGCTATCCCCAATCCAGTAGAAGTAGAGATATTCCTACAGGACCTACTGGACATGCGACCAGATATATCTGCCCAATATATCAACTGCTTTAAGCATTACGAAGATGACCCAGCACCACAGGGGATTAAGCATAGAGAAGTCGCTCTTGTTAAGCATAGAAAGATAGATGACATCTTCCATTACGCTCGGACTGAGCTCACTTAAATAGCTCAAAGGAACCAGAGTATGAAGACATCAAGTAAACTCGAAACCCCGAAAATCAGTCTACCTCGATTCAACGGACTGCACAACCACTGGCAGTCATTTAAAGCACAGTTTACTGCCATAGTTTCATCTTCAGCAAACTATGCGGCAGTTGACAAGCTACGGCTACTCATCGATGCTCTCCGCGACAGCCCTGCTAATGCTAGCATTGCTGATCTGGAGATTACGGACGACAATTGGCCAATAGCATGGAAACGAATGGAAGACCGATACGATTCACCACGTGAACAAGCCCACGCTGCGATCCGTCCACTCCTTCAATTCCAACCTCTATCAAGCCAGTCATCAAATGGACTACACAATCTGGTAAACACCATACGGACCACAAGAGCTCAACTTGCTGGTATACAATTGCGAGGTGTTCCGGAAGCAGATGTACTATATCTCCATTTCATCATGGCCCGATTAGACAGTAAGACTATTTCTGAATTTAATCAATCGCTCCCAGATTCTAGCATTCCTACCTTGGATACCTGCATTAAATTTTTGGAAAAGCAAGCAAAGAATGTAGCAGCCACTCAAGGTATTAAAGTGAATAGCTCGCCAACGACTCCAAAAGGACGGCCACACCGCACACCCTCCACAGGAGAAAAACGAGTGTTGTTTCATACCACTACAGATAGTGACGGATACACATCAGGGGCATCCACCACTAGCCGGACTTCCTGCGACTCAGCAGCATCTAGACGCTCACGCAAGACAAAGCGTAGGCCAATACTAACAGTAAAGAAAAATTCTGTTAGTACTACTAGGAAAAAGCGAAGCTCATCATCGAAAATCACTGGGACATGGCGATCCCCCTCAAGAGAGAAATCCCCTCATCCAGGTACTTCAACACACAAGAGTGAAGCCGCATCAAAATGTGAATATTGTTCAGCTCTGGGACACCGGCTTCTGAACTGCTCAAAATTCACTACATCATCCAATCAGCACCGCAGAGATTGGGTACTATCAAACAAAAAGTGTTTCAACTGTCTTGGAAACCACAACGTGAAAGACTGTACCTCAAACTTCCGTTGTCGAGAATGTAAGAAAAAACACCATTCAATTCTTCACTCCCCAAATACCGTGGTCAACCTATGCAGGCCAACCTTATATTCCACCACATCTGAAGCCAGTGACTACTTAGATGTCGGTCTCCTACCCACAGCAGAAGTTGATGTTCTCCACAATGGACATCGAACTCGAGCTCGAGCATTACTAGACACAGGATCTAATAGTTCTTTCATCACTGAAAAATTGTCCACCGAATTAAAGTTAACTCTCCAGGAAACTGATGAAGAATTCTCAGTAGCAGGAGGTCGAACGCTGAAATCGTCAAGTAAAACCCAAATTACCATAAAATCGAAATTTTAAGGAAAACAAAGGCTACACGTAGAGGCATTTGTGCTGCCGGAAATCACCAGCGATCTTCCAAGCCACCCAATCAATACAAAATCATGGGTCCACATCAATACTGTTCCATTGGCTGACACCCAATTATCAAAACCAAAACCCATTGATATATTGCTTGGATCTGCGGTGGTCGAACAAATCTGGGAATCCGGTGCTGTAAAAATACAAGGTTATAAGGGACAGCCCAGTCTATATGAGACATCTCTAGGATTCATAGTGATGGGAAAATCCCAAGCTCCATCTAATCTCAGACGACATCTTAACACTGCTCAACGTGCAGATTTCGACATGGAGAGATTCTGGACCATTGAAGAGCTACCCCACAAGAAATTGTTCACTCCAGATGGAACTTTTTGCGAAGAACATTTCAAAAAAAACGTGCGACGATTACCCAACGGCCAATATGAAGTCAAGTGGCCATTCCGTGGGAATCATCCGACCCTTGGAAATTCCATGGATCTTGCTATTAAGCGCTGGTACAGCACTGAACAGAAGTTACTCAAGGATCCTAAACTTCATAAAATATACATCGATCAATTAGAAGAATATCTCACCTTGGATCAGATGATTTTATCTGAAGAATGGGAAGGTCCGATTCAAGACAAACAACCATTTTACATGATACCTCATCATCACACGACCAAGGAATCCAGTACTTCTACAAAGGTACGTATTGTTTTTTATGCTTATGCAAAAACTTCTAACCGCATTTCATTAAACAACATCTTGATACCTGGACCGACTATTCAACCCTTACTGTTCGAACAACTCCTAAAGTTTCGACTACGCATGATAGCCATCGTAGCTGACATCGCGAAGATGTATCGCCAAATATTGGTACACCCATCGCAATGGACATATTGTAGAATCGTCTGGCGTCGGAGTCCGTCAGGTCCTCTTCTGTTTTGTATCTTGAAAACAATTCCATTCGGATGTAGCAGTAGTCCGTACCTTGCGTGTCGCATTCTACATCAAGTAGCTGATGACGAAGAGAAAAATTACCCACTCGGTGCTGAAGCTCTCCGCAAAGACTTTTACGTCGATGACTACATGGCCAGCCATGATGACGTTGGGACCGCCAAGGAAGTCCAACATCAACTCATCACAATGCTGAAGGGTGCTCATTTTGACCTCAAGAAATGGTCATCCAACTCTGAAGAACTACTTACGTCCATCCCTGCAGACTATAGAGAAACTCAAGTTCCCCTAAGTTTTGACGACACCGACACTATCAAAACTCTTGGATTAATTTGGTGCCCTTCCACAGATACTTTCACATTCAAGGTTTATTTAATTCTTGAAAAGAAACACACAAAACGAACCATTCTATCAGACATATCCAAGATTTTTGACCCTCTTGGATTAGTTTCACCCGTTATACTGAAGGCCAAGATCTTAATGCAAGAGATCTGGACCGAAGAACTAGGTTGGGATGATCTACTTCCTAGCCACATCCAAGCAATTTGGATGTCATACGCTTCTACACTGCACCAGCTGGAAAAGGTCGTAATTCCACGATCCCTACAGTTTACCAAGACTGGGAGCTTCATGGGTTCTCGGATGCATGTGAAAAAGTGTACGCTGCCTGCCTATATCTTCGTGGGGTCCAAGGAGAATCTATTGTCTGCAGACTTATTGTATCAAAAACTAGGGTGGCCCCTTTAAAAAAGGTGACCATTCCCCGATTAGAACTCTTGGGCGCTGTGCTACTTACTCAGTTAGCTCAAAACCTGAAGATTTGTTGGGTTCTACCAAACCTGAAAACATTCTTCTGGACAGACTCAACCGTGTGCCTCAACTGGATCTACAGTTCTCCAACTCGATGGAAAACTTTCGTGGCCAACAGAATCACTCAAATCCATGAGCATTCTACATCAGACATGTGGCGACATGTCCAATCCGAACACAATCCCGCCGATTGTGCCAGTCGAGGCATTGATCCAGCTGAACTTGTGTCTCACCCTCTATGGTGGTGTGGACCAACCTGGCTCTCAGATTTAACATATGATGCACCCATCTTTAATCCGAGCCAGAATAACTCTGACGAAGCAAAGAAACCGATGGTCACATTATCTACAACACGGAAGCAATCTAATTATGTACTACAGCAGATTTCCAAAATCTCATCGTGGAAAAAAGCAATCAAAGTTGTGGCATTTCTGATTCGAATTGAGTCGGCTAAAACATTACGATTGAAAACAGTCCACCCATTCTCAGTATCAGAACTGAATGCTGCTGAATCCCACATCATTTATTGGATTCAACAGGAGACATATGCATCCGAAATTGCAGAGTTGACCCAGAACAAGACTATAACTAGTCGTAATTTTAAATCTTTATGTCTATTCATTGATGGAGATCAACTTTTAAGGGTTGGAGGAAGATTAGCAAATGCCGACATGGATTATAATACCAAACATCCCATAGTCATTCTTAGAGACCACCCATTAATCAAAGCAATGATTTTGGACTGCCATTATCGTCTCATTCATGCAGGCAAGCAGACAGTGCACAATCACATTCGTAACAAATACTGGATATCTAACGGTAACAAGTACATCAAATCTGTGATTGACAAATGCCTAATATGCTTCCGATTCCGAGCTCGTCCCAATCAACAATTAATGGCTCAATTACCTCCATCAAGAGTACTGGCTTCCAGACCATTCCTTTATACAGGAGTAGACTTTGCAGGACCCTACCTCATCAGAAACTTCTCAGGTAGAGGACTTGCCAAATTCAAGACATGGATTTGCCTATTCACCTGCATGACTACTCGAGCAATACATCTGGAGCTAGTATCTGAATTGTCCAGTGAGAAATTCCTTCTGGGACTCAGACGTTGCATCTCTCGTAGAGGTCGCCCCTCAGACATGTACTCTGATAACGGAACCAACTTCCAGGGTGCAGACAACATACTGACATCGAACGCTGACCAAATACGTCAACTACAGGAATTCTCCGAAAAAATACTACTGGATCTAAGCCTGGACAGCATAACATGGCACTTCAATCCACCCTCAGCCCCTCATATGGAAGGAGTATGGGAAATATGCGTTAAATTAGTAAAACAATATCTTAACAAGATACTTACACACGATGCTTATACATTTGAAGAATTTGAAACCATACTGGTATACATTGAAGCCATGGTCAATTCAAGACCACTGACTCCGATGTCCAACGACCCAGAGGACCTTGTGGCACTCACTCCTGGCCACTTCTTGATTGGAACATCATTAACCACGATACCAGAACCAGACCTTGGACACCTTCGGATAGATCGATTAAAGCAATATAATCTCATCCAAAGAAGGACGCAAGATCTCTGGAAACGATGGCAAGAGGAATACATTACGTCTCTTCAGAAACGAAACAAGTGGAATACGACCCACAACAACCTGAAGGAAGGCGACATGGTGGTAATCATGGAAGAGTCCACATCTCCACTGAAATGGCGACTCGGAAGAATCAAGACAACCCAAACCGGAAAGGATGGTCTAGTACGAGCTATAACCATGGAGACAGAAGGTCACTATAAAGACAGTAAAGGAGTAAGAAAACGTATTGTCAAGGAGTTTATACGTCCTATTACTAGGGTGGCAAAACTACTAATATCAGATGAGATCGATCAAGATATCGTGGATCCGATAAGCATCACGCCAGATAACATGAAAAGTGTCAACACTGTTCAAAGGACCCATAAATCAATCTTACCATGGAATTGGCTATTGGTCACGTTGTCTATTCTAGGATCCGTCAACAAGGTTCAAGGTCAGGAATGGAATCTATCTGATTACTCTTCCATCCATTGGAATACTAGTACAATCGACTTAACCGCTCCTACTATCCCCGAACCACAACCGGATATACTATTTGGGGTCATAGCCATTCTATGCGCGGTCTTAGGAGCAATTGGAAACATAATGTCATTTCTTGCTCTCACACTGGACCCCGGATTACGGACAATCGCAACCACCCAATTCATCATGAGTCTTCATTTGTCTGATTTGATCACATGCATGTTCTACATACCTGTCCATGCAGTAAAATATCTGAAGCCAAACTTTCTACACGGACCAACCTTATGTCAAATATATCCAGTACTGCATTACTCCAACACATCCATCACGTTATTCATGATTACGCTAATTACAATTAACCGATATGTACGAGTCGTCCATAACACATTGTACGATTACATATTTACCCGACAAAGTATATTAATCATGATTATCAGTGCTTGGACCACGGGTTATTTCCTCATGTCACTTCCTCTATTCAGCATTTAGGGAACACTTGGACGACGTACTGACAGTTCAATAACTTGTACCATCATTGCCGATGAATATGGACAAAATCCAGAGATTATCCTACTTTTCATCATAATCATATTACCAATGATAACAATGTTCTACTGCTATACACGGATCTTTATATATGTACAACTGGCTACAAGAAGAATCCGGTCATCAAGTCAAGTACGAGGCCATGGAGACTTAACAGAGATCATCAGTAGAATTGTCCTAAGTTACAATATCTGTTTTCTGCCAATCATGATGTTAAAAATAACTGACCCTGCAGAAACACTACCGCAGTATGTACATGGTATGGCATTAGTACTAGTTTGGATTTCACCCTTGATGAATCTTCTAATATACGCGGCCAGTAATCGTAAGTACCGTCGAGCATTCATCAATCTATACCACAGGCCATCCAAGACCCAAAGGACTCAGAACATAGCTGACAGAAGCACTGGACTGACAACAGCCCTAATGACTGTAGCTACTCTTCTACTTATTATTCTTGGACCTGTCGGAGCTAGATATGAACGGCATCCAGATTTAGCATTGAAGTTTCAACCATGTAAAACAAGATGGAATACTTACCAAGAAATTCCAATCTGCCATAACACAACAACTTGGCTACACATCGGAAACAATGAAACTGTCTGCTCTCGAACGAAAACATGCATGGTTCCTAAGCCCATGGTTTCTTCAGACGGTCAATCCTGTTTACCACCTGACGACCGATATAAAAAATATACACCATTGACTTTGGACCACGTGAAATGCCAGACAGTCGACTCCATAATGGACAAGTCTAAACTTCATCATAAAGAACATAAGTCATCTCTATGTGCCGTGGATGGATACAAACTGAAGGAATGCAGGCATTTTATTGCAAAACTGGAGTTTATTCCAATAATTATCACAGGAAATACTGCAATTCCAATGTCATCTATCCATATACGTCAAGACGCTCAATTACGAAAGCTCAGCTCATATACATGCACAGGACATTGTCCACAGGACCTTTGCAAGCAAAAACAATGCAACGGTGATGATCAATTCTGTGAACACATAGGATGCAACCCAGACTTGAAAGACCCACCCTGTAACTGCACTTATAATAAGAAAACAGTTATGCACAAAATACAAGCCATAGATGAACCCTATTATCCAGATTGTTGGGGACACATGTTCGTCATGACCAAGAAACAAGATTTAAGCCGTCCACAAACTCCACAGGAATGTAAAGACTGTGAAGTGACTTGTACGCCGTATGGAATATATGTCACGACACCTGGGATAACAGCCCGATATATTCGAGTTCAGAAAAACCCTAGCTACATCTCTGTGGTTCCAACGTCCGCCAAAACTGAAGTTCATTTAACAAACCATATGTTAGCGAATACCGGAAATTCCACCATTGAAATATGGATGCCAGATGTAGACATACCAATTGTCAAGACTATGACCTGCCCTCGCATACCCATATGTACATTAATAAAATGTCACCTGTGCTTAGAACGTTGGGGTAATGTCAGTTGCTATGACTACTACCAATATATAATACTGTCAATACTTGGACTGATCATATCATCCATAATCGTCTTTATATTTTATGTGACCCGAATCTTTATGTGGCTATCCTGGTGGCTATGCTATCCTATACGAAGACTCATGCAAGCATGTGTTACACGTAAGCAAGGAAAACGAACTAAATTACTATCAGTACAGGTATCTGATGAAGAAATAGGAGTTCCTATGATTGATCACTCACCACAACCATATCAATCAACAACAACTCCATTTGGCAGACGGCCATCCAAACCAAGACGAGCCTTGTATCTACCTATTCCCCAACTATCAATTATCTTGGTAATATGTTGTCTACCTCTCGCTCTAGGATGCTCAAATAGCGCCTCGATGGCTGCCGCTACCAATGAATGTCACACTACTGGAGAACATACCTCTTGTGTAGTACGAGTCAATACTAGGCTTGCTCTCGGACCTATAGGCCAAAGCTCATGTTTTCGGATTGATGATTCACACAGCGATCTTCTTGGAACCGTCACCATCGAAACAAAATCTGTAGCATTACAGTGCGAAAAGGAATTATTATACTACGCACCATGAGCAGTTGCCAAGTGTCAAAGTTCCATCAAATGCTATAACTTATATTCCGATGCCAACTGTCATGGCGACAAATGTGACAAATTTAGAATAAACGATACCATTAAGGATTTTATGGACTCCAAGCTTCATAAAGGATGGTCTAGCTGTCCAAATCTACGCATCTCCACATGCCCTTGGATCTTCACCGAAGACAGTCAGTTCATTCGACTCTGGCTAGACAATCCAACTAACGAGATCTTCCCGGTCTATGATTGCCCCGAATGGAAATTCTCTGCAAAAATAACAATCATATCAAATCTCGGGAATTCTACAAACACCGATACAACGCGTTTAGTAGCCGGCGTTCCCACAACACTGCATGGCATTGAATTCAACCTGATCACAGTATCAACGCCACCTATACCATTACTCTCAGAGTGCATCATCTCCAAGGGCAGCGCTTCCGCAATGATTCCATGCAACAAACGAGGTGAATCCACTTTACAACGACTAGGTGAGATCACCTGCGATACTGAAGAAGATGCCAAATCAATCACCCCAAACTGTATTGCCAGCAATAACTTAATTCGACTTATAGCAGACAACAGTGGGGTCAAATGCATTTCATCCCTTATCGACCCCAACCTACTGATGAAAGTCAATCCCTTACCTCTGCACCTAGAATCTGGAATTCTGGTTCCACGTGGAGACTCTATCGTCTTTGAATCGTCTAGTAATACGTTACTAGAAATACAACTGTCTACAGAGAACCTTCAACTTGTTAAGCAAATCCAGGACTCATCCTGCAAAGCAGAATTCATCAAAATCGTGGGTTGCTACAATTGCATCTCTGGAAGTACCCTGTTCATACAAGCCAAGGTCGACAAGGGCAACAGCGTTGCCATTCTTGAATGCCCCAACCAAGGATTCTTCATTCCTATCTCGTTGACGGAGACTCTCATAACCCATCAACTGACAATCAAGATAGACACCCAGGAAGTAGACTTCACATGTATTCTCAAATGTGCCGGAAATCAAGTTCCTATTCAAATAAAGGGACAACTCCATTATCTAGCGAACATTAACGTCCAGGACGAACATGTTGCAGTCTCCTACACGCCACTCGATTACGACGGAGGCTTTCACCTACTTTCTCTCACCGGCTTTGGAATATTCTCATGGTTTACACGCGGCATTATCGCCATTGTACTTTTCATTGTAATCCTGATTACCTTAATTGGGAGTTTAAAACTTATACTACGCAAAATTGTGTAAACTAAACATTCACTTTTATCTTGATCCTAACAGATCAACGTCGGGGAGTGTTTTGAATTATACATATAATTTATAAGAAATCACATGAGGCACAACGGCCCCACGTGATTACATATGCCTATATACATCTACCATTCAAGGTACATGCATACACATTATTATTACACTTAATAACGCACACACATAATGGCACTACAAACGACACTACACATTGACATCACTAAAACACCACATCACTATGTTTGTTTTCACACGTCAATGTCCAACCGCAAGTTTTTGCAGCCACCGCAAGTTTTTGCAGCCACCGCAAGTTTGTCCAGCCGCCCATGTATAACCTATGGGCAAGCTGTCAATTCCAAATAATTATTTTTCTCATTATTATTTCTTATATTCAGAGACCGCAACCTTCCTGTCACTAACTTTGTAGAGATACAAAATAATTTTTATTATTGTCATATTTTCCTCATGATATGTAATCCATACAATTACACACTTTCACATAATTTGGAATTTACTATTTAAGCCGCAATCTAAAGCCTAAATAAATCAGTTTATTATCAACTCTCAAACTGATAGTAGTCTCACGACTCTTTGCTCATTGATTCAATACAGCCATACTCTGCCCGCCATAAGTTGATTGGCATCCACTCTCTACCTGCAATAAGTTGATTGGCACCCAACCTCCTCCTGCCATAAGCTGATTGGCACCCAACCTCTTCTTGCCATAAGTCGATTGGCACCCTAGAAGTCAGCACCCGCTGTAGCTTCATATCATCGCAAGTGTGGACTGCACTTGCTCATCAGAGAGAGACGAAGCACAGTCTCTCTCCAGACATCCAGTCACCTTCATCTCGAGGAAGATACAAAATACACTCAACCTCTTACTCACCATCCGCTATTTTGTACAAGTGGTTGGTTTTGGTGCAAGTATTTAAAGTTTTTCATGGTTTTAGCAAACGAATTAGGATTTTTGGGACGTCTTTGTGGGTGACTCAAAGTACACTCCTCCTCCTTAAGGGGATACTTAGTGGGTCAGGGGTGCAAGTATTTAAAGTTTTTTATTGGTTTAAGCAAAAATAGTTGAGATTTTTGGACGTCATCTGTGGGTAACCTCAAATAAACCCTCCTTCCCTGAGGGGATACTTAGTGGGTGGGAGGTGCAAGTATTTAAAGTTTTTTATTAGTTTTAGCAAGAAAATTAAGATTTTTGGCACGTCATTTGTAACTGACCCCCAGTTCCCCCCTCCCTTCCCTTAGGAGATACTTTGTGTGTGGAAGGTGCAAGTATTTAAAGTTTTTTGATGGTTTTAGCAAGAAAATTAAGATTTTTGGCACGTCATTTGTAACTGACCCCCAGTTCCCCCCTCCCTTCCCTTAGGAGATACTTTGTGTGTGGAAGGTGCAAGTATTTAAAGTTTTTTGATGGTTTTAGCAAGAAAATTAAGATTTTTAGGACGTCATTTGTGAGTGACCCCAAGTACACCCCCTCTTACAGGATACTTTGTGGGTGGGGGTGCAAGTATTTAAAGTGTTTAAATGGTTTTAGCAAAAAAATAAGATTTTAGAGACGTCATTTGTGGGTTACCCCAAGTACCCCCGTCTTCTTAGGGGATACTTTGTAAGTAGGAAGTGCAAGTATTCACAGTTTTTTAATAGTTTTAGCAAGAAAATTAGGATTTTTGTGACGTCATTTGTGGGTGACTCTAAGTACACTCCTCTTCTGAGGAGATACTTAGTGGGTGGGGGGTGCAAGTATTCAAAGTTTTTTAATGGTTTTAGCAAAAAAATTAGGAATTTTGGGACGTCATTTGTGGGTGACCCCAAGTACACCTCCTCCCATTAGGGGATACTTTGTGGGTAGGGAGTGCAAGTATTTAAAGTTTTTTATGGTTTTAGGAAGAAAATTAAGATTTTTGGGACGTTATTTGTGAGTGACCCCAAGTACACCTCCTCCCCTGAGGGGATACTTTGATGGTGGAGGTGCAAGCATTTAAAGTTTTTTATTGGTTTTAGCAAAATAGGTTGAGATTGTCGGGACGTCTTTGTGGGTGACCCCAAGTACACGTCCCTCCCTTAGGGATACTTTGTGGGTGCGGGTATCTTCTGCGGGTAGCTTGTGCCGATGACTGGTGCATGTTGCTGGTGCATTGACTGGCGCCTGTAATGAAACCGTTTAGCTGGTGCATTTGGCTGGTGCAAAGCGGCAATTCACCCGTTTTTCTCAAATGCTTTTAGATGGCTTAAGAATTTGGTCCAGTCAACTATTAGTTGTGAAAAACTGGTAAGTGCGATCAACTCCAAAAACAATAGGGCACTTTTCCCTCGCTTTTGTAACAATTTAAAATATGTTTGACAAGCATCAATTTAAAACTGTGACCTGTAGAGCATAAAGAACAGACAGACGGACAGATAGACAGACACACAGACAGACATGAGCATTACAATGAATGCAGCTAAAGCTCAGCATTTAAAAACGGTTAGCTTTTTTGAAAATTCCGCCTAAAACGTTTTGATTGCTTTGAAAGCCTAAAACAAAATACCCGTTTCCTTAATTTTAAAAGGGCTTTAAAATGATATATCATGCATCGGTCAATTTTGAAAAACTAGTTAAGTTTTTTAGTTCCAATCAAAAATTAATCATGATCTAAGCTGTTATTCAATTCGGTTTAAATGGTGTATCGTTTATGTGCAATTCCATTTAATAGTAAGATGTTAAAATTTGGATTTAAGTTTTCGCGGAAAATTTAAAATTTGTTTTCAAAAATGAAATATGTTGTAAAAAAATATGATGTAAATTTAAACTGCCTAACGTCCCTGTTAAGGCTGCCATTAAACAAGGGCTTTAGTCCTTGTTTTTAGATGATGAGCAAGCATCTATTGGTCTGGTGTTTGCTGTCTGTCTGTCTGTCTGTCTGTCTGTCTGTCTGTCTGTCTGTCTGTCTGTCTGTCTGTCTGTCCCAAGGGTGTTGGTCGCACGCTACAGGTCGCATTTTTTAAGCGATTAAATTGAAACAAATTTTAATCGCCCAGAAAAGCGAGCCACAAGTGCTGTATAGTTTTTGGTTATTATTAAAGTAATAGTTTGTACGCAATTAACAGTTAAACGAACAAAGAATAAAATCCATGTTTCAAGATAAAAAAAAGGGCTGATAATACATGGAAGGTACATATGGAGCTGAGAGCTTGTCAAGTTTTGCCGTTAAAAATACACATGGAAAATTTTCACCAATATCCATTACAAGTAAATGTACTGCTGACATATGTACGTTCACAGGGCAGACTGGTATATTGGTCGTTGGTTTGACACTGCAATGTAAAATTGGAAAATATGCGTTCTCATGACGGGGGTCCACTCTTTGAATACCAGCTCAGGCATTCGGAATTCTCCTTTCTCACCATTTTACGGATTCCTATTCATTACTACAGATCAAGGATATGCTTAAGTAAATGGGCTATAGATGGTGACGGATTGTCCATAAATGACGTCCTTCACAGTTTACAGTTTTAGGTACTCCCATTACCAACTTTAAAATTATTTTACACTAATTTTAACTGCATGTCGCCATTATATCTATATAGTTAATAGGTATTCAGGGGTCGTCCGTAATGACGTCCCACAAACATCATAGTTTTAGGTACCCCCTTGCCAACTTTTAAATTATTTGCAAAAGGGTCCTCCGTAATGACGTCCCACAAACATCATAGTTTTAGATACCCCCTTGCCATCTTTTAAATTATTCGCAAACTATTATAACTACATGTCACAAATATATCTATATGGTTAATAGGTGTTCAGGGATCGTCCATATTGACGTCCCACAAATATCATAGTTTTTTGCCAACTTTTACATTTTTTCCAAACTATGCTATTATATCTTTATAGTTAATAGGTATTCAGGGGTCGTTCGTAATGACGTCCCACAAACATCATAGTTTTAGGTACCCCCTTGCCAACTTTTAAATTATTTGCAAACTATTGTAACTACATGTCACAAATATATCAATATGGTTTATAGGTGTTCAGGGATCGTCCATAATGACGTCCCACAAATATCATACTTTTTTGCCAACTTTTACATTTTTTCCAGCCTGTTGTAACTACATGTCACAAATATATCAATATGATTTATAGGTGTTTAGGGATCGCCCATAATGACGTCCCACAAATATCATAGTTTTTTGCCAACTTTTAAATTTTTTCCAAACTATTGTAACTACATGTCACAAATATATCTATATAGTTTATAGGTATTTAGGGATCGTCTATAATGACGTCCCACAAATATAGTTTTAGGTACCCCCCAATGCCAACTTTAAATTTTATGGACATGAGTTAGTAAATGAGCTATAGATAGTGACGGCTCGTCCATAATGACGTGTTTCACATTTTATAGTTTAAATTACCAGTTTATGGTAAAACGTAAGGAATGCAAGGGTTATAAAGCGCCTGCTTTTCTATATTAACTTCTTCTGCTTGACGACATGACTACTTCGTACGTATTGTGGGTTCCAGAATATACCCTGACAATAGATCTTTTTGCCAGCAAATGATGTCAACCCTTTTTGAAGCACCATCAGTCACTTCTTTATGGACAATCCAATCAACAATTTACATTTGTATATGGCTCATTCATACTAGCGTAGCTTTCATAAATCTTATATCGTCTTTTAGCGCTACATGAATTATCTTGAGCCTTTGTTGAAGCTCAGCATCTACTTTGGGCCCCCCCGGTCGACAATTTCGGCGCGAAGCGCCGGATTTTTCTTATATAGTTACTGTTAATAGTTTAAAACCTAACCTAAAAATTATGTTTAGGTACAATTAAAGTATATGGACAATACTCGTGGAACGTGATTGCTGACGTCTTTAATAATAATAATAATTTCATTCAAAGTCGATATGACCATTGGTCTACACAACTTTTGGATTTTACAAGTAAGATAAGTATAAGCATCAAATTTGATTAATAGTGAGTATTTACGGAATGATTTGATATGGCCTATTGGCCTACTGTTACAAATTTATATAAAGATATAGTAATAATTATAATAAAAGTAGTAATATTATTCGGGCCATTATTCTGGAAGTTTGAGCGGGACAGGTGGAAGTTGTGATAAATGTTTTGTTTATAGACAAAAATTAAACATCAATTTATTCTATAATACGGATTGTACATTTCAATAATATTGTCTTATAGTACAGACTAGGTAAGTGCAATAATTTAATAACTGAAACGTCACAGCAGCAGAATAGTTTTTGAGGAACCTCACATTAAAATATATATTACTTGTTTTTGGATATCTGTGACGAGGTTGCTGTTGTACTACTGTGCTTCGTATTTGATTTTTGAATTTTCTTGGAGTTTAAGTTTCCTGGAGGCTGCGGTGGTGGCAATTTATCCTTGGCCCTGTTAATTCGTTTCAAGAGTTTGATTTTGAATATCCTTGGAGGGAGATCGGCATTGATGTACACATCTTTATGGGTTTTGTTCGTTGTTTTTCTCATTTCTTTTCTTCGCATATACACCTCTTGCCTTTCACGCTGCAAAGCAAATCTAATGACTAGTGGACGTGGCTTGGTTCTATCCCCTTTATGACCGATTCTTCGAGCTGTGTCTATCTCGGCTTCCGTTTATAGATCTTGTCGGATAATGGATTGCACTTTTTCGATTAACACCTGTTCAGATTCTAGCTTTTCTTCGGCGATCCCCGTAAATATTAAGTTGCATCTTTTGATTTCCATGTACAATCGATCATTCTCTTCCTTAAGCTTTCCTATTCTGAGTCGTATGTCTTCGTTGTCTTTTGCAAGTAGTTCTAGTTGTCCTTCTATTGTTGACATGACCCTTTTGATTGTAATACTATGGATCTGTTGTTGTCGGATTTCGGCTGATGTGAGTATTAGGACTTCCCTATCTTCAGTCTCTATTTCCATTCTAGTCTTCTTTTCTTCTGGACTATTGTTCTGTCTTCCTTTTTTATTTCCTTTTGACATTTATTCTGCTTGTTGTGGAACCGAGATGATGAGTTTACATAGATCATTTAATGGGTACCCGTAGTCGACTTGTCTTGATGTTTGAAGTTCGTAACAAAAGGTAAAGCAGGTTTTACTCGTGATTCCAGTGATAAGTTAGGTTACGTTGAGTTCAGTTGTAAGTTGTTTGTGTTCTGTCTCTTATTAGTGGAAGTTGAACTTCGTACTTCAGGTTTTGGTTGGGTAGAGCACAAATTATTAACAGAACTGAGTACTTTAGTATTGTCACTCCTTGATTATTATATTTTATTTGTCACTCAGAATTTCGATTTGATTGTTGTAGTGGGTGAAATTTAGGTTTAGTTACTTTTTATTTTATTATTGCTACTTTTTACTTTTTAGCAGAATCTTAATTTCTAAGTTTGAACTTTCCAGAGAACTATAATGTACGTCCTGCTAGTTCAAACGCTCCCGCTTCGTTTGCTGACGTCTTTAATCCATCTACAAGTAACTTAACCATACAATTTGAAGGAACAACTTCAGTGCACACCAGCATATACCAAGCAACAGTGCTAATTAGTCAAACAGTAAAGAAGAATTTATGGGGTTTTGGAGTTATCGGAGAACTGAAGGTAAAAATACTTTCTGTACTTGCAACTGACGATTACGCAACATACGCAAGCGCTGCTTTAAGGTTAAGTAAATCTATTGTAAGCCAATTAGATATTGATGAGACAAATTCATTTAAATATACACTAAATGTCGGAAGTTATTGCCGTGTAAAGCTGTTTCAACTCTCGTTTGTCGCTCTTGGAGTGAAAATGAATTTAAATGCAATATCGACTGTTAATTTCAATTACCCTAGCGCTAAATTGAATTACAGATACAGAATACAAACATGGATTGCTGAAATGCAAATTGGAACAACGTATGCGGAACTTGATAGGCCTTCAAATGCCATTTCTGGGTATAGTTCTACTTAAAACGGTAAAATTCACTTAGACCCATTTAAAAGTGTTTTTTTGTGGGTGGTACCTTCCTATACAATAAACTACACAAATACGCTAACGAATTATAGATTCGTGACTACATCTCATTTTAGGAAAAATTATTATAATTTAAACTTTAATCCTTAAATAGAAAACCCGTGTTATCGCTACTTTGTTAGCAACACCACTATCAACCAGAAAAACGCAATTTGGTCTGCAGTTCTTGTTAACAACGGTTTAGATTTTAGTGTTCCTAAAGGCAAATTCTGGGGTTGTTCTCTTGTAAATTGTCCTATCAACGCAGCACTTTTTCTTTGCTTTTATACATATTCAGTAGTATAAGCAATTAAAGAAACGTAAAAACGTAGCTGGTGTAAATTCCTAAAATTCAGTTCTAATGCAAAGTGTTAAGACTTGTAAAACGTTAAAATTTTTAAAATAAATACTTTTTAACAATGTCACTAAATTTGCAAAACCAACATTTAGCATAAAAACTAATATTTCATACTTCCTTTCAACAACGCACGTTACATATTGTCAAATTATTGTAGTTCCTACATGTAGTTTAGGTTTAGCTTAGTTGAATAGGGTCTGTTCAAGAATTTCCCTAGTGGCATGTGTAATTCCTATTTTTTTGCAATTACATATCATGAAGTGGGTCTGCTAAAATTGGTATTTTGTTTTAATAAGATTTTCCTAAAGACTGAGAAAATTTTTATTATTTCAATTGGTAATGCATCTCTATCAATAGTTTTTCTCACCATTTGTGACTCCCATTGCATTCCTAGAATTTCAAGTTGCTATGAGTTAGTAGAGAATTTGACGGGCTACAAAGCATTACTACTCGTTTAAAAAAACGAGCATTTAAAGTTAAAGTTTAAAAATCTAGCGAGATCTTCATTTCTTAACCTAACCTAACCAGGTTAGATATTCACTGCTAAAATTTAAATTTGTTGCATTCAAAAAGCCATTTATTGATAAAAACGAATTCCAAAATTAGGTAACAACTATTTGGTACTGAAGCGCAGTATCTTTGCTATTTTACAATAAGCGATTTTTTATGATTGTAGTTATAGGGTTTTAATTTTTGCGTTCTATTCAATAAATTTTGTTGCCTACACGGAATCTGCTAAACAATCATGTTTAAACTTATAAAAAAAATCAAATTTACATCATGAGAGATTTCACTCTCTATAAAATAGTTTTAATTGCTAGCGCTTTGTAGATAACACATTTAGTAATTATTTTCTTATTAATTGTAATTGCAGTGGGTCACTTTAACGGAAAAAATAATAATGTAATATAGTATTTTTTTTCATTTCTTTATAATACAATTTAATTTAATTTAATAAAACAAATGTGAAATGCATTTAAAAGTAATATGTTGTAGGTAGATCACACTGCAGGTGTGAGAACCTTTTAAATGAGATACATAAAGTGTTACATCCCCTTAGAACAAGTTTTACAATGATTGAATATTTTATAATTTATACAGATAATTACCTGTGTTTAAATTTTCATAGTTACACTAATAGGAGAAATCAGAATTTAATATTTCGACCATTTTCAAAATACTAAAAAAAATATTCCTTCGAAAACATTTTCGAGTGCGCCGCATGTTTTTGAGCGACTTCTGGTTTTCAACGATGCTCTTTTCAAAAATAAATACGACATGGAAAAACTAGAAATCACATTGGAAATGTTTCCTTGTTAGTTAAATAGGGTCAGTTGCGGTAATTTACCCGATACCATATGTGTTTCCTATTTTCAAGCAATTTCGTATCATAAAGTGAGTCTGCTAAAATTAATATTTAGTTCAAATAATATTTTCATGCAGACTTTAATTTTGTAAATTCAGGTTATGCATCTCTATCAATAGTTTATCTCACTATTTGTGACCTCTATTACATTCCTACAATTTAAAATTGCCACAAGTTTGTAGAGTATGTGACATGCTACAAAACATTGCTACTCGTTTTTAGATGCTGAGCTTAAGCATCTATTAAAATGGTTACGTCCGTCCGTCTGTCTGTTTGTCGGTCTGTCTGTCTGTCTGTTAGTCCGTCGCTACCGGTCAAACCGTCTAATTGATTGTCATCAAACTTTTCTTAAACAATAACAAAAGCGAGCACGCAGGTCTGTATTGTTTTTTGACTTTAATCGGACTGACCATTGCTCCACAATTTAATGTTAAATGGACCCATGTCAAAAAGCAATTTGGTGAATGGAAAGCATGGGCATCTAAAAACCAGTAAAGGGTCCGTTCACAAATGGCGCCAGCAAAATTTACGAAATTGTTGGATCCCCCCACCTAAGTTGCTAACCTTTTCAGACTTGCGTACATGGCTATATCTTTAATATGGCCAATTACTTTTTTCAAAGTCACCCACTGTAATGGTGGGTGACAATATTGGCAAACGACCCTAAATACGTGCCTTGTATAGGTTTACACGTTTAAATGCACTTCTAACGAAATTTTAAATTAGGTTAGGGGTTACGCGCAAATGATGTCAGGTAAATATTTCCTTTTTGACCCTTCCCACCTAGCTGCTATCGCATTAACATTAAGTAAGCAGGCTAGGGGTGACGCGCAAATGACGTCACGTGAAAATTTCTGTTAGACAGCCCCACCCAGCTGCTATAGCATTCACATGAGGTAAGCAGGCTAGGGGTGACGCACAAATGAGGTCAAGTAAAAATTTCTTATAATTACCCCAACCCAGCTGCTATCGCATTCACATAAGGTAAGCAGGTTAGGGGTGACGCGCAACTGACGTCAGGCGAAAATTTCTTTTACACACCACCACCCAGATGTAATCGCATTCACATTAGGTAAGCAGGTTAGGGGTGACGCGCAAGTGACGTCAGCCGAAAATTGCTTCTAGTCACCCCCACCCAGCTGCTATCGCATTTGAATAAGGTGGGCAGGCTAGGGGTGACGCGCAAATAACGTCACGTGAAAATTTCTACTAAACATCCCCACCCAGCTGCTATCGCATTCACATTAGGTAAGCAGGTTAGGGGTGATGCGCAAATGACGTCACGTGAAAATTTCTTCTAGACATCCCCACCCAGCTGCTATCGCAATAACAATAGCTAAGCAGGCTAGAGGTGACGCGCAAATGACGTCACGAGGAAATTTCTGTTAGACAGCCCTATTTAGATGCTATTAGATTCACATTAGGTATGCAGGCTAGGGGTGACGCGCAATTGACGTTACGTGAAAATTTCTTTTAGACAGCCCCACTTAGCTGCTATTGCATTCACATTAGGTAAGCAGGTTAAAGGTAACGTGCAAATGATGTCACGTGAAAATTTCTTCTACATGTCACGGACTGACCTATATGTGTTATCGACGTTTTGAGATCGTCTATTATAACGTCCTTCAAAAATTATAGTCTCTAGTATCCCAAGCTTAAACTTTAAATTTTTTTCCATCCTATTTTAACTACATGTCACGTACTTACCTATATGCGTAAAAGATATTCAGGAATTTTTTTTATTGACGTTATTTGTGAATGGTTCAATTTATAACAACATTTCAGCTATATTAAACTACAAGCTACGAACATTGGTATATGTCTTATTGATTGTAGGGAAGCTTCCATAAATCTCATATCATCTTTTAGCGTAACATAGATTGTCTTGTGCCTTTGTTGAAGCTCAGCATCTACTTCGGGCCAGCCCACGGTCGACAAATCTGGCGCAAAGCGCCGGATTTTTTAAAATACTTACAAGAGTTTTTAAAGTTGGAGTTTGAAAATCTAACAAAATTCTTATTTCTGCCTGTGTTAAGTGTTTGGTTAGGTTTAGCTTAGTTAAATAGGGTCAGTTTTAGTAATTTCACTATTGACATATTTTTTTTGGTAGCAATTTTTTATTATTATGTGAGTCTGCTAAAATTAGTATTTAGTTTCAATAAGAATTTTATAAGTTTTTAGAGAAGTTTTATCATTTTAATTAGTTATGCATCTCTATTAAAAGTTAACCTTACTATTTGTAACCTGTATTGCAATTTTTTAATTTATAGTTTCTATAGATTTGAAGACGATTTGACGGGCTACAAAACAGTGTTAATTGTTATTTAAAAATATAAACAGCGGGCAATAAAGTTGGAATTTGGAAATCTGACGACATCCTTATTCCCACCTATTAAGCGTCGACTTGCAGTTCTCCAGATGTATCAACGTTATAACTAATCATACACTGCTTTAATTCTAAACAGGACGTGCTAATGCCATTTAGGACTACTGTTTGTTATTGTAAGCCATAACATGTTTGCTTTATTCATTTAACTTTAATTGGTGTAGTTACAGGGTTTAGCTTAGTTTAATAGGGCCAGTTGCAGTAAATTCCCAGTGACATATGTGTTCCATATTTTATAGCAAATTGATTTTATCGGGTGAGTCTGTTTAAACTAGTATTTAGTTTCAATTAGATTTCCAAAAAGACTCGGATAATTTTTATTATTTCAATTGGTTATGCATCTCTGATAATAGTTCTTTTCACTAATTGTGACCCCTGTTTTAGTTTTGGAATTTTAAGTTAGTATAGGTTTGTAGAAAATTTGACAAGCAACAAAACAGTGTTACTTGCTGTATTAAAATACTACCAGCAGGCTGTAAAGTTGCGTTAGGTAAGGTTAGGTAAGGTTATGTTTTGTTAGGTTAGGTTAAGTTAAATAAGGTTAGGTTGGGGTTATAAAGAATAAAATTGATCTAGTTATTGTTATTTAATTAATTTGATCCTAGTCGTACAATTTGAGCAAACGCGTGTTGCAAAATAAGTTATGATTTGCAAATATAATTGTTTAAATAAAATAGATAATTTGTTATTAATGTTATAGTGTGAGTGAAATTACATCGTATTTTGAAAACAGCAAAAATTACAATGGCTCAGCATCTACTTCAAACCCAAATTTGCTTTAGTCTTTTGCGCTGCAATGTAGTTTTAGATGCTGAGCTTAAGCATCTAGTTTTAAGATTATGTCAGTCCCTCTGCCTATCCGTCTGACGCTCTGAAAGGTAATCTTTATTCCTTTTATTTTTATTTATTATGTAGAGAGGCAAGGTAGTCCAGAGGTCTAAGAGCCGAGGCTCTCTTCTGATGGTCGTGGGTTTGATGCCCTCTCAGGGGTCTATCGTGAGGTAGATTATCATTTAACACACGCATATCCTCGTGTGTTGTGACTACGACCTTTAAAGCTTACTTGGCTGTGTGTTAGTACGGGGTAAGCTTGCCACACCTGTCTGTTCCTGGAAATCAGCGATTACGCTGAGAAGCTTGACAATAAAGCCATTACATTACATAACATTACATTTACCTAATTAACGCATTCACTTATGTTAACACATGATTTAATTTTGTACTTTTTAATATCCCTCAACTGTATCAGTTGATATAGTAAGGAGTACAATTTATGTTATTCATGTATTGGTTTACTCGAGTTAACACATTAGGAATCCATGACATAAGTTACCTAATAATTTTGTTGCATGTGACAACAGTAGTTTTATTTTGTGCTTGACCATCTTGTTGCCTATGTCTTGTAGTAGATACAAACTCTGAATATTTTTGTGAAATAAATTTGTAGTACAAGTTTAACTATATTTTTTTTTCAAATTAGTACAACGCCTAGTAAAGATTATGTTGAGAAGAAAATACATTTGCACCATTGCTTCATTTTTAATTGAATTCAATTGCATATGGTGCATGCGTTTATACGGATCGATTAGGGGGATAGCTAACTGGTAATTGCAACGGTAACGATACATTTTTTTAATTCATTAAAATACAACACAATTAGGTTAACATAATTTGTAAAAGCAAAAACGTTTAATACTAATACTGTTACCTATACTAATACTTGTACATGAGAAACATGTAGCTACTTGCTTACAGGTGGAGATAGTTTTGTCTGGTTTAATAATGAATTGGATGGGAGGAAGTAGAAGAAAGTACGTCTTAAGATTAGAGATGCTGGGAATTTGGAGGCTGGAGCTGTGAGGTGGGCAAGGAGAATAGGGGGAGATACAGAGGGAGAGATAGATAGATACATAGGTAAGTAGGTAGGAAGTCAAAGGGAGCGAGGAGATGAGTTAAGAGAGAGATATATATATAATTTAATTAATTACAGTGCTATGAGACAGAGACAGACATAGACAGAGACAGAGAGAGAGAAAGAGAGATACAGAGGGGGAGATATATGGAGCATGTTGGTATATAAGTACGCATGTACACGTAACGCCTTATATAATTAAGTACAATTCAATGCAATGGAAATCAGTGAGTGGGAGTGAGAGAAAGAGTGCAAGAGAAAAGGTAACGGTAAAAATAGATGGCTATTTTAATTAGGTGGCATAAGAGAATTAAATGCAGGTACATAAAAAGATGCGTTATGGCTAATTCAATTAAATTCAATAAATTTAGTTAGAAGAGAGAGGGAAAGAGAGAGTAACCTATACATAGGTAGGTATACGTAACGTATAATTCAATTAAAGCAATGCAAATGGCATACTACGCACGTACGTAGTAGCATGTACTTAGTGCCGGCGCACTGAGGGGACAGAGGATAAAAAATGCAACGATTTGATGCGCGCATGTTTTTTACAGCACTAAAATGTAATATATGAATATTTTATTTCTTGTCTAATGCCAGTCTCATGGCTAGGCCCAGGATACAAAGAAGTTCTCTCTCCATGCCTTCCTTGCTTTCACCACTTCTACTATTAACCTGAATTGTTTGCTTCCTAATATTTACATTCTGCTTTGCGTGTTGTTCTTTCTTTTTATTTTCCAACTCTAAATTCTACTCTTGTGTTTTCTTTTCTCGTTTGCATTTTGTCTTGTTGTTGTTTGGCTATTTGTTTGACTTAATTCGCTTTCAACTTTTTCTTAGTTTCACTTTTACTTTCTGCTCGTGTTGTAGTTTTACAAGTTGCCTAGTAATGTCTTGCGTACAAATTATATTTTGGTCCGAATAGAGTTAGTATATAATAAAATATGTTGTGTGTATTAAAAAATTTTGTTGCAAGTTAGCCGACATGAGATTTTCTGCGTTTGTAGTGAGATGTATAGTGTAGACATGTAACTACTTTCTATGTATACGTATGTAAATGTCATGTCATGTTATGTAAAAGTTGTAAAAATACAAACTCAAGCGTTTTGGCACTTTACCTACCAGAGGCAATGTGAATAGGGGTGCAAAACGTCCTTCAAAAAGTTTTAAAACTTTCTCCGTTCCAAAACAAAAGTTAGTATTTAAACTTTATATTTCAATTTTAAAAAATATGGCGCATTTTATGGACGACACAGAATGTTTGTTTTTGCTCTAGAAAAAAATCTCTTTTCTGTTTGCAGGGCAATTTGAAAAGAGTGCCATGGCGCGCATTTGAAATATTTGTTGTAGAAAGTTTATATTTGCAGGGTATACTCGTTGGTGCTAATGTATATGTTCGCACATGTAACCATCTCAGTATACCCTAATACATTTATTAATATTTAACAACGAGTTCTGCTCTTACTGTTTTCTATATTAGTTGTAATAAAGAAAGCAAAAAGTCAAGTTTAAAAATAGGCGGTATCTGCAGTATAAGCACTTTACTATTTTACTTAATAACATACTTGGAAATACAATATGATTCCTTGCTTTAAACGTTGCAAATGAATAGAAACTTACAATTATTTTTGTTTCCTTTGTTTTTGCCATTAAAATGAATATTTTACAAGAAATAGAATTAGCTGTTGCAACTTAACTACAACTGCAGCATTTTTAGGCTACTTATATTAAATATAATTTTAAAAAGTTCAAGTATTAAACTCAAGGTTTACATTTTATACATATAATTTTACTTTTTAAACTTTCACTCACACAAATTCAGAGTATAAAATATTTTACACGGTGGTTATAAGCTATAGACAAAGTTTTATTAAATTTCACACACACAACTTGGCACTGATTTTTAAAATTGAACACAAGACTAAACTTTAAATGTATTATAAAAACTTGGCAACATTGTTCAGAGACATGACTAGTACACACACATCAATATTGCCGTTAGACGCACCACTAAATTCACAATACTACAAATGTTTTATATTATTATTTCTTCAAACTTGCGAGTTGCAGTTCACAAATTATATTTTCTATTGCTGTTTTTGTCGTCTGTATAGCAGTTTTCTTTAAACTTGTCAGAGCCGTTAATGTTAAAGCTGGTGGCGGCAACATTATAATTGTCAATTGGTTGTTCAGGTGACGGTTAAAACACTGATATTGCAGTAGAAATACCTTCGTTCCAATCGATTTTCACACGTTGTAGTGCCGAATGAACTTTGACAGCTGTTTTTTTGTGATGTTCTTTTTGTGTGACTTCTTAGAAATTTAAACGACAAGACCAAGGTGTAAAATTGTAGGGTGACTATGCAGCTAGCTTTCCGTTTGTATAGTCATAAAGTCAACTTAAGCATTGATTTCTATAGGACGGAATGAAACAGTGCTGCCACTATACGCAGTGTATTTCTGAGCGTAGTTGTCAGATAGGTTGGAGTTTAATAATTAGGCATTGCGAATTTATTCAAAATATGCAATGAAAGAGTAACCAATACTCATGTTGAGATAAATAATTACGCATTGCTACTATACACATGACGCATAGGAACGCTAACTAATACGCGTGTTCTGCCTTTTTAATTTACACATCACTACCTCTAATAAGTTGGAGACGGAGTATTTATTTATGGAGTGAATGGATTTTTTTATTAATTAGTGAAATATGTGGAAAGAAGATTAGGGGTAGTGGGAATCTGGAGGCTAGAAGCTGGAGGCTGTCAAAAAGACTCGGGAGACTGGGACCCAGGCAATGGAGAGAGGGAGGGTGAGAGATACATAGGCAGCAATGTAGATTAGTAGGTAGTTAGGTAGGTAGGGCGAGGAGATGAGTGAAGAGCAAGATATTTAATTCAATTAAGTACATTGTGATGAGACAGAGACAGACAGAGACAGACAGAGATATATAGAGGGAGAGATATATGGAAAATGTAGATATATAAGTACGCAGTTACACGTTATGCCTAATATAATTAAGTACAGTTCAATGCAATGGAAATGAACGAGTTTGAGTGAGAAAGAGAGAGACAGAGATGCAGATACACGTAATGGCTAATTCTGTTGAGTGCAAGGCAAATGATGGGGCACCTACGCAGTAGTAGTAGCATCGATTTAAAAAATAAATAATTTGAGCCTGGCCATGAAAGGAAAGAGAGTGCAGGGAAAGGAGACAGTGGAGAGAGATGGCTTATTCGATTAAATACAATCAATTTGGTTAAGAGAGAAAGAAAGAGAGAGAGAAAAAAAGACATATACATATTGGTAGGTTTAAGTAACGTATAGTTCAATTTAAGGCAATGCAGATAGTATCGTATGCACGTACGCTGTAGCAATCACCTTATCCCCTGACAAGCATGCTAGAATTGAATTGGAGTTGGTAAACAGAGGCACGGCGCGTCGATTATTAATCTTGTAGTCTTGTCCGAAAGCTTAAATTGAAATGTGAATTTTGTTAACAATGCTAGTCTTATGGCCAGGCTCAGGATACGAAGAAGTTCTTTCTCCATGCCTTCTTCGCTTTCACCACGACTACTACTTTCCTGGTTTCTGTTTGCTCTCTAATATTTACCTTCTGCTTTGCGTGTTGTTCTTTCTTTTCATTGTCTAACTTTTAAATTCAATTTTTGTGTTTTATTTTTTCGTTTAAATTTTGTCATGTTAGAGTTAAGCTATTTGTTTGACTTTATTCGTTTTCCACTTTCTTTCACTTTTACCTTTAGTTTTTGGTCGTGTTGTAGTTTTACAACTTCCGTAGTAATATTTCTTTTGTACAAATATTATTTTTGTCCAAGTAAAGTTTGTATTTAATAAAATATGTGTGTATTAAAAATATTTGCTGTAAGTTAGCCGACATGAGATTGTATGTGTTTGTAATGAGATGTATAGTGTAGACATATTATTACTAGCGTGAACGGCACATTCTATTTATACGTATGTAAATGCCTTGTTATGTTATGTCAAAGTTGTAAAAATAAAAACATGAGCGTTTTGGCAATTTACGTACTAGAAGCAATGTAAATAGAAGTGCAAAACGTCCTCTCAAAAGTTTTAAAACTTTCTCTGCTCCAAAACAAAATTTTATATTTGAACTTGATATTTTGATGTTTAAAAATATGGCGGATTTTATAAACGACACAAAATGTTTGTTTTTGCGCTAGACAAAAATTTTCTTTTGTTTGCATGGCAATTTAAAAATAGTAGGTGCAATCGTGTGCATTTAAAATATTTGTTGTAGAAAGTTTATATTTGCAGGTTATACTCGTTGTTGCTAATGTATATGTTCGCACATGTAACCATCTCAGTGTACCCCTATACAACTTTTATTTTTTAACAATGGCTACTGTTTTCATTCTATCTTATATAAGTCGTATAACAAAAGGCAAAATGTAAAGTTTTAAAACAGGCGGTCTCTGCGGTATGTACATTTCACCATTCTACTAAGTAACATGATTGGAAATGCAATGTGAGTCTTCGCTTTTAACGTTGCGAATAAATAGAAACATACAATTATTTTTCTTTGCTTTGTTTTGTGCCATCGAAATTAATATTTCACAAGAAATAGAATTTGCCGTTGCAACTAATTTACAACTGCAGTATATTCTTGCCACTAATATTAAATCTAAATCATAAACGTTCGAGTCTAGAACTCAAGGTTTACATTTTATACATTTTATTTCCCATTTTTAAACTTTCACCTACACAAATTCAGAGTATAAAATATTGTACACGTTAATTATAAAATTTTGACAAAGTATTATTATATTTTACAAACACGACTTGCTACTGCATTTCAAAATTGAATACAAGACTAAACTTGAAATTTACAACAAGAACTTGGCAACATTTATTAAAGACATGACTAGTACACACAAATTAATGTTGCCGTTAGACACGCCACAAAATTTACAATACTACAAATGTTTTATATTATATTTTCTTTCAGTTTGCAAATTGCAGTTTACAAATTAAATTCTCTATTGCTGTTTTTGTCTTCTGCATTGCAGTCTTCGTCAGAATTGTCAGAGTCGTCAATGTTTAAATTAGTGACGGCGGCAACATTAGAATAGTCGATTGGTTGTTCAGGTGACGGTTAAAACCCTGCTACTGCAGTAGAAATAACCCTATTTCAATCACATTCCACACGCTGTGGTGCCGGCTAAATTTCGACGGCTGGTTCTTTATAATTTTCTTTCTGTATGACTTGCTGGGCATTGAACTGACGAGACCGAGGTCTAAAATTGTGGGGTTCTGATGCAGCAAGCTTTGCGTTTTGTGTTGTCAGAAAGTCAACTAAAGCGTTGATTTTCATCAGACTAAATAAAACAGTGCTGCCAACATACGCAGGGTATTTCTGAGCATTGTTGGCAACAATCAAACAGTTAAACATCAATTTATTTTATAATACGGATTGTACATTTCAATATTATTGTCTTATAGTAGAGACTAGGTAAGTGCAATAATTTAATAACTGAAACGTCACAGCAGCAGAATAGTTTTTGAGGAACCTCACATTAAAATATATATTACTTGTTTTTGGATATCTGTGACGAGGTTGCTGTTGTACTACTGTGCTTCGTATTTGATTTTTGAATTTTCTTGGAGTTTAAGTTTCCTGGGGGCTGCGGTGGTGGCAATTTATCCTTGGCCCTGTTGATTCGTTTCAAGAGTTTGATTTTGAATATCCTTGGAGGAAGATCGGCATTGATGTACACATCTTTATGGGTTTTGTTCGTTGTTTTTCTCATTTCTTTTCTTCGCATATACACCTCTTGCCTTTCACGCTGCAAAGCAAATCTAATGACTAGTGGACGTGGCTTGGTTCCATCCTCTTCATGACCGATTCTTCGAGCTGTGTCTATCTCGGCTTCCGTTTATAGATCTTGTCGGATAATGGATTGCACTTTTTCGATTAACACCTGTTCAGATTCTAGCTTTTTTTCGGCGATCCCTGTAAATATTAAGTTGCATCTTTTGATTTCCATGTACAATCGATCATTCTCTTCCTCGAGCTTTCCTACTCTGAGTCGTATGTCTTCGTTGTCTTTTGCAAGTAGTTCTAGTTGTCCTTCTATTGTTGACATGACCCTTTTGATTGTATTACTATGGATCTGTTGTTGTCGGATTTTGGCTGATGTGAGTATTAGGACTTTCCCATCTTCAGTCTCTATTTCCATTCTAGTCTTCTTTTCTTCTGGACTATTGTTCTGTCTTCCTCTTTTATTTCCCTTTGACATTTATTCTGCTTGTTGTGGAACAGAGATGATGAGTTTACATAGATCATTTAATGGGTACCCGTAGTCGACTTGTCTTGATGTTTGAAGTTCGTAACAAAAGGTGAAGCAGGTTTTACTCGTGATTCCACTAATAAGTTAGGTTACGTTGAGTTCAGTTGTAAGTTGTTTGTGTTCTGTCTCTTATTAGTGGAAGTTGAACTTCGTACTTCAGGTTTTGGTTAGGTAGAGCACAAATTAATAACAGAACTGAGTACTTTAGTATTGTCACTCCTTGATTATTATATTTTATTTGTCACTCAGAATTTCGATTCGATTGTCGTAGTGGGTGAAATTTGGGTTTAGTTACTTTTTATTTTATTATTGCCACTTTTTACTTTTTAGCAGAATCTCAATTTCTAAGTTTAAAGTTTCCAGAGAATTATAATGTACGTCCTGCAAGTTCAAACGCTCCCGCTTCGTTTGCTAACGTCTTTAATCCATCCATAAGTAACTTAACCATACAATTTGAAAGAAAAACTTCAGTGCACACCAGCATATACCAAGCAACAGTGCTAATAAGTCAAACAGTGAAGGAGAATTTATGGGGTTTTGGAGTTATCGGAGAACTGAAGGTAAAAATACTTTCTGTACTTGCAACTGACGATTACGCAACATACGCAAGCGCTGCTTTAAGGTTAAGTCAATCTATTGTAAGCCAATTAGATATTGATGAGACGAATTCATTCAAATATACACTAAATGTCGGAAGTGGTTGCCGTGTAAAGCTGTTTCAACTCTCGTTTGTCGCTCTTGGAGTGAAAATGAATTTAAATGCAATATCGACTGTTAATTTCAATTACCCTAGCGCTAAATTGAATTACAGATACAGAATACAAACATAGATTGCTGAAATGCAAATTGGAACAACGTATGCGGAACTTGATAGGCCTTCAAATGCCATTTCTGGGTATAGTTCTACTTAAAACAGTGAAATTCACTTGGACCCATTTAAAAGTGTTTTTTTGTGGGTGGTACCTTCCTATACAATAAACTACACAAATACGCTAACGAATTATAGATTCGTGACTACATCTCATTTTAGGAAAACTTATTATAATTTAAACTTTAATCCTTAAATAAAAAACCCGTGTTATCGCTACTTTGTTAGCAACACCACTATCAACCAGAAAAACGCAATTTGGTCTGCAGTTCTTGTTAACAACGGTTTAGATTTTAGTGTTCCTGAAGGCAAATTCTGGGGTTGTTCTCTTGTAAATTGTCCTATCAACGCAGCACTTTTTCTTTGCTTTTATACATATTCAGTAGTATAAGCAATTAAAGAAACGTAAAAACGTAGCTAGTGTAAATTCCTACAATTCAGTTCTAATGCAAAGTGTTAAGACTTGCAAAACGTTAAAATTTTTAAAATAAATACTTTTTAACAATGTCACTAAATTTGCAAAACCAACATTTGGCATAAAAACTTATATTTCATACTTCCTTTCAACAACGCACGTTACATATTGTCAAATCATTGTAGTTCCTACATGTAGTTTAGGTTTAGCTTAGTTGAATAGGGTCTGTTCAAGAATTTCCCTAGTGGCATGTGTAATTCCTATTTTTTTGCAATTACATATCATGAAGTGGGTCTGCTAAAATTGGTATTTTGTTTTAATAAGATTTTCCTAAAGACTGAGAAAATTTTTATTATTTCAATTGGTAATGCATCTCTATCAATAGTTTTTCTCACCATTTGTGACTCCCATTGCATTCCTAGAATTTCAAGTTGCTATGAGTTAGTAGAGAATTTGACGGGCTACAAAGCATTACTACTCGTTTAAAAAAACGAGCATTTATAGTTAAAGTTTAAAAATCTAGCGAGATCTTCATTTCTTAACCTAACCTAACCAGGTTGGATATTCACTGCTAAAATTTAAATTTGTTGCATTCAAAAAGCCATTTATTGATAAAAACGAATTCCAAAATTAGGTAACAACTATTTGGTACTGAAGCGCAGTATCTTTGCTATTTTACAGTAAGCGATTTTTTATTATTGTAGTTATAGGGTTTTAATTCTTGCGTTCTATTCAATAAATTTTGTTGCCTACACGGAATCTGCTAAACAATCATGTTTAAACTTATAAAAAAAATCAAATTTACATCATGAGAGATTTCACTCTCTATAAAATAGTTTTAATTGCTAGCGCTTTGTAGATAACACATTTAGTAATTATTTTCTTATTGATTGTAATTGCAGTGGGTCACTTTAACGGAAAAAATAATAATTTAATATGGTATTTTTTTCATTTCTTTATAATACAATTTAATTTAATTTAATAAAACAAATGTGAAATGCATTTAAAAGTAATATGTTGTAGGTAGATCACACTGCAGGTGTGAGAACCTTTTAAATGAGATACATAAAGTGTTACATCCCCTTAGAACAAGTTTTACAATGATTGAATATTTTATAATTTATACAGATAATTACCTGTGTTTAAATTTTCATAGTTACACTAATAGGAGAAATCAGAATTTAATATTTCGACCATTTTCAAAATACTAAAAAAAATATTCCTTCGAAAACATTTTCGAGTGCGCCGCATGTTTTTGAGCGACTTCTGGTTTTCAACGATGCTCTTTTCAAAAATAAATACTACATGGAAAAACTAGAAATCACATTGGAAATGTTTCCTTGTTAGTTAAATAGGGTCAGTTGCGGTAATTTACCCGATACCATATGTGTTTCCTATTTTTAAGCAATTTCGCATCATAAAGTGAGTCTGCTAAAATTAATATTTAGTTCAAATAATATTTTCATGCAGACTTTAATTTTGTAAATTCAGGTTATGCATCTCTATCAATAGTTTATCTCACTATTTGTGACCTCTATTACATTCCTACAATTTAAAATTGCCACAAGTTTGTAGAGTATGTGACATGCTACAAAACATTGCTACTCGTTTTTAGATGCTGAGCTTAAGCATCTATTAAAATGGTTATGTCCGTCCGTCTGTCTGTTTGTCTGTCTGTCTGTTAGTCCGTCGCTACCGGTCAAACCGTCTACTTGATTGTCATCAAACTTTTCTTAAACAACCACAAAAGCGAGCACGCAGGTCTGTATTGTTTTTTGACTTTAATCGGACTGACCATTGCTCCACAATTAAATGTTAAATGGACCAAAGTCAAAAAGCAATTTGGTGAATGGAAAGCATGGGCATCTAAAAACCAGTAAAGGGTCCGTTCACAAATGGCGCCAGCAAAATTTACGAAATTGTTGGATCCCCCCACCTAAGTTGCTAACCTTTTCAGACTTGCGTACATGGCTATATCTTTAATATGGCCAATTACTTTTTTCAAAGTCACGCACCGTAATGGTGGGTGACAATATTGGCAAACGACCCCAAATACGTGCCTTGTATAGGTTTACACGTTTAAATGCACTTCTAACGAAATTTTAAATTAGGTTAGGGGTTACGCGCAAATGATGTCAGGTAAATATTTCTTTTTGACCCTTTCCACCCAGCTGTTATCGCATTAACATTAAGTAAGCAGGCTAGGGGTGACGCGCAAATGACGTCACGTGAAAATTTCTGTTAGACAGCCCCACCCAGCTGCTATAGCATTCACATGAGGTAAGCAGGCTAGGGGTGACGCACAAATGAGGTCACGTAAAAATTTGTTATAATTACCCCAACCCAGCTGCTATCGCATTCACATAAGGTAAGCAGGTTAGGGGTGACGCGCAACTGACGTCAGGCGAAAATTTCTTTTACACACCACCACCCAGATGTAATCGCATTCACATTTGGTAAGCAGGTTAGGGGTGACGCGCAAGTGACGTCAGCCGAAAATTGCTTCTAGTCACCCCCACCCAGCTGCTATCGCATTTGAATAAGGTGGGCAGGCTAGGGGTGACGCGCAAATAACGTCACGTGAAAATTTCTACTAAACATCCCCACCCAGCTGCTATCGCATTCACATTAGGTAAGCAGGTTAGGGGTGATGCGCAAATGACGTCACGTGAAAATTTCTTCTAGACATCCCCACCCAGCTGCTATCGCAATAACAATAGCTAAGCAGGCTAGAGGTGACGCGCAAATGACGTCACGAGGAAATTTCTGTTAGACAGCCCTATTTAGATGCTATTAGATTCACATTAGGTATGCAGGCTAGGGGTGACGCGCAATTGACGTTACATAAAAATTTCTTTTAGACAGCCCCACTTAGCTGCTATTGCATTCACATTAGGTAAGCAGGTTAAAGGTAACGTGCAAATGATGTCACGTGAAAATTTCTTCTACATGTCACGGACTGACCTATATGTGTTATCGACGTTTTGAGATCGTCTATTATAACGTCCTTCAAAAATTATAGTCTCTAGTATCCCAAGCTTAAACTTTAAATTTTTTTCCATCCTATTTTAACTACATGTCACGTACTTACCTATATGCGTAAAAGATATTCAGGAATTTTTTTTATTGACGTTATTTGTGAATGGTGCAATTTATAACAACATTTCAGCTATATTAAACTACAAGCTACGAACATTGGTATATGTCTTATTGATTGTAGGGAAGCTTCCATAAATCTCATATCATCTTTTAGCGTAACATAGATTGTCTTGTGCCTTTGTTGAAGCTCAGCATCTACTTCGGGCCAGCCCACGGTCGACAAATCTGGCGCAAAGCGCCGGATTTTTTAAAATACTTACAAGAGTTTTTAAAGTTGGAGTTTGAAAATCTAACAAAATTCTTATTTCTGCCTGTGTTAAGTGTTTGGTTAGGTTTAGCTTAGTTAAATAGGGTCAGTTTTAGTAATTTCACTATTGACATATTTTTTTTGGTAGCAATTTTTTATTATTATGTGAGTCTGCTAAAATTAGTATTTAGTTTCAATAAGAATTTTATAAGTTTTTAGAGAAGTTTTATCATTTTAATTAGTTATGCATCTCTATTAAAAGTTAACCTTACTATTTGTAACCTGTATTGCAATTTTTTAATTTATAGTTTCTATAGATTTGAAGACGATTTGACGGGCTACAAAACAGTGTTAATTGTTATTTAAAAATATAAACAGCGGGCAATAAAGTTGGAATTTGGAAATCTGACGACATCCTTATTCCCACCTATTAAGCGTCGACTTGCAGTTCTCCAGATGTATCAACGTTATAACTAATCATACACTGCTTTAATTCTAAACAGGACGTGCTAATGCCATTTAGGACTACTGTTTGTTATTGTAAGCCATAACATGTTTGCTTTATTCATTTAACTTTAATTGGTGTAGTTACAGGGTTTAGCTTAGTTTAATAGGGCCAGTTGCAGTAAATTCCCAGTGACATATGTGTTCCATATTTTATAGCAAATTGATTTTATCGGGTGAGTCTGTTTAAACTAGTATTTAGTTTCAATTAGATTTCCAAAAAGACTCGGATAATTTTTATTATTTCAATTGGTTATGCATCTCTGATAATAGTTCTTTTCACTAATTGTGACCCCTGTTTTAGTTTTGGAATTTTAAGTTAGTATAGGTTTGTAGAAAATTTGACAAGCAACAAAACAGTGTTACTTGCTGTATTAAAATACTACCAGCAGGCTGTAAAGTTGCGTTAGGTAAGGTTAGGTAAGGTTATGTTTTGTTAGGTTAGGTTAAGTTAAATAAGGTTAGGTTGGGGTTATAAAGAATAAAATTGATCTAGTTATTGTTATTTAATTAATTTGATCCTAGTCGTACAATTTGAGCAAACGCGTGTTGCAAAATAAGTTATGATTTGCAAATATAATTGTTTAAATAAAATAGATAATTTGTTATTAATGTTATAGTGTGAGTGAAATTACATCGTATTTTGAAAACAGCAAAAATTACAATGGCTCAGCATCTACTTCAAACCCAAATTTGCTTTAGTCTTTTGCGCTGCAATGTAGTTTTAGATGCTGAGCTTAAGCATCTAGTTTTAAGATTATGTCAGTCCCTCTGCCTATCCGTCTGACGCTCTGAAAGGTAATCTTTATTCCTTTTATTTTTATTTATTATGTAGAGAGGCAAGGTAGTCCAGAGGTCTAAGAGCCGAGGCTCTCTTCTGATGGTCGTGGGTTTGATGCCCTCTCAGGGGTCTATCGTGAGGTAGATTATCATTTAACACACGCATATCCTCGTGTGTTGTGACTACGACCTTTAAAGCTTACTTGGCTGTGTGTTAGTACGGGGTAAGCTTGCCACACCTGTCTGTTCCTGGAAATCAGCGATTACGCTGAGAAGCTTGACAATAAAGCCATTACATTACATAACATTACATTTACCTAATTAACGCATTCACTTATGTTAACACATGATTTAATTTTGTACTTTTTAATATCCCTCAACTGTATCAGTTGATATAGTAAGGAGTACAATTTATGTTATTCATGTATTGGTTTACTCGAGTTAACACATTAGGAATCCATGACATAAGTTACCTAATAATTTTGTTGCATGTGACAACAGTAGTTTTATTTTGTGCTTGACCATCTTGTTGCCTATGTCTTGTAGTAGATACAAACTCTGAATATTTTTGTGAAATAAATTTGTAGTACAAGTTTAACTATATTTTTTTTTCAAATTAGTACAACGCCTAGTAAAGATTATGTTGAGAAGAAAATACATTTGCACCATTGCTTCATTTTTAATTGAATTCAATTGCATATGGTGCATGCGTTTATACGGATCGATTAGGGGGATAGCTAACTGGTAATTGCAACGGTAACGATACATTTTTTTAATTCATTAAAATACAACACAATTAGGTTAACATAATTTGTAAAAGCAAAAACGTTTAATACTAATACTGTTACCTATACTAATACTTGTACATGAGAAACATGTAGCTACTTGCTTACAGGTGGAGATAGTTTTGTCTGGTTTAATAATGAATTGGATGGGAGGAAGTAGAAGAAAGTACGTCTTAAGATTAGAGATGCTGGGAATTTGGAGGCTGGAGCTGTGAGGTGGGCAAGGAGAATAGGGGGAGATACAGAGGGAGAGATAGATAGATACATAGGTAAGTAGGTAGGAAGTCAAAGGGAGCGAGGAGATGAGTTAAGAGAGAGATATATATATAATTTAATTAATTACAGTGCTATGAGACAGAGACAGACATAGACAGAGACAGAGAGAGAGAAAGAGAGATACAGAGGGGGAGATATATGGAGCATGTTGGTATATAAGTACGCATGTACACGTAACGCCTTATATAATTAAGTACAATTCAATGCAATGGAAATCAGTGAGTGGGAGTGAGAGAAAGAGTGCAAGAGAAAAGGTAACGGTAAAAATAGATGTATTTTTATTAGGTGGCATAAGAGAATTAAATGCAGGTACATAGAAAGATGCTTAATGGCTAATTCAAATAAATTTAATAAATTTAGTTAAGAGAGAGATGGAGAGAGCGAGAGAGTAACTTATAGATAGGTAGGTATACGTAACGCATGATTCAATTAAAGCAATGCAAATGGCATACTACGCACGAACGTAGTAGCATGTATTTAGTGCCGGCGCACTGAGGGGACAGAGGATAAAAAATGCAAAGTGTTGATGCTAGCATGTTTTTTACAGCACTAAAATGTAATATATGAATAATTTATTTCTTGTCTAATGCCAGTCTTATGGCTAGGCCCAGGATACGAAGAAGTTCTCTCTCCATGCCTTCCTTGCTTTTACCACTTCTACTATTCACCTAAATTATGTTTGCTCCCTAATATTTACATTTTGCTTTGCGTGTTGTTCTTTCTTTTTATTACCCAACTTTAAATTCTACTCTTGTGTTTTCTTTTCTCGTTTGCATTTTGTCTTGTTGTTGTTTGGATATTTGTTTGACTCTATTTGCTTTCAACTTTCTTTTAGTTTCACTTTTCCTTTCTGCTTGTGGTGTAGTTTTACAACTTGCCTAGTTATGTCTTGCGTACAAATTTGGTCTAATTAGAGTTAGTATATAATAAAATATGTTGTGTGTATTTAAAAATTTTGCTGCAAGTTAGCCGACATGAGATTTTCTGCGTTTGTAGTGAGATGTATAGTGTGGACATTTTACCACTTTCTATGTATACGTATGTAAATGTCATGTTATGTTATGTAAAAGTTGTAAAAATACAAACTCAAGCGTTTTGGCACTTTACCTACTAGAGGCAATGTGAATAGGGGTGCAAAACGTCCTTCAAAAAGTTTCAAAACTGTCTCTGTTCCGAAACAAAATTTTGTATTTCAATTTTAAAAAATATGGCGCATTTTATGGACGACACAGAGTGTTTGTTTTTGCTCTAGAAAAAAATCTCTTTTTTGTTTGCAGGGCAATTTGAAAATACTGCCATAGAACGCATTTGAAATATTTGTTGTAGAAAGTTTATATTTGCAGGATATACTCGTTGTTGCTAATGTATATGTTCGCATATGTAACCATCTCAGTGTACCCCTATACAACTCTTATTTTTTAAGAATGGCTACTGTTTTCATTCTTCTTTACATAAGTCGTATAACAAAAGGCAAAATGTAAAGTTTTAAAATAAGCGGTCTCTGCGGTATGTACATTTCACCATTCTACTAAGTAACATGATTGGAAATGCAATGTGAGTCTTTGTTTTTAACGTTGCGAATAAATAGAAACATACAATTATTTTTCTTTGCTTTGTTCTGTGCCATCGTAGTTAATATTTTACAAGAAATAGAATTTGCTGTTGCAACCAATTTACAACTGCAGTATATTCTTGCCACTAATATTAAATCTAAATCATAAACGTTTGAGTCTAGAATTTAAGGTTTACATTTCATACATTTTATTTTCCTTTTCGAAACTTTCAATTACACAAATTCAGAGTATAAAATATTATACACGTTGGTTCTAAAATTTTGACAAAGTTTTATTATATTTTACAAACACGACTTGCTACTGCTTTTCAAAATTAAATACAAGACTAAATTTTGAAATTTAAAACAAATACTTCGCAACATTTATTAAAGACATGACTAGTACCCACACATTAATATTGCCGTTCGACACGCTACAAAATTCACAATACTACAAATGTTTTATATTATTATTTCTTTCATTTTGCAAATTGCAGTTTACAAATCATATTCTTCAGTGCTGTTTTTGTCTTCTGCATTGCAGTTTTTGTCAGAATTGTCAGAGTCGTCAATGTCTAAATTAGTGATGGCGGCAACATTAGAATAGTCGATTGGTTGTTCAGGTGACGGTTAAAACCCTGCTACTGAAGTAGAAATAACCCTATTCCAATTGAATTCCACACGCTGTGGTGCCGGCTGAATTTTGACGGCTGGTTCTTGATAATTTTATTTCTGTATGACTTCTTGGGCATTGAACTGACGAGACGGAGGTCTAAAATTGTCGGGTTCTGATGCAGCAAGCTTTTCGTTTTGTGTATTTAGAAAGTCAACTAAAGCGTTGATTTCCATCAGACTGAATAAAACAGTGCTGCCACCATACGCAGGGTATTTCTGAGCATTGTGGTCAGTTGGGTTAGCGTTTGTAAATATTTTAATCGCTCCAGTTATGTTGTTGAATGAAAAGCGGACTGGCACACAGCGTAGAGTGTAATGTGAGCTTTGCCAGTAAATAAACTTCTTGGCTGGATTAAGCGGTTTTTCTAAGTGCTCAGCAATGCTTTTGTTTTCAAAATACAGCAGATAGTCTGTTTTTTTACTGGCAGCAGATGGTTCCTATTTTTCTTCAGCATTTCAATAGCCCAGTCCAGAATATTATGGGTTTTAAATACCGTGAATGAAACTTTGGAATGGCTAGAGTTGCCATAATTATTGCGCCAAAAGTAGTACACGTGGACCTGCAGATACTGGTCGTAAACAAGCCGTGCTTGAATTTGATCTTGAACTAAAATAGTCCCGTAAATAACAGTAGTGTCAGGCGTCTCAAAAAATTTCCAGTCTTGAGCGAAGATGCTACGCGCATTACAGCTGGTCGAGTCTTTTTTGTTGTGGTTGTCGTTTTTAGTTGACAATGCATTGACTGATTTGCATTTAGAGTTCCAATTTTCATGTCCATGGTTTCTGTCGAGTACATATTGTGCCACACGAAGACTGTTTTGAATGGTTTGATATGGCAACATTAAAAGTCTGTTTCTTCCTTGGTTTAATTTAGAATTGACAGAGTGTTTTTGATGTTGTCGCGGTTTCTTTATTTGTTTTGCTCGTTGCATAGTTAGGTAGCATAGTTGACGGTAGTATCAAAAGAGACCAGAAAATGAGGAGACAAGTTGACTTTGAAAGTTAAACACAGAATGATTCTAAAAATAGCAAGCTTTGCCTAATAATATTATTGATTGTGGTGGCCATAGGTTAATAATGTAGCGACGTTTTACAACGTTTTAAATCTAACAAACTTCTTTTGAGTTCGCCAAGGTTGTTGAGAAAACATTGCAAATTCATAAAGAGGCAATTCCACAGAGCTTACCCATACTATTTTTAGAACTTTTGCCACACAAACCACTGTTGCCACAGTCGCGTTATAATGCTTTTAACATAAATCACCCACTTTGCCTAATCTGTTTTTACAAGCATCGATTTAGTGCCAGAGACAATGAAGATTGTAAGTGTGAGTGTGATTTGTCTACTTCTATTTATAATACAACTTTTATGTGAAAACCCCTCTACTCATTTGATCGAACCCAGTTTGACGATTTGACGCAAGCTGCAATATTTAAAATGTCTCAACCTTCAGAGGTGTCGTTTACTTTTATGTCACCTGCTCAGAAACAAATTATCGATCTTGTTAGAAATCAAATTCAGTTGCCTGACAAACAGTTTCACTAAATTGTATTGCAAATGATTGTCACATGTACTCCAGAAGCTAAAAATTCCTTAGCTCTAAAAACAATAAACCACATACTGTCACAAAAACAAAGTCACGATCGCAAGTTTTCATTTAGAACTGTTTAGGTTATCGGGATCTGTGCTTTAAGTGTTAGAGAAACTACATTTACTCATTATTAAAAATTCGACCTTGTACAAGCGGAAATTTGTTTAGACTAATCAGGCAATGAAAAATTACAAGTAGATATACTTGCTTTTCAAAACGTTATGGTTTAATTATTAGACATTATTTCAACTCAATGTTACATGCGTATTGTAAATTCTGTAACTAACTGAGTCTCACTTGCTAAAATACTGTACATTTCTATATAAAATAAGATGCAAGTCTCTATGATAGTTTAAATTTTTAAATTCAAAACTAAAAAATAATATGTACACCTTGTCAATAATATATTGTCTATTAAAAAATTGTGTATAAATGTAAATGTGGCTAAGAAAGTATAAGTAGCATTGATTTCAGGACTCCGTATGAATTTACAATCGGAAGTTGTTCGAAGTAGGTCAGTATTAATTACAGCTCTAAATATGGCAAAAATTCGTGAATCATATTTAAACTTTGGATTCAAGGGTTCGTATTCGGCCCTCAGCGGGTTTCCTAAGAATAACAAAAACTTTCATGATAAAGCAGTAGTGAATAAGGAGCTAAGCCAGCTGTGTTCATTTGTAATGCACCGGCGTACACGCAAACACTTTAAACGGCAAAAAAGTTTAGTAAATATGAAAGGGAAAATCTATCGTGCGGATTTGAAAATCCTAGATAGATAATTCCAGCTATGCAAATATTTTATTTTGTATAAATGCATTTTTAAAAAAGCTTCACTGCCGTTTTATTAAAAATAAAAAACCCTAGTCAGTCATTAAAGCTTTTAAAGACATTTTTAAAGAATCAAAGAAGAATCTAATATATTTTTTCACAGATCAAGGTTTGTCAGCTAGCATTGTCTAACGTTAATTGTAATGATAGTTTTAAACAATTTTCTAGTTATCTAAATCTAGTTAATTTAAATTATTATGAATTGTAGCTTGACTCTATTTTAATAATTTGTATACAGGCACAGAATTTTGCGCCTAGTCGTTTAAACAGTTTTTAAAAACTCATAGAATCAAATATTATAACAAGTATAGCGAGACAAAGTCTGGTATCGCGAAGCGGGTTATAAGGTTAGTCCGTAAGGATTGTAAGCCTGTATATATTTACATACAATATTAAAAAGTCACGTATACTAATAATTACATGCTTTGTTTGGTATAGGACCATCTTTCAACAAATTGCTAGGTACATGACTGATAGAAATACAACTTGGATTAATAATATTTTTCCTGCATTTGTAAAAACGTTTAACAACAGCTTCCTTTCAACAATACAAAAGGCGCCCTCTGAAGGTAATATAATTAAACAAGGACGAGGTCTAGAGGACAATGTTTTCAAATATAATTAACAACACTGACAACAGAAAGGCAAAGTATTCTTCAGGCGACCGTAAAAGAATTAACCAAACAAAACTCTTATTTAATAAAGGTATATGTATAACACACGTACGTGAACAAACACAGTATATATAAGGAAATGCACTTTAGGTTTCACTTGCATTCGTCGTTTGTAATTTAAACATGATTAAGCTAATCGTACTCAAAGAAATTGTTCCTTGTGAAGTCAGTAAACTTTTAACTATACCTACAACCTACTACTTTAAAGATCTAAATAACACGCTTATAAAAAGAGCATTGTACAGTAGAGAGCTAAGCCTAGCCTGATATCTGCTCCAATGGAGCCTTCTGAATTCTTGCCTTTGTTTTCCAATGCTATGCAACAGCAATTTTGACAACCAGAAGAAGACTGGATGGCCATTACTGCTCGCCGTTAGACCAAAATCCCATTGGTTTCGAGAATATATACGTGACAGTTACAAGTGACTAGCAAAATAGTGTATATACAGATAACTCACCAGCAAGCTTTGTGGCTGTATTGCATTCCCTTTTGGATCTGCAAAACTATGACGTTGGACTCGTGAGCCTGAGGTATACTTCAAGCCCACAACCTGCTATGATGCAACCTGTTCAGAGACCACGAGCACGTAAAGTGCAAAACAAAACTGCTGTTGAAGTTAATGCAATTGGCAAATTATTTCTAAACTACAAGCTAACTATCAAGAAATTTGTCAACATTTAAAACCAAGAAACGACCTTGAAAGAATTTATGAGTGGACTCACTACCAAGCTAAGGCTGAATAAAGACACTGTGCCCTTTGACGTTGCACAGAAAGCATTAAGCTTGGACCTTGGAAATATACATATGCTACTCCAGAACCTGTCTGCATCAAATAGTCCTATTATTGAAATTCCAAAATCACTTTCATCGTTTTTTAAGCAAAACAGATCTAAACTTATGTCAGAAAACCAATATCTGTATGCCAATGTACTTAAAACTGACATGAAAAGTATTTCTATTAGTGCAAATTTTAATTTTAGGGCTGAGAAAATTTAAAGTATGGAAAACATTATACAGCTATGCCAAGGCTTTTAGAACTTTTAAATGTTTAGAAAAGAGAATAAACATGGAGACTCTAATTTTTGCAAATTCTTTAAACGATTTAACGTTGAGATGAATGACCCAGAGTTTTATATTTTACATTTAAAGATTGAATTTTCGTTGGATAAAAGTAATACAAAGTGCAAGCTTACATTTAAATGCAGTGAAAACGAGAATGTGGTTTTGCCTGTACCTATTGCATTGTGTTTAGGACTGCAGTAGCACGACAAGTTTTTTATTGGCGTCTACGAATCCTAATTCGATTTAGATGAAGAGTTATACAATAACATTGTAGACTATAAATATATATACTTGCGATTATTCAAAAAATATGCAAACTTCATTTCAATAAAAGAACCAGAAGAACTAGATTTGGATCACGTGGTGCACGAAATTAATCGTTATTTGTTGAAAAATGTGTAGGCTGATACGCGAGTACAGTTTAAACATGTATATGGACACCTAAGTATACCAGGCATGCGCGAAGACATCAGAGTACAGCTGCCACTACTTGTGAATCGATTTTTTGGCTTTAATGACAATTATATATTTAAAGCTGGCGAGTCTGCGCAACTGAAACAGTAATTAGAAAAAAAAGAAGAACAAGAGGTAAAAAAACAATTTGAAGAAGACGTTGAGCCTGAACACACTGTACCAGCAAAAACACTTCTTGTATTATGCAGCCTAGTTGAAAACCAGTTATATTTCTCTCATTTACTGCCGCTACTGCGGGCAGTCGATGTATACAATAACTACACTAATAAGACTGTTCACAGCTTTGTCGATATACTGTTTGTGCCATTACACAGACAACAACATCAAATAATGAGATTCAGTTTGGTCAATGAGTACCGTTTTCTTGTGCAACTTGATGCCAACACTTAGACTATCATTAAATTGCAGTTTCGACCTCGCAATTTTTAAGCAAACAACATTTCGCCAAGTATTAAATGCATAGACGTTCAAATTTAGCAGTTAATATTATTTAACCTTTAAAGAGACAACAATTAATCTTTTAAAGAGCCAGTTCTAAACATCCGTATAATTGCCAAAAGTCTAAATGCATTTAAACTAGTGCCTAAATAATTATTGTTTATAAATAATGCGTAAGATACTGTGCAAAAACATTTACGACACAAATTCAAGTGTAGTAGACCAACCCATTGTAAAAGATAGCTTGCTTGGTGAATACTGTGTTCTTGAACCTATTTCTGCAAATCAAAATAAAGACCACAACAAAAGCCAAATGTGGACACGCGAAAATAGTGTAGCAATTAAAACTGCAAAACCTGTCGAAAATTCATTATGCGACTCAAGTTTCAAAGAAAATCAATATCTTGTGCTTTTGAAGCAACGTCGAAATACTTAACTAACTGCCACTTGCCAAAAATGCGAAGTATATCATTGTCGCACTTAATGCAATGAACACAGAAGTACATCACGTAAACTACTATTTCGAGCCTTTCAGAGTGGAGAAGAAAGGATGGTGTACAGGCGCAGTCAAGCAAGAGGATTACAGGGCAGGCGTGTTAGGAATGAACGCAAATCGGGGGTCTGCTGCAAAAAAACCCAGTCTCTCGAGTAAGACGATCTGTATTAAGCAGAAGTCCTACCCAGACTAAGGCAGGACGTAGGCGCAATATAAGCCGACGACGATAAGTTATAAATTACGGTTTGCTGGTGTCATTCAACATCCTGACTACCACGAAGCAGTATCAAAAGTCTTTAAGCAGCTCCGTAAATCATGGAAACACAAGGCTCTAACGACAAATTGACAATGTACGAGGGTTCCTAGAAGTCTATTTGAAGCAACTTAGTGCTTAATAAACTTCCCTCGACCAATATAAGCCTTGATGATTGACCAGTATATTACTCATATTATCCAGTGCTCAGTCCACGGGATAATGAAAATCCTTTTATATCTGACATAATAATATCCCCTGAAAAATACTACAACTTAAACGAATCCCACTTAGAACTCACTTGCCGTGTAATGCTAGCAGATAGAAAGGAGATTGCAGCTACCGACGTGGTCGCTTCGTGTTCCATGCTGTTCTATGGCCTATTCAGTAACATGGAATTCTTTTTTAATGGCCAACTTTTGAGTGACAATTCGAACCACTATGCTATTTGTTCCTACTTAAAACAGGAACTTTTATTAAACCCAATCGAAAAGAAAAATGGAATGTTGGATTATCTGTACTACCGTAACACTATCCTAGATACATTTGTAAAAACAGACAACGGATTTTTGGCAAAATACAACATTGCAGCACAGTCAAAACCGTTTACTATTTTGAATAAACCTGAGTCGCCATACTATGAACAAACGCGAATGCTGCCTGGAGAAACTGATATCCGATTTATCATGCGCAGATCTCATCCTGCCTTTTGCATTGACGCTAAAACTGAAACAAGGTCTTGTTATGCGGGCTGTCCATTCCGTGTAGACATTGTGAATGCTGTACTGTACTTGAAACGGCAGACATTATCTCCAATGGCAATTGAGATGCATAGACTTAATCTCAACAATGGGACTTTAAAGTATCCTTGTCTTGTAACTTGAAACCGAGATCAAGAACTTTGTCATTCCATCTAGAGTCAGCTTGCACTCATTGAAAAACTGCATTAACGGCAGGTTGCCGCAGTTTATAGTTTTTGGACTTGTTGATTTTGCAGCATACTTACGGAAGCTGACCAAATCATTTTGCAACTTTTAACACTTTATTCTCAGCAAAATCACAGTTTTAATGAACCAAGAAGCAATAGAGTACAGGACATTGCCTATGAGCTTTGAAGATGCCTCTTGTGATGCTTAAGATAATTATCTACTTGTTTAAACACCTTGAAGAAGACCGCAGCCAACTTAACACTAGGAACTGGCATATCTCAGCAGAACTACACCCAAACAAGAGTCCTGCTTGCATTTGAGCTGGTACTAACACAGGCTAATGCACTGAGTATAAATAAATCTGGTCAAGTTCAAATCCAGTTGAAATTCTAAACCCTATTGACCACGTCTGTTACAGCTATACTGTTTACCCAGTACCAAACCGTAGTTAGGAGTGACCGAAATAAACAAGTCATCATCAACCGTTAGGATGTATGTAGCAAACCATCAAGCTTTCTTCCAAAACACCTTAGACAATTGTGCAATAAATTACGTGTGCGAATTCAAGACATGTCTGTTGCTGAATAGAAGCTGACTGACCAACAACAACGAGCAAGTGCAGAATGAATACAGCACAGTTGAAGCAATGTCAAGAAATCTTATTTGGCGGAACAATCATCAAATACTACGTTATAGCTGCAGACGAAATAAAGATTAAATTAGAAAACGCAAGAAAAGAAACCAGCAACTGGAAAAAATCGTATCCAAAGGCAATAATACAAAATACAGACAAGCTAGAGGGCACTAGGCGTCACTGGATTTGCTACTGGATTGTTTTGAGAAATTCTTTTGAATATTCCGACTTATTTGGTTTTCCAATATAGCAATATAAAAACATCTAGGTGCCAGGCAGATACGTTATCGCCGAAAATTGTACAGCACTGCAGAGTGGACGATTTTCTGTTTGTGGATTGTATTGTTTATATTTCTTATATTCGCGTGCTATTGGTATTTCATGCTAAGATTGTATGATTGTATTTACATGTACTGTACTAGTTTATGATAGAAAAGTTCAAAAGTTTGTAAATATGATCTTTATGTTGAGAAAGTGTTCTACACATAGATATAAGTAACAATCAAATACCTGTAAGGTAATTTTTCCTAAGTTTTGTAAACATTTGTTATGGTCTCCCTGGGCTTAAGATATATAACATTAGGAAGTGTATATTGTAAATATATAGCAATTATTACCCAGTTTTTGTAAACTTATTGTGTATTGTAATACATTTAGGAATAAAACATTGTCTATATAATGTACAAACACAGTTTATCGTAAAAATATAGTAATAGTATGGAAATAACATTGTATTAACTATATATATGTATATGTTTTTGTATAATTATATAAGTCATCAGTTAAAGTTTAAGTAAAATTGTAAATAAATACACAGAGTACTATATATATTTGTAAAATGTCTGAATAAACGTATGGTAATTGTATAAATATTAAAAATAATGTATAAATTGTAAATAATTTAAGAATTAGTAGCAAATTGTATAAAATATAGTTGTAATAATAATTACTCATCAACATATATTGTAAATATTTCTTAAATATACTTGTTCTTATGTAAGTTTTCATCAGTTGTTGTTTGCACTTGACGATGGCAACCTCAGATACTGTTGACTTTGAATTAATACACCTTTTTACGGCTATGCTATGTGGCCCTTGTTTTTCTTGTAAACATACTCTGTGTTTAGAAATTGTAAGACGCCGTAGGCAAATAATTGAAAATAATATCCGTGTATATTTAACGTAGATAAGTTTTGCAAACATATAGACTAGATATTTAAATCAAATAAATAGACTTGTAAAAACTTTAAAACAAACAGGTCTTAAAACATGAAAAAACTATATATAAGAAACAAGAACCTTGTGCACAACAGTAGAATCTGCCGTGTGACACTTCTGTTAGATATAATTTGTGCTAATAAAATATACAATTCAAACAACTAAACTAGCTATTGCTACGGTTATAAATGCAATTGAACCCAAGCTCTGCGCTCAGTTTATAAAAATGTGAGACAAGCAAAAGGCTTTGAACGTTGCCAAGCAACACCACTTTTTGTTGGTAAATAAAATCAATTGTTACAAAGGAGTTACAATGCAGGTTGGCGGAAATTGCAAAAAACCAAGTGATAGTTCAACCTTTAGTAGTCTTTCTAGTGAAGAAAAGTTAAAACAACTACCAATTCAGGAGTAGCTTAGCTACGAGCAAGTATTGTTCCAAGCCAATATAAAGTAACCACAGCTCAAATCAGTTCAAGACGGTGAATATGCATACGTTAGAAATCGCGGCAATACAAGTGCATCTGAAAAAGTTGAATCTTGATATATATTAATAGAACTGCCATCAATTAGACAGTGTCAGTCTACCTTGTAATGCCAAAGTGTTCAATATAAAGCTATAAAATGAACGTCTTGTATTTTTTTTCTGCGCACTGGCGCTCCTTCTACTTGCAACATGTTGCAACACTGTAGTGCATGCCTAGCATGAATTATTTAATCCAATGGTTTACACCAAAAGCACCGCTCTAAGCTTTGAAAGTACAAAAAACATTAACGGTTTATTTACAAAGGAGAAGATAGCTCTAAAAGCAATACAAAACACCCTCTAGCAATATAAACCGTCTTCTTTTAGCCCTAATTATACGCCATCTGCCGTGACTAAGCCCAGCTCTTTAAACAAGATGATTTCTCAAGCTTTAAAATATATGCTTGGAAATTTAAATACGCAAAACTGAATTATACTTGATGTAGTAGGCATGTACAACCAACACGAAGCAAAAACTGTAGTAAAAACAACGTTTGACTTGATTAGTGAGTGCAAAATTCACCATTACGTTTAATAATAGTAAATATGTATAAAGTTCAAAAGATATGATGCGTACATAACACGTGCACGATTCGAAACCATTGCTAAATGTGCATTTGTTATTGTTTTTCTATTTGCGCATGTGCAGCCATCTACGTGTCGTTTATTCTGGTCCTACTCCTTTTTAGATGCTGAGCTTAAGCATCTATAGGAATGGCTATGTCCGTCCGTCTGTCTGTCTGTCTGTCTGTTCTTTATGCGCTACAGGTCACAGTTTTCAAGCGATATTTGTCGAATATTTTTAAAACGGCCACAAATGCGAATAAAAAGTGCCGTATTGTTTTTGAGAGAGATCAAACTAACCAGTTTTATACAATTAATAGTTGACTGGACCAACTTTTTTGGCGATCTAAAAGCATTGGAGAAAAACAATGTGATTTGCCTTTGCACTAGTCTAATGCACCAGCTAAATGGACAAGACCCGCACCAGTCGAAATTTCAGTTTGCCGCTTTGCACCAGCTAAATGCACCAGCTAATTGGTTTCGTTACACCAGCAACATGCACCAGACATCGGCACAAGCTACCCGCGGAAGTTTCCAACAGAAGCTTTTCGCACCCAAAAAGTATACCCCAAGGGGGGGAGGTGTACGTGGGGTCACCCACAAAGACGTCCCAACAATTTCCACTTCTTTTGCTAAAACCATTAAAAAACTTTAACTAGTTACACCCCCTACCCACAAAGTATCCCCTAAGCGGAGGGGGTGTACTTGGTGACACCCACAAATGACGTCCCTAAAATCTTATTTTTTTTGCTAAAACCATTAAAAAACTTTAAATACTTGCACCCCCTACCCACAAAGTATCCCCTAAGGGAAAGGGGCGTACTTGAGGTCACTCACAAATGACGTCCTAAAAATCTAAATTTACTTGCTAAAACCATTAAGTGTAATTTTAAGTGTCCAGTAAATCTTATACATAAGTTATTCGTACATTAAATTTCAACTCCCAGGGTTACACAAGTTAGGAGCCATGCAAGGATGATCTAAAAATGACGTCATTTAAATATTTTGAATATAGTAATCTCTTCTGTGTTTAGTTCAAAAATCAAATTAATGAATATCGCTAACACCGTTATTTTCTAGCATACATACAGTGATCCTTCATAAATGACGTCATCACAAAATCACCATTTTAAGGATTCTTGTTAGTGCTTAATGCAAAAATTGGTAGATTTATATCTTCAAAATCTACTTTTACTAGTATACACACAGAAGTGTCCTTAAATGACGACGTCTAAGTGTCATCATTTGAAAAAAAACCCGTTATCAGTTTAAACATTATGTAAAATAGTATTTTTAGCATAAAATATAATTATTGTACATATAAGGATCGTCCAACAATGTCGTCTCTACAATATTGCACTTTAGAGGGTAAAGAGTGTATTTTATGTAAATAATGTGAAAAGATGCATCAATTGACTGAAGTCAATATTTGCTGTAAGCTCAGCATCTACGTCGGGCCCACGGTAGGCAAATCCGGCGCGAAGCGCCAGGTTTTAGTATTCAAAATGATTAGGATGTATCGTAATGGAAAACTATGGTCCCTTGTTAAATCAGAAGGGGTTTACCAGTAACAGGTGGCCACCACCCACCACGGATCGACTATAAGTACCGCAGCGAACTCATGGGGACCCTTACACCATTTCAAGCTTTCCTTTAAACATCAACGTTAATATCTCACACTGCTCGCATCAAAGAACGGCATCAGAACATACGAAAGGCATTGACTCTACAACACAAATTCTTTAACATGGATCAACCAGCCCTAGTACCAAACACAACCAACGGCTTGAATTCAGTACAGTCTTACAAACAACCAAACTTCTCAACTGTTTGCAAAACTAAAACTACTGACTATAAACGTATATTTTAGTGTCGAGTTTGTGTGATATTACATTGTATATTATACTCCGTAGTTATTGTGTTGTGTAAAATACGTTTAATTCTAATATTACTGTGTTTGTTGATTTTCAGCGTTTTGAGTGTTCCATGCCTACATGCCTGTTCGAATGCAGAACGTATGTGGCGTATCAAGATTACGTTGAGGATATTCATTACTGTGGAGATTGCAACCGATTCTGTTCTAAAAAAAACCACCACTCATGTCTGCAGCCTGGCAAGCAAATTGCACACTATGACAACAGAAACCAAAATCCAACTGGCGGTGAAACCAGTCGTTCAGAAGCAACATATGGACTTAAAACTAACACAAGCAGTTAAGATAGTATCGCTGGCCCTTCTTGCCGTACTCGTTGTTTGTCACTGATAGATCTAGATGTATTTCAAGAATCCTCAAGAGCTCATAGGGGACTAATGGTGACCTACATGCATCAACTCACTAAAGAGTCTCAAGACATTACATACATTTTGACTGAACTAAACGAGTCTTTTGTAAAATTGTTAACTTAAAACCTAGTTGTACATATCAGTATTGAGGCTTAACCTAAAATAAATGAAGCATAAGAATTAGAAACAATAGTAGTAAAGCAACTAAGTAAATAGACAAAAGCATTAGTTTAGTGTCTAATAACTACGATTTAATGAATAAAGACAAAATTGTAAACTTTATATTTAATAGTGCAAGTGAAGTTATACAGAGGCTTAACAAATTTAATAAGCACGGTACTGGTAGGACACTTTCATAAGAATATTCTATTCAATTTACAGTAGGAGTTTTAAATTTATTTTCAAATGCTGAAGCAAAAGGATATAATAAATTCCCAAAACCTAATCCAAGAAAATCAAGATATTTAGATATTAAAAACACATGCGATAACTGCTTTAAATTCTGTGTTGCTGGTCACAGATACCGCAATAAAATCTTAGCTGGGTATCAAGAAAATAAACAGCAGGTAAAATTAAATGCTACTGGCAATGCTAAACTGAAACTAGGGAGTCCTAAACAGTATATTTCCTATTTTTCGCAATTTGATTTCACTGATTATAAATGTGCTTTGCGTATTGGCAAAGATTTATGTAATTTTAAAATTAAAAATAATCTCAGGTATAATATTTGGAGTCACCGCAATAACGACATTGTCCCTATTAGACGGTCGCGTAATTCTGAGTTAACTGAACTGTGTAATTTATTTTTAATTTATAATCAAAGAAAGAACGACAAGACTAACTCCTATTATTTAGTTCTTATTACTGATCTTGATAAATTTATGTGTAATGGACGTCACAAAAAGTCTATTTATTGCGAATTATGCCTAAGATGTTTAAGCTCTGAAACGAATTTACAACAGCACAGTCACAATTGTCAAATTAGTGAAAAGAGGAAAATTATTTTTCCTAAACCATAGAAGCAAGTCAAGTTTGCAAACCGTGGCAAACACTTCCGTATCCCTTTGTTATTGTTTATAAGTTCTTTACGTTTGCAAATTCTATTCAAGATTTTAAGTTTGCAAAATACAACACAAAGTGAACAACAGAAATCACACCTGCAGCTTAATCTTTTATTAATATTAAAAGAGTGCAAGATAAGGACAACGTTGTTTCTATAGAGTAATTTGATGAGAAAAATTGAGTTTAACATTTTTTTACACGTATATTTTATTGGGCAAACTGGTTACTTACACATATTAGAGAAACAAATAACAAAGTAAAACCAACAGAAAGTGTAAACGTACAGTTTGAACAAGCTACGCACTGCTATCTGTGTGAGCGCCAATTGAGTAAAGAAACTAAGACGATCAGGCGCTTTTATTATAATAACGACCATGCCAATTTAGAGTTTGCTGCGTGTAGTCGTTGTAACCTTAGAATCAAATACAAGCACGAAATCCCACTTATTTCGCATTACGGAGGTTTTTTTGATTATCATCTTTTAATAAATGCAATAAAAACTTATTGCTTTTCTTCGAAAAACGTAACAGTTCTTGCAAAAGCCCCAAAAGAATTTATTTCAATAACGATAACTGCTAAAGATACATGGCTTTCTAAATTTAATTTAAAATATCCCTCTTAAGATTTAAAACAACCGAACTATACTGGCAACTCTTTTGCTTCAAAAGTTAAAAAACGTTTTATGGATGCCAATTTATTTGTTCACTCTGATTTATTTGAAATTGTGGAATCACCTAATGCAAAAACCTCTTAGTCACTTAAAATAGTATAGCAGTGTATATATAAATTTTTACCTACCAAAAGCTATAATTCTTTCGCAAAAATACCTAAAGTATCAAAACCGTGCCATGACGATCTTGTGCTATTACAAAAACCTGTTTTTTCTTTTTTGTCTCTTACTAATAATACAAGTCTTGATATTCCCATTCCTGCAAGATCTTGTTTCAAAAAATCTTTACTTGATGATATGCCAATACCAGACAGTAAATGAAAGCTTGTTCCAAACATCTGTGCAAAATTCAACCTATTCACATAAGCTGATTACATGCGTTTTACATGTTTGTTAGATACAGTATTACTTGCAGAAGTTTGGTTAAATTTTAGGAAATTTGAAACGGAAACATACAAAATATATCCTACCTATTATTTGACTTTGCTAAGCTTCTTATGGGAATGCTTTTTAAGGCAATTAAAAGCTGAAATAGATTACATAAGAGATAAGAAAGTATTTGAAATTGCAAAAAAAGGAATAAAGGGGCGGGGGGTTAATGTATATTTGCAAAGAAACATGTGACTGCTAATCACGAACGTTGTCCACGTAGGTTAGATACATCACAGCCACGTCGAAACTTACTTTTACCTAATATTATTAGTTTATATCGACATAGTATGAAGTTACTTATGCCAGTGTCTGATTATGAGTACATGAAAACAAAACATTTTATAAACATTGACTGGACTGACCCTGAATTGGGAAGTACAGAAGGAAGCTATTAGTACGTACTAGTTTGTGACTTGCATTACTTAGAGCATTTGCATAATAGCGACGCAAACTTGCCTCTTGCCATGGAACAGAGAGTAATAAAGCTTGAAGATATGCTGAGCCAGTTTAATGTAAAACACTGCAAAAACGCGTCAATTAAACATTTCATATCCCGCCCAAGACTAATTTTAACCCTTAATGACAAATTAAATTACACAGTACATTTCAAAGAATTGCGCTACTATCTTTTTAAAAAAAAGTAGTCTTAAAAATACACTGTGGTGAGAGATTTGAACAGCAACGTTATTTTAAAACATATATGGATGCTAATTTAGAAAAACGAAAGTAAGCAAAAACCTCTTTTGAAAAAAATTACTTGAATTACATTTCAATTTTTTGTATAGCAATACTTAAAAAAAAGTTAAGGATTTTGTTGAAACTAGTATTTGCACCAGTACCGCTCATGCTGAAAAATTACTTGCACCACCACGATGTAAAGATTTTGATGGTTTGTCTGATCGTTTAAGTATTATTACGCAATACCTTAAGAGTTATTGTGCGAATGATTTGTCACTCACAGGACTTCTAATTTTAGCCAATGCAAAAGTTAACTTTCATGAAAACTTTGATATGCGGTGTCAAATATTCCAGAATAGAGCTTACTTGGATTATTCAGATACAGACGGATATAAGTTAGATATATTAGACCCTTTAAATACTTTTTGGGATAATATAGTTAGTGCACGTGCAGAATTTGATCTTAGCAAAATTCCACGAAATCATGAGTTTTTTTAACGCTACGAAAATGGGTATTCAGAGCTGTATCTTTTAAATATAGACGAAAGCGGCAAAAAAAGAATACATAGCTTAGATGTATTAGAATCAATTACACTTAAGCCTAAAATGTTTAGCATTTTTTATTTAAATAGTAGTGAACAACAAAAATGCAGAGGTAATTCGGCTATTGCGTTACGCCAATGCAGGCACGACATTTATAAACAAATGCTTAAAACAAACAAACCGTGTAATATTATTGTAAATTCTATACGTTCCGTAGATCATAACATGTACGTAGTAAGTGGTAATAGATTAACATTCAACACATTAGATATATCAAGGGTATTTGCAGACCTCAATGATTGTAATTTTAGTTTGCCCTTTGGCCATTAAAATTTTTAAATAAGTAAATATATTATTCTGTAATAGTTGTATATTTTTAGTAATATATTGATGTAACCTATTTGTTTAATGTCAATGTTATTTGTAAACGACATAAATTAATTAAATACTAAGCTCTAGCTTGTGAAAAGTGTATTTATTTTTAGTATATTGTAGATGTAACCTAGATATATAATGTATCTACTGTAAAGTATACCGTTAAATGAATAAATGTTCTGTATTTCATGTATATAAATATTGTATGTATTGTTATAAACTTAAAAACATTGTAATTTTGTATATAAACCTGCTTATGTACTAGTACAGCTCCTACATAATTTTATTTGCATATGTGATGCATCTTATTATATGGCGCTGCACACATGCTCACATCGTTGTTTCAATTTGCATTAGATTTAGCACACATTGGTAACGACACATAGAATTGGCAACAATTACTATGCATTGACTATTGATCTCATCTTATTCAACTGCATCTTCTTTAATTATGCATTACCTACCTACCTACCTACTTATCTAAATTCTCCATGTATATTTCCCTCCCTTTTTTTATTGCCTGGGCCCAGCCTTTCCAGCCTCCTTTCTCCAGCCTCCAGATTCCTGGTACCCCTAATTTGTTTTTCACATCTTCCACTAATTAATTAAATAATCTATCTACTTTATAAATAAATACTATGTCTTTAACTCTTTACAGGTAGTCACATTGCAAATTTAATTAGTACTAAGAAACTTCTTATTTCAAGTTTTTAATAAACTACCATTGCAGGTATATACAATACGCTCTGAGATTATTATTTGTACGCATCTTGTGCCGTTAATAATTAAGCATTGCAAATGTTATCAAAATATGCAATGATAGGGTAATCAATACTTATGTTGAGATAAATAATTACGCATTGCTACTATACACATGACGCATAAGAACGCTAAACAATACGCGTGTTCTGCCTTTTTGATAACGTATTGTAAATTAAACCAACACGCATTGAAAATTGAATTAATACGATTGTTTTGCCTGTTCTAATAACGAAATTTGAATTAAAACAATAGGCACTGATACACTATTTAATAAATATGTTGTGTCTCTATTAATTTAGCATTGCGACTTAATTATATACGCATTCAGACACTATTTAATATACATGTAAAATTATAAATTACTTATCAATGACTCTACTCAATATGCATTGAGACGTAAATCGATACCTATGCTGTGTCGCTATGATTACACACTGCAAGATGTATCAATACGCTTAGAGGCGGTAATTAATACGCATGTTGTGCCTTAAATATGTACGCATTGCGAATTTACGCAGTAAGCACTGACAAGGGAATGGTTTGACAAGGTACGCGCCAATTTCAAAAAGTCATATCCACAAAAATTAGGCTACTTTCAAATAGTAGGGATCCAAAGTAACTCGATTGCATTTTGCTTTGTTTGGTCACAGTAGCGCGCCAAAGTTTAAAAAAATTCAAATTTTAATATTTTGCCGTCCTGTAACTTCTACAGTTCTTATCTGATTTTGACAAAATTTTGTTTTTTTTAACGTTTCGACTTTATTTTACAAAGAAATTTCAGGATTTTCCAAAATTCGTAAATTTTCATTTTTTTGACAAATTTTTGAAAAAACATTGTTTTTAAGACCTAATTTTATCGATTAATTTTTTGGAAAAAATAAAAATTTTCGAATTATAAAAAATTTTAAAATTGTTTTTAAAAAAAGAGTCGAAACGTTAAAAAAAAACAAAATTTCGTCAAAATCGGATAAGAACTGTAGAAGTTATAGGACAGCAAAATATTAAAATTTGAATTTTTTTAAACTTTGGCGCTACTGTAACCAAAGAAAGCAAAATGCAATCGAGTTTTATTGGATTACTACTATTTGAAAGTAGCCTGATTTTTGTAGGTATGACTTTTTAAAATTGGCGCGTGCTATGTAAAACCGTTCCCTTGTGGGACGAAAGCCACTATAAATGTTTAGCCTTTCAACAATACGCATTAGAATGTTAACTAAAACGCTTATTTTGCTTTGCCTAATTACGTATTGAGACACTAATCAATACAAATGTTGTGAATTAAATAATAACGAATTGCAAATTTATTCCAAACGAGCTGGGACATTGATCAATACGCATGTTGTGCTTTTATAAATAACACATGGCAACTTTAATTGTCACGCAAAATAACGTTATATTATACGCAATTGTAGCATAACATTTTGGTATTGGAAGTGTTTTGTTCAGGCAGAATCACAATAATAATTATTCTACATACCACTTTTAAAACTGACAGAGCATCAATCTATACATACAAGTTACTACAAGTTCTAAGGATTAAAATAAATACTCTATATAGAATCAATAACATTAACATAATAATTGTTTTAAAACAAGGTTGACTAGTACCGCTATAAATTTAAATTACTGCTGCGCAACGCACTCGTGGAAAAATAAAATAGAAGTATTATATATCATGCTTATGAAGAAGCACAATGCGTGATAAATTTTATATTTATGTAATCAATACTAACTGAGACATTGATCGTATGTTGTGCCTTTATAAATCACACATTGCATCTTAAATTAAAACGCAATGAGACGCTTATGAGCACAGATGATTTGAATCACGCACTGCAAATCAGACTTATGCCTAGTAGGACGTTAATCACTTTGCATGTTGTGCAAATATAAATGAAGCATAGGAGAAACACATTTATACGCTAGTCAGTGCGCATGTGGAGTATTCAAAAACTGCACATTGCAACTTTAATCAATGGGTATTTAGACGCCGTTGCCTACTTAGGTTGTACCTTTATTATTACAGCGTTGCAGATATACTTTATATGCATTGCGAATTTAATAAATACTTATGTTGTAGCTATAAACATTACGCGTGGCAAATTAAACCAACACGCATTGAAAATTAAATTAAAACTATTGTTTTGCTTTCATTAAATACGCATTACAATTGAACAATGCTAATACATTCATTAATAATAATTACAACAATATTCATTGCACATATTATAACAGTTTTCTAAACACTTTAAAAGACACTGTACACTACACAATGAGAGGTATTCTTCAATACGAATCCATTATATTAAATTGATTCTGACAATTTGCGCCACACATCTTAAATTATTATTTGAAACACATAAAAACATTGTACTATAGGCAAAGGGCGTATATCAATACGCATGCTGTTCCCTAAATATGTAAGTATTGCGACATTTATTGATGCTGTAATATTATTTACAACTACTAACAACAATATACGAAACACGTTTAAATAATTTTAGAATATGCATTAAGATTTCTTACACTAAGCATTTTGAGATATTTGTTAATAGTTACATAATATATATTCATTATTGCAAAAAATAAACACAACACATTTTAAAACAATACTCAATACACAAGGAAATAACATACAATATTGTTTCAGAAAATATTACATTACAAGTTATAAATTATTATTTACTACGCATTTGAAAACGTTGTACAGTACGCAATTAGATTTTTACATCACATTATCTAAAAGGGTTATTAAAACTAGGACAACTTATTAAATTAGGTGATACAATATACAAAACACATCAAAAACCATTATCATTCAATACACGTCAAGACTCTTTAAAACTGTATTTATCAGTGAGAATGCTTGCCATACTTCTTAAAAAAGCGCAAAGTGCAATTTAATACCACCATATAATTCTGCATAAGAAATAGTTATTTACTCTCGTAATGTCGATACAAGCTGACTACAAGTCCATATTTCTGTTTAGTAAGTTAAATATAGGAGTTAGCTGATATTACATCTTTAACTTTGAAATCAGTATTGAGAGTTGACACGATAAAATTTACAAAAATTTCCAAACAAAACAAATCTCAATATTAAATGAAATATTTTTTTTCTAAAAACAAAGTTTCTTCAAACGTACATACCTATTTTGGGTGTAAGGCTACAATAATACAGTTATTAGGTATAATAAACGTGTCATTAGGTCATAGAAAGTAATATGAGCAGTATTTTGTGGTAATTGTAAACTGTTTAAAATAAAAAAACAGTAGCAGGAGTGTTTGTTAGCTTATAAAATAGCAACAACACAAGCTTCACCTTACTTTTCTTTGTTTATTTAGGTACAAAACGTATAATGTGTAGAAAAATACAAAGCTTAGCTTATTAGAACAGTACGGTACAAACTTAAGGTCAGTATCCCAAAAACTTAGGTGTAATACAAACACACTACAAAACAAGACTATTCTGAATTTGTGTCCTGTTTTTTCATTAAAATAATAATGATACAACACAGAACAGTATTAAAAAGGACCTTGCAGTAGTAGAAGTAATAATATCAGTAGCGTAAATATTAGTTGTACGTGCAGTCAAGTAGGTTATTGTTTTAAGTCGTACAGAATTATCAAACTCCACAATTTTAGACCGCAGTCTTGCCATTAAAATGCAAAACAAGTCACATCATAACAACATAACATAATAACCTGCAACTTAATTCGAGCCAGCACCACGACGTGTACATACCTACTTGAACAAAGCTAAATCTACTGCCGCGCATATTTGAGTAGTGATAATTGTCTCAAGGATTTTGTAATCTAAAACGTTTGAAGGCGCTATGTAAATATTTGGCAATGTGAATTCAATAATGTTTTAAAATGTGTAATGCACATTGACTGCTGTCGTTCATATTTAATGTGTAGCTTATAATTCATGTAATAAAATGTTAAGTGTTAGGAATATGGGTGCGTGTGCTGCATTTAGTTTTATTTTGTAGTGTATGTTGTTGTGATTAGTAATAAATAATGTCGAAGTTTTGATAAATGTCGCGAACGTATATGTCTAGAGCATATTATGCGTATTAATGAGCGTCTCATTGCGTGTTGTACATCGTTTCTCACTATGTATCAAATACTGTTTTATATTTTGCAGTGCATATTGTCAAAATAATTTAATTTAATGCATTAGTACTGACTTATATTTCTAAATGTAGATTGTAAAAACATGTAATGTGCGATTGTACATCGTATTTTATTGTGTGTTGAATAATGCTCAAAAATGTTAAATGTATATTGTCTGAATTATTATTATACAACGTCCTATTATTGATTGATGTAATATGCTTTGTATTGTGAAATGTCATTATGCGTATTGTACATCGTTTCTCAATATGTATTATTTAATATTTTAAAGTTGTTGGTGTATATAGTATGCTTACTATTAATTTAAAATGTGTAATTTGTGTGATTATGAATGAATTTATTAGAATTTCTAGTGTCTGAAATTATGATGCGTACTTTTAAATTTTACTTAACGTGTATTGAATGATAATGGTTTTGGATGTGTTTTGTATATTGTATCACCTAATTTAATAAGTTGTCCTAGTTTTAATAACCCTTTTAGATAATGTGATGTAAAAATCTAATTGCGTACTGTACAACGTTTTCAAATGCGTAGTAAATAATAATTTATAACTTGTAATGTAATATTTTCTGAAACAATATTGTATGTTATTTCCTTTTGTATTGATTATTGTTTTAAAATGTGTTGTTTATTTTTTGCAATAATGAATATATATTATGTAACTATTAACAAATATCTCAAAATGCTTAGTGTGAGAAATCTTAATGCATATTCTAAAATTATTTAAACGTGTTTCTTATATTGTTGTTAGTAGTTGTAAATAATATTACAGCATCAATAAATGTCGCGATACTTACATATTTAGGGAGCAGCATGCGTATTGATATACGCCCTATGCCTATAGTACAATGTTTTTATGTGTTTCAAATAATAATTTAAGATGTGTGGCGCAAATTGTCAGAATCAATTTAATATAATGGATTCGTATTGAAGAATAACTCTCATTGTGTAGTGTACAGTGTTTTTTAAAGTGTTTAGAAAACTGTTATAATATGTGCAATGAATATTGTTGTAATTATTATTAATGAATGTATTAGCATTGTTCAATTGTAATGCGTATTTAATGAAAGCAAAACAATAGTTTTAATTTAATTTTCAATGCGTGTTGGTTTAATTTGCCACGCGTAATTTTTATAGCTACAACATAAGTATTTATTAAATTCGCAATGCATATAAAGTATATCTGCAACGCTGTAATAATAAAGGTACAACCTAAGTAGGCAACGGCGTCTAAATACCCATTGATTAAAGTTGCAATGTGCAGTTTTTAAATACTCCACATGCGCACTGACTAGCGTATAAATGTGTTTCTCCTATGCCTCATTTATATTTGCACAACATGCAAATTGATTAACGTCCTACTAGGCATAAGTCAGATTTGCGGTGCGTGATTCACATCATCTGTGCTCATAAGCGTCTCATTGCGTTTTGATTAAAGATGCAATGTGTGATTTATAAAGGCACAACATACGATCAATGTCTCAGTGAGTATTGATTACATAAATATAAACCTTATCACGCATTGTGCTTCTTCATAAGCATAATATATATTACTCTTTTTTTATTTTTAATGCGTATTGATAAAAGGCTCAACATTTATAGTAGCTTTTGTCTCACAATCAGTGCCTACTGCGTAAATTCGCAATGCGTACATATTTAGGACACAACATGCGTATTGATTACCGCCTCTAAGCGTATTGATAAATTTTGCAGTGCGTAATTATACTGACACAGCATGGGTATTGATTTACTTCTCAATGCGTATTGGGTAAAGTCATCGATAAGTAATTATTAATAAAGACAAAGTTGGCAATAATTTTAGTTTTAGTAACTATTTATTACAGAAGTATAAACTTTTTACGCAGTGAGCGTTTTTCAAAGCAACAAAATATTATACATTTGCAATTTTTTAAAATTTGTGTGTTAATGTGTGTCCAGCAATAATTGAAGTATTATTCTTGCGTTTAGAGTTAAGCTTTAATAAAGTCAAAAGGAGGTCTGTTGCTGCAAGGTGTATAACCTAACCATAATTTTTTCTTTCCTTGTTTTGAAACTATAAAATAGTTTAAGGCGCGAATGGCTATAACTTGAATTAATGTATACATAAATATATATCGTCAGCGAAATGGCAAATCTGACTATCTCCTTTTTGGGCTAAAAGCGAAACTAACTGTCACTATTGTTTGATAAAAGCGGAAATGACTATCTTCATTTTCCTCGAAATACCATTCAAAGAAGGCACAAAAACTATATGTGTTAATGCAGTATAGTATAAATTAGACGTTTTTGTTAAGGGGTCGTCCATACATGACGTCACAAAAGTTATTTGTTTTTTAGAAAACACCTACTCTATTTATAAAAGCTTAGCTATCGCAATGTTGTGAAACTTAATTATCATACCGCATCACACAACAACGAACAATAACTGAATTTAAGACTTTAAAGTGTTACTTGTGCTTGGCAAAGAAAGAATTGGTAGAAATTTAAATCCTAGATCTAGCAGTGTAGTAATTTAATTGTTTGTAGTTATTTGTCATCTTAAAGCAGGCTAACTAACTATACAGTTGATTTGATAAAAAAAAAGCTTGATTGGTCACATTGTTAGTGACAGGTACAACGAATGAAGAAATATATATTCTGCGTGACATAAATTTAACTACATACTAAATGTTAAAGTTCTATCATATTTGTTTTCTGATCACTACAATATTTATCTAAACGTAAAATTCCATTATTACAATTCCCACTGAAAACTGAACGCAAATGATGAATACAGAAAGCAGTAGTCACTAGAAAACCGCCAGCAGGAACATTAAACACTTTTAAGTGGAAAACGAGAATTTGAAAATTTGAGCGTTAACGCTGAGTTCAGTTAGTAAAAGGTTGACACATTGATTTAGATTACCCATAGCTTATGATAAAATCAATAGCTAAAAATGTTAAGAGTGTTACATTTATGATCGGTTGTCTATAAATAATGTCACACTTAGCGTGTGTGGGTCTTGTCTAGTATTTATGACACGCGTTGCTACAGTGGAGCCGTTATAATGAGAGTACGTGTGTTCTTAAAAAGCAATAATTTTTTTGACGTCATTTATGGACAACCTCTTAACAAAAACTTATGCTTTATAACTTTATACATGCTGCATTGGCACATATGGTTTTTTTGCTTCCTTTTCATAGTATTTCGAGAAAAATGGAGATAGTCATTTTCGCTTTTAGCATAAAATGGTAATAGTCAGTTTCGCTTCTAGCACCAAAAGGAGATAGACATATTTGCCTCTTTGCTGACGATATATATATATATATATGACGCATCAAATTTTATAGTGTTAAGTACACTAAATGACACACTGAGGAGTTTATGAGTGCTGAATGAGTTGTTGAAACACAAGTCTCATTGCGCATGTACAAAAGTCCTAATACTTAACGCGGCACCACTTTAGTTCTATACAAGTCCACCTAGTTCTATAAAATGTTTCATGGTTAGGTTAATATTTGTATAAAAAGACGTCAATATAATTCAAAGAACCTGTAGCAACTTGTTTGTGTAAGACATAATTTTGTTTTGTTCTTTTTACAAATGCTTTGTTAAATATTTATTATTTTAAGTAGGTCTAAGCAAACAAATAAAAAGCATAGGGCCTGTCATTCGTAATTTATAACGTCTCAATGCGTATTGAAAAGGCTTAGTGTTAAGTAAAGTAATTAAGAAAATATGCGTATCAATTACTGTTTAAAAGCGTATAGTACAAGAAAACTTATTTTTCTAGGCACTGTGCGTTTTTGCAAGCATAAAAATATAATGCATCTGTCATGTTTTTAATGTGCGTGTTGCAGTTTTTTAAGCGGTATTTGCAGTAAATAGCTGTACTAGTCAATTTTGTTTCATAACATTTTCTTGTTTATGTACTTTAAGTTATGTGGAGCAGTCAGTCTAATTTTGTGAACCTGTGACAGCTTGTGTACACAAGTAAAAATATTGCTCGTTATTTTATGAATAGTAGGTAAAATATATTAAATTATGATTTGATTTAAACAGAAATTCAGAAACCAACGCAGAAGACCCATATAACGTCCTAATTCCTATTGATGAAAATTGCAAAGCTAACATTTTATCTACACAACATGCGTACTGATAAGCGTCTCAATGATTTTTGTTTAACATTCTAATGCGCACTTATTTGCGTATCAATGCGTATTGATGTGGGCCGCTATGCTGTAATATTTATGTCACAATATTCGTATTGATTTACGTCAGAATGCATATTAGTTGCAGTAGCAATGCGTAAATATCAGAAGTGCAGCATTCCGTATTGGTTAGCGTGTTAGTGCGTTTTGTATAAATTTTCATTGCGTAATTATTACTTTTCAAACAAAAATTATTAACTTGTTAGTTCGCAATAAATTATATTGCTATGTTTCAGTATTAAGCAAACCAGAATCATTTTGAATAAACGTCTGAATGGGTACAACATAAGTAGTTAAGCGTAAATATTGGAGGCAAAACATGCGTATTGATTACCGCCTCTAAGCGTATTGATACATTTTGCAGTGTGTCATTATAGCGACACAGCATTGGTATTGATTTACGTCTCAATTCATATTGAGTAGTCATTGATAAGTAATTATTAATTTTACATGCCTACTAAATAGTGTCTAAATGCGTATTTTATTGAGTCGCAATGCTAAATTATTAGAGACACAACATATTTATTAAATAGTGTATCAGTGCAAATTGTTTGAATTTGAATTTCGTTATAAAAACAGGCAAAACAATCGTATTAATTTAATTTTCAATGCGTGTTGGTTTAATTTACAATACGTAATCAAAAAGGCAGAACGCGCGTATTGGTAAGCGTTCTTATGAGTTATGTGTACAGTTGCAATGCGTAAATATTTATCTCAACATAAGTATTGATTACTCTATCATTGCATATTTTAAATAAATTTACAATGCCTTATTATTAAATTCTAACCCATCTGACAACTACGCTTAGAAATACCCTGCGTATGGTGGCAGCACTGTTTCATTTAGTCTTTTGCAAATCAATGCTTTGGTCGACTTTTTAACTACACAGACGACAAGCTATTTCCACTGCAGTATCAGGGTTTCAACCGTCACTCGAACAACCAATTGACCATTCTGATGTTGCCGCCACCGGCTCTAACATTGACGACTTTGATAACTTTGAAGAAGACTGCGATATAGACGACGAAAACAGCAATAGAGAATTTATTTTGTGAACTACAACTCGCAAGTTTAAAGAAATAATAATATTAAACATTTGTAGTATTGTAATTTTTGTAGTGTATCCAACTGCAATATTAATGTGTGTGTACTAGTCATGTCTCTTAAAAATGTTGCTAAGTTCTTGTAGTAAATTTCAAGTTTAGTCTTGTATTCAATTTTAAAAAGCAGTAGCAAGTCGTGTGTGTAAAATATAATAATACCTTGTCCATAGTTTATAACCAACGTGTAAAATATTTTATACTCTGAATTTGTGTAAGTGAAAATTTAGAAAGTAAGATAAAATGTATAAAATGTAAACCTTGAGCTCTAGACTTGAACGTTTTTAAATGAGATTTAATATTAGTAGCAAAAATATTGTGCAGTTGTAGTTTAGTTGCAACAGCAAATTTTATTTCTTGTAAAATATTTATTTTAATGGCACAAAACAGGAAAAAGAAGAATACTTGTAATTTTCTATTTATTTGCAACGTTGAAAGCAAGAACTCATATTGCATTTCCAATCATGTTATTTAGTAGAATAGTCAAGTAGTAATACCGCAGAGACCGCCTATTTGGAAACTTAATCTTAAGACGTACTTTGTTCTACTTCCTCGGATCCAATGCATTAATAAACCAAACAAAACCATCCTAACCTGTAAACAAGTAGTCATGTATAGGTCAAATGTTAATTAGTACTGATGTTAAGTAATTTGCCATAAAATATGTATTTTCTGTTAAGTATTGATAAAATGGTGAATTTGCTCAGAGTAACAATTTTAATTACCACACAGACAATGTTTTTAATTTATGGACGCTGAGCAAAGGCTCTTAGTCTCGTTTGCTCCTGTAGACACTAGCTGATTTAGTCAAAGTTATTTGTAGTACAACATTTACTTTATTTTTTTGAATGGTGCAAAGCCTTTTATTTGAGTCAAAGTTTATTTCTGTATTTTTTTAAATACTAAACGTATATAGCAATGTAATTTGTAAATGCAAGAGCGACTTTATTTATTACCTCATTAAGCAAAAAATTCATCTTGTTATTGTCATGTAGTCAACTAGATTCTAATTTTACAATTTGTCCTGCATATTGCATGACATAATTAGAGCAATATATTAAGCTCAAACAAATTTAATTAGATCATGTTTTTCAGTTTTGGAAAAAACTTTTAAAATTTTGTCGACAGCAAAAACTAAAATTGCGTATTTTTGCAAAACTTCAAAATATTCAAAGCAGATTTTAGAGCTAACAAATTTTGATAAGCGGCGGTTTTATAGTTCTTAAAGGAAATTGCAATATTTTGTTAACTGCAAAAACTAAAATTTCGTATTTTTGCGAAAATTAGTATATTTTTAGGTATTTGACTTGCATATTGCATAACATAATCAAAGCAATTTATTAGGCTGAAACAAATTTATTTAGATTATGTTTTTCAGTTTTGGAAAAAAATTTTAAAAATTTGTTAACAGCAAAAATTATAATTTTGTATTTTTGCCAAATTTAGAATATTTTTAATTATTTAACTTGCAAATTCTATGACCTAATCAGAGCGGTTTATAAAGCTAAAAACACTGATGAGCGGCAGGTTTTCAGTTTAGAAAATTAAAATATTTTGTCAACAGCAAAAACTAAAATTTTGTATTTTTGCAAAATTTAAATTATATTTAGGTATTTTACTTGAATATCGTATTAAATAATCAGATTAATTTATAAACCTATTAAACATTCAAAGAGCTGCAGTGTTTTAGTTAACAAAAACCTGCAGTATTTTGTTACTAGCAAAAACTAAAATTTTGTATTTTTGCAAAATTAAAAATATTTTTAGTTTTTTGACTCGCATATTGCATAAAATTATCAGAGCAGATTATAAAGCTATAAAGTTTTGATAAGCTGCGGTTTTTGAGTTTTAAGTGTTTTGAATTATACATTTAATTCATGAAATATCATGAGACATTAATGGCTCCGTGTGAGTATACATACTTATATGCATGCATCATTTGAGGTACATGCATATACAGTACTATGCATACCATGCATCGTAGTGAGTACATAGTAGTCACGTATTATAATTCTATACGATGGACGAGTTCTCATCATCGCGTTCTCACCCCAGCACACGCAGACAAACAGGAAAGCACGATAATAGAAATCCACGACACTTCTAAGAATTTCAATGCTCACATTAAGGTTTATGCACAACATCTCACTAATGTGACATGTTTTTGTTTTATCACACGTTAGTGTAAAAACCACAAGTTTACGACGGCCCATGTATAAGACATGGGCCAGTCCCCCTCATCAATATTCCACATCCTTTTGATTATAAAATCAAAATAACAATTCCAAATAATTATTATTCTCAATTTGATTTCTCACAATCATAAATCTAAAACATCCTGTCACTCACTTTATAGACATGTAAAAATTTATTTATTAATGTCACTTTATCTTTATTATATGTACTCCATATTATCATATGCTTTGAAGTTTAGTATTTAAGGCGTAATCTGAACCCGAATAAAATCAGTTTATTATCAACTCTCAAACTGACAGTAGTCTCACGACTCTCTGCTCATTGATTCAATACAGTCAAGCTCTGCTTACTGTAAAGCATCCGACATACCCGAGCTTTATCTTGGACCCCTTCCTGCCATAAGCTGATTGGCATTCACCCTCTTCCTGCCATAAATCGATTGGCATACTAGAAGTCAGCATCCGCTGTAGCTTCATATTATCGCAAGTGTGGATCGCACTTGCTTATCAGAAAGAGACGAAGCACAGTCTCTCTCCAGACATCCAGTCACCTTCATCTCGAGGAAGATACAAAATACATTCAAACCTTACTCACCACCCGCTATTTTGTACACGGCTCCCTAAGGACTCTCACCTGGTCATTTCTTTAACTCTGAAAATTCAAATTTTCACCTGCTGAGACGTTCCTTGTCCTCAAGCATTCGCTGGAAACTCAAGATTTCCACTGCTGCTTGTCCAACCCACTCACGAGGCCGTCTATACCGCTTCAACCGTTGCCTTTGTTTTTCATCCGAGCCGCCAGGGCTCATGAATTACTTTCAGTCTGCTCACGCCAGACCTTTTTACGCCGCTCACATTCTGCCGCCGCTGCCTGCAGACGATTGTATGTGCTTTGAGTTCCACCTGGACGCCAACGGATCCGATTTCGTGCTCACACATTACGGTTGGTTTCCGCGCCGTTTGGTCAGCCATATTCAAAATTGTTCACATACATTTTTGAAATCTAAAATCAAGCTCTAGGGCTATTTGAGACATCGCTTACGCCGCTGGAAGATTTAGTGCTTTCAAGAAAACGACGGGACGTTTCTTTATCCGTGGAGTTACCCGCACGTATATCATCACGCCATTCCGACTTATGTCAAGTGCGAGAGGGTATAAGTCTCCTCGGACCCCTTCTCCCACTCCAACCATCGTCATCTCCAATGACGACTCCTGTAATTAATCCGTCTGTATCGTGTCACCCGTGTCCGACGTAACTCAACCTCCGACACCGTTCAGCCCACCTAATAAGGACTTTGGATTGGAGATCTTTCCTGCTGTTATTCCAGTCGTGACGCTTTCTGACGACTCTATTGACGTGGACTCCGCTTCATCTGTGCCCTCGTCCCCATTTGGTTCTTTTGACGAATTCTGTGAAGAAGATTGTGACTCCACTGCACATTGAATTTGCAAGCGAATTTACGGAACTTTTAATAAAATGTCCTTGGATTTTGAAATGCTTCACAGAGCTTCAAGTTATTTTTCAAACTACTTATTAATGATTGTTAAGACTGCTTGCAAAATATTTTGTAATTCGAACAACCTGATTCCCGCCACCATTTTTTTTAAATATATATATTAGCATTGCGTAAACGGGGAAACATCGATTTTTCATATAGATAGTTCCAACCCAGTTTTTCTTGAAATTTCAAAAACCGACATCTACTATGCAGTAAAAACGACGCTCTTTCGCGTGGCTATACGGAAATTTGCATTAGACATACAATCTTGCAACATATTTTGCGCCAAATTTAAGAAAAATCGAAATATAGGTAATTATTGTAGTTGTACTCAGATCTGCATGCTAATAAGAGAATGACGCGACATAGTACACCTAGATTCAATGAAACATTTTAAAAAATTAGGCTACTTTTTAATAGCACAGATCCAAAGTAACTCCAGTGATCTATATGAAAAATTGATGTTTCCCCGTTTACGCAATGCTATTATATATATTTAAAAAAATGGTGGCGGGAATCAGGTTGTTCGAATTACAAAATATTTTGCAAGTAGTCTAAACAATCATTATTAAGTAGTTTGAAAAATAACTTGAAGCTCTGTGAAGCATTTCAAAATCCAAGGACATTTTATTAAAAGTTTTGTAAATTGGCTTGCAAATTCAATGTGCACTGGTTCCTTACGTTCCTGTGCCAGCTATCGCAGGGACCGCTCTGATTTCAGCTCTTCGGACCAATCCTCCACACGATCATCTCTCTCACCCGAATCAAGTAACTCCATTATTACGCTCGGTGACGCCGCTCCTGGTATCGACAATTTGGCTGCCGCTGCCCCAGAAGGCGACATTCCAGAGAACATTGAAGTTGATACTGTTGAAGTTATCGCTCTTCCGTTACCCGTTCCACCTCGGCAGGAACTCGTCTACGAAGCCCCATTTGTGCTGCTGCCTCCGGACGAGGTCATTCAAGAAATAATATAGGACGAACTTGCTGGAGATAATTGTCCCGTACGGCAATACACAACTGAGAATCACGCCGACTTCTACTCCTACGGCGGTGTTTTTTGTCCGATCTACGTTCCTGTGATTCCACCTGAGAACATTTAACGTATGCGCTGGGAAATCCCACCGCCAGTATTTCCATTATCCTTGGTTCCAGACAGTACCACCGACAATCGCGACAACTAGTTTGCCCATACTCAGCCGTTTCTGCCCCATCCCGACGTGGACTGCGTCTGCTGTAAGTGGATTTGGCACCCGTCTATGTTCAGTTTGCTGCACTATCTACGGCCTTCTTGTCTACACGGAAGCTCGTCATATTAGGGATTGTCAGCATACTACTGTCCACATGTTCTACAAACGACGTTCCTACCTGGAATCTCGCTACGCCCGTTGGTCACAGGGGAACTTTGTGGAAAGTGACAAGACCATCATCTGGCCCCACGACATCTCATTCAGTGAAGAATAGCTGCCTTCCATGCCTTGGTACAATATCAACTGGAACGCCTCTTCTGATATTCCTGTGTGGGCTATTCTGCTCTCGTGCTTCATTATCATCCTCGTCTTGGCCTTCATCATCAACGAAATATTTATTCTGAAAAATTGTAAGTAATGCCCGTTTCCAATTCTTGAGGACTGCCCTAAATAATTGATGTCACAAGCGTCAGATAGCCCCTTATCGTCTACTTCCACCCCACCTGTAGTCATACTCCCTACTCTTCAAGAAGATTGTCATTGCTCATTCCATTAGGACAACGAAGACGATTGGGACGACGACGTTCATACTACAACCCACTACGGGACCTACCCTAAGGCCATTGTCCCTCACATTAAGGATTGTCTACACACCTTTCCTCTCTCTCAACTACGCAAACGTGCGTACGAGCACAGTGTTCTCCACGCTCACGTAGTGCAGCAACAACACTTCAAGCGCTCCTTACTGTCTTAACGGCAACCTCCGCCTGTGAACGAAGTGGAACGATACCGTGAAGCCATCATTGCCCGCAATCGCATCGTTGCCACTTGGTGCTCCCAACACTTAACGTTCAAGGTCAAGTGCTCCTGCTCTCCTTACTGGTGATCCCCGTTAATGGACCCAGCCCCTAGTATCAAAACGCCGGATACCGCTCCTCCGCCTGCTGCTGTCTCCTCCCAAGCAGAACCTACCCTAGGACAATTATTCTTTAAACGTGAGCGCGCTTTGGCTACTAGTAATCGACGGATTCAAGAAATCATATCCCGTAATAGAATTCTAGCCTACGTGTGCCCCATTTATCGGACATTTTGGATTCCGTGTCATTGCGCTCGTACCCGATCTAATTGTCTGGACATTTACCTTGAATAACTTATAATTCGTGACTCCTTATCCTGTGTCATACCCTCTCCTTAATTCCTTCCCGCCCCGCAAGGGGCCCCTAGGAAACCACCTTTTTTTGGGTTTGTGTTTTATTTTCACTCAAAAAATCGTGACTTCCTTGGAGCCTAATCATATCATCAGTTCGTGATACCTCATCTTCTTTTGTGGTGAAAGGACTTACGTATAACTCAGTACACATCAGAACTATGACATGCCCAAGGACGATGCCAAACCTCAGCCGAGGTCTTTGAGAAGTAATAATTCCAAGGAAGGTGAACAAAGCCCTGCTGTCTTATCAGCCCCCGTAGAGGCCAAATCGAGACTTTGGAAGGAAGGTACTAAGAAAACCCGATCCTCATCATCGTTATTCAAGAAAAACACCCCTGAACCAAGGAAAAGTTCAAATAGAGTAAAATTTGATCAACTCGTCAGAGACACACAAAAACAAACTCAAGCGGATTTTGTGGTCACCCCGTATCAAGGACACCAAACCGAAGGGACAATCTTAACGACCCTTCAGGAATTAAACCCTACTTGGGAAACACAGAGTGAAAGATCTCGATTGTACCTAAGTTTTAGAGAAGAATACTATACTGTACATCAACCACAAGAAGTAATCAATCTTGAAGACTCAATATCTATTGAATTCAGTCATATCGCTACTCCCCAGTCATTAACTGGCCCATCCATACAAACCTCTGCTTCAGGTACTTTAAGCAAAGAACCTAAGACATCTACATTTGCATACGTCAAATCTTAGTTACCATTTCAAGGTGGACGATCTGGGACACCGGCTGACTCTGTAAATCAGTCAAACCTTACTGAGTCAAAGGTATTAGAACTCAATACAAGTGATTTAGAAACCGACCTTGGTGACGAAGACACCTTAGAAGGATCAGATCTTGAGGAGACTATTCGACCTAACGATAACTCGGACGGTGTCGAACCTCAAGGGTCCAACCCTGATCGTACTCAAGCTGATACCACAGGAAACACTACATGTGGAGAAGGCGACCCCGGTGATTCCAGCGGAGACTCGTCAACTTCTAGTGAAGACGACAAAGAAGAGGACGAAGAACCCAAAGGAGAAGACGACCAAGGTGACAACGACGACGAAGACGAGAAGGACGATAAAAAGCGACCTTCACGTTCCCCATCTCCTTCAGCAGAAGATACTAATACACCAGTCATCATGACTACAGACGAACAGAAGAATCATGACATGTGTTATGCCGCTATCCTGAAATCTGTAACCTTATACAAAACCAGGGTGGACGCCCACTTAGCTAACACAGCTATCCTCAATCCAGTAGAAGTAGAGATATTCCTACAGGACCTACTGGACATGCGACCAGATATATCTGCCCAATATATCAACTGCTTTAAGCATTACGAAGATGACCCAGCACCACAAGGGATTAAGCATAGAAAAGTCGCTTTTGCTAAGCATAAAAAGATAGATGACATCTTCTATTACGCTCGGACTGAGCTCACCAAGATAGCTCAAAAGAACCAAAGCACAAACACAACAAGTAAACTCGAAACTCCGAAAATCAGTTTACCTCGATTCAACGGACTGCACAACCACTGGCAGTCATTCAAAGCACAGTTTACTGCCATAGTTTCATCTTCAGCAAACTATGCGGCAGTTGACAAGCTACGGCTACTCATCGATGCTCTCCGCGACAGCCCTGCTAATGCTAGCATTGCTGATCTGGAGATTACGGATGACAATTGGCCAATAGCATGGAAACGAATGGAAGACCGATACGATTCACCACGTGAACAAGCCTACGCAGCAATCCGTCCACTCTTTCAATCTTAACCTCTATCTAGCCAGTCATCAAATGGCCTACACAATCTGGTAAACACCATACTGACCACAAGAGCTCAACTTGCTGGTATACAATTGGGAGGTGTTCCGGAAGCAGATGTACTATATCTCCATTTCATCATGGCCCGATTAGACAGTAAGACTATTTCTGAATTTAATCAATCGCTCCCAGATTCTAGAATTCCTACCTTGAATACATGCATTAGGTTTTTGGAGAAGCAAGCAAAGAATGTAGCAGCAACTCAAAGTATTAAAGTGAATAGTTTGCCAACGACTCGTAAGAGACGGCCACACCGCACACCCTCTACAGGAGAAAAACGAGTATTGTTTCATACGACTACAGATAGTGACGGATACACATCAGGGGCATCCACCACTAGCCGGACTTTCTGCGACTCAGCAGCATCTAGACGCTCACGCAAGACAAAGCGTAGATTAATACTGACAGTGAAGAAATAATCGGTCAGTACTACTAGAAAAAAGCAAAGTTCATCATCTAAAACCACTGGGACATGGCGATCCCCTTCAAGAGAGAAATCTCCTCATCCAGGGTCTTCAACGCACAAGAGTGAATCCGCATCAAATTGCGAATATTGTTCAGCTATAGGACACCGCCTCCTAACCTGCTCAAAATTCACTCCATCATCTAATTAGCACCGCAGAGATTAGGTTCTATCAAACAAAAAGTGCTTCAACTGTCTTGGAAACCACAACGTGAGGGACTGTACTTCTAACTTCCGATGTCAAGAATGTAAGAAAAAACACCACTCAATTCTTCACTTCCCAAATACCATGGTCAACCTATGCAGGCCAACCTTACACTCCACCACATCTGAAGCCAGTGAATACTTAGATGTCGGTCTCCTGCCAACAACAGAGGTCGACGTCCTTCACAATGGCCAGCGAACTAGAGCCCGAGCATTACTAGATACAGGGTCTAATAGTTCCTTCATCACTGAAACATTGTCCACAAAATTAGAGTTAACTCTCCAGGAAACTGATGAAGAATTCGCAGTATCAGGAGTTTGAACGCTGAAATCGTCAGGTAAAACCTAAATTACCATAAAATCGAAATTTCCAGGAAAACAGAGGCTACACATAGAGGTATTTGTGTTACCGGAAATTACCAGCGATCTTCCAAGCCACCCGATCAATACAAAATCATAGGTCCACATCAATACTGTTCCATTGGCTGACACCCAGTTCTTAAAACCCAAACCCATCGATAAACTGCTTGGATCCGCGTAGGTGGAGCAAATCTGGGAATCCGGGGCTGTGAAAATACAAAGTTATAAGAGACAGCCCAGTCTATATGATACATCTCTAGGATTCATAGTGATAAGAAAATCTCAAGCTCCTTCTAATCTCAGACGACATCTTAATACTGCTCAACGTGCAGATTTCGACATGGAGAGATTCTGGACTATTAAAGAGTTACCCTACAAGAAATTGTTTACTCCAGACGAAGCCTTTTGCAAAAAACTCTTCAAAAAGAACGTGCGACGATTACTAAACGGCCAATATGAAGTCAATTGGCCATTCCGTGAAAATCATCCGACCCTTGGAAATTCCATGGATCTCGCTATCAAGCGCTGGTACAGCACTGAACAAAGGCTACTCAAGGATCGTAAACTTCATAATACATACATCGATCAATTAGAAGAATATCTTACCTTGGATTAGATGATTTTATGTGAAGAATGGGAAGGTCCGATTCAAGATAAACAACCATTTTACATGATACTTTATCATTACACGACCAAGGAATCCAGTACTTCTACAAAGGTACGTATCGTTTTTGATGCTTCTGCAAAAACTTCTAACCGCATTTCATTAAACAACATCTTGATACCTGGACCTACTATTCAACCCCTGCTGTTCGAGCAACTCCTAAAGTTTCGACTACGCATGATAGCCATAGTAGCTGATATCGCTAAGATGTACCGCTAAATATTGGTACATCTATCTCAATGGACATATTGTAGAATCGTCTGGCGTCGGACTCCGTCAGGTCCTCTCCTGTTTTGTATCTTAAAAACAATTACATTCGGATGTAGCAGTAGTCCATTCCTTGCGTGCCGTATTCTACATCAAGTGGCTGATGACGAAGAGAAAAATTACCCACTCGGTGCTGAAGCTCTCCGCAAGGACTTTTACGTCGATGACTACATGGCCAGCCATGATGACGTTGAGACTGCCAAGGAAAACCAACATCAACTCATCACAATGCTGAAGGGTGCTCATTTTGACCTCAAGAAATGGTCATCCAACTCTGAAGAATTACTTACGTCCATCCCTGCAGACTATAGGAAAACTAAAGTTCCCTTAAGTTTTGACGACACCGACACCGTCAAAACACTCGGATTAATTTAGTGCCCTTCCACAAATTCCTTCACATTCAAGGTTCATTTAATTCTTGAAAAGAAACACACAAAACGAACCATTCTATCAGACATATCCAAGATTTTTAAACCCCTTGGATTAGTTTCACCTGTGATACTGAAGGCCAAGATCTTAATGCAAGAGATTTGGACCGAAGAGCTAGGTTGGGATGATCTACTTTCTAGCCACATCCAAGCAATTTGGATGTCATACGCTTCCACACTGCATCAGCTGGAAAAGGTCTTAATTCCACGATCCCTACAGTTTACCAAGACTGGTACGTGGAAACTTCATGGCTTTTCGGATGCATGTGAGAAGGCGTACGCTGCCTGCCTTTATCTTTGTGGGATCCAAGGAAAATCTGCCGTTTGCAGACTTATTGTATCAAAAACTAGGGTGGCCCCTTTCAAAAAGGTGACCATTCTCCGGTTAGAACTCTTGGGCACTGTGCTACTCACTCAGTTAGCTCAAAACCTGAAGATTTGTTAGACTCTACCAAACCTGAAAACATTCTTCTGGACAGACTCAACCGTGTGTCTCAACTGGATCTACAGTTTTCCAACTCGATGGAAAACTTTTGTGGCCAACAGAATCACTCAAATTCATGAGCATTCTACATCAGACATGTGGCGACATGTCCAATCCGAACACAATCCCGCCGATTGTGCCAGTCGAGGCATTGATCCTGCTGAACTTGTGTCTCACCCTCTATTATGGTGTGGACCAACCTGGCTCTCAGATTTAACATATGATGCACCTATCTTTAATCCGAGCCAGAATAACTCTGACGAAGCACAGAAACCAATAGTCACATTATCTACAACACGGAAGCAATCCAATTATGTACTACAGCAGATTTCCAAAATCTCATCGTGGAAAAAAGCAATCAATGTTGTGGCACTCCTGCTTCGAATTGGGTCGGCTAAAACATTACGATTGAAAAAAGTCCACCCATTCTCAGTATCAGAACTGAATGCTGCTGAATCCCACATCATTTATTGGATCCAACAAGAGACGTATGCATCCAAAATTGCAGAGTTAACCCGGAACAAAACTATAACCAGTCGTTATTTTAAATCTTTATGTCTATTCATTGATGGAGATCAACTTTTAAGGGTTGGAGGAAGATTAGCAAATGCCGACATAGATTATAATACCAAACATCCCATGGTCATTCCTGGAGACCACCCATTAATCAAAGCAATGATTTTGGACTGCAATTATCGTCTCATTCATGCAGGCAAGCAGACGGTGCACAATCACATTCGTAATATATACTGGATATCTAACGGTAACAAGTACATCAAATCTGTGATTGACAAATGCTTAATATGCTTCCGATTCTGAGCTCGTCCCAATCAACAATTAATGGCTAAACTACCTCTATCAAGAGTGCTGGCTTCCAGACCATTCCTTCATACAGAAGTGGACCTAGCAGGACCTTATCTCATCAGAAACTTCTCAGGACGAGGACTTGCCAAATTTAAGACATGGATTTGCATATTCACCTGCATGACTACTCGAGCAATACATCTTGAGCTAGTATCAGAATTGTCCAGTGAGAAATTCCTTCTGGCACTCAGACGTTGCATCTCTCGTAGAGGTCGCCCATCAGACATGTACTCTGATAACGGAACCAACTTTCAGAGTATAGACAACATACTGACATCGAACGCTGACTAAATACGTCAACTACAGGAATTCTCCGAGAAAATACTACTGGATCTAAGCCTGGACAGCATAACATGGCACTTCAATCCACCGTCAGCCCTTCATATAAAAAGAGTATGGGAAATATGCGTCAAATTAGTAAAACAATATCTTAACAAGATACTTACACACGATGCTTATACATTTGAAGAATTTGAAACCATACTAGTATACATTGAAGCCATGGTCAATTCAAGACCATTGACTCCGATGTCCAACGACCCAGAGGACCTTATGGCACTCACCCCTGGGCACTTCTTGATTGGAACATCATTAACCACTATACCAGAACCAGACCTTGGACACTTTCGGATAGATCGATCAAAGCAATATAATCTCATCCAAAGAAGGACGCAAGATCTCTGAAAGAGATGGCAAGAGGAATACATTACGTATCTTCAAAAACGAAACAAGTGGAATACGACCCACAACAACCTTAAGGAAGGCGACATGGTGTTAATCATGGAAGAGTCCACGTCTTCACTGAAATGGCGACTTGGAAGAATTAAGACAACCCAAACCGGAAAGAATGGTCTAGTACGAGCTATAACCATGGAAACAGAAGGTCACTATAAAGACAGTAAAGGAGTAAGAAAACGTATTGTCAAGGAGTTTATACGTCCTATAACTAAGGTGGCAAAATTACCAATATCAGATGAGATCGATCAAGATATCGTGGATCCGATGAGCATCATGCCAGATAATATGAAAAGTGTCAACACTGTTCGAAAGACCCATACATCAATCTCACCATGGAATTGGTTATTGGTCACGTTGTCTATTCTAGGATCCGTCAACAAGGTTCAAAGTCAGGAATGGAATCTATGTGACTACTCTTCTATCCATTGGAATACTAGTACAATTGACTTAACCGTTCCTACTATCCCTAAACCACAACCGGATATAATATTTGGGGTCATAGCCATTCTATGTGCGGTCTTAGGAGCAATTGGAAACATAATGTCATTCATTGCTCTTACACTGGACCCCGGATTACAGACAATCGCAACCACCCAATTCATCATTAGTCTTTATTTGTCTGATTTGATCACATGCATGTTCTACATACCTGTCCATGCAGTAAAATATTTGAAACCAAACTTTCTACACGGACCAACTTCATGTCAAATATATGCAGTACTACACTACTCTAACACATCCATCACATTATTCATGATTACGCTGATTACAATTAACCGATATGTACGAGTCGTCCATAACACAATGTACGATTACATATTTACCCGACAAAGTATATTAATCATGATTCCCAGTGCTTGGACCGCGGGTTATTTCCTCATGTCACTTCTTCTGTTCAGCATTTGGGGAACGCTGGGACGTCGCACCGACAGTTCAATTACCTGTACCATCATTGCCAACAACCACGGTCACAATCCAAAGAATATCCTACCCTTCATTATAGTCATTCTACCAATGATAACAATGTATTACTGTTATACACGGATCTTCATACATGTACAATTATCTATAAGAAGAATTCGATCTTCAAGCCAAACACGAGGTCATGGAGACTTAACGGAAATCATTAGCAGAATCGTGTTAAGTTATAATATCTGCTTCTTACAAATAATGATAATTAAAATAACTGACCCTGCAGAAACACTACCGCAGTATGTACATGGTATGGCATTAGTATTAGTTTTAATTTCACCTTTAATGAATCTTCTAATATACGCGGCCAGTAATCGTAAGTACCGTCGAGGATTCATCAATCTATACCGCAGATCATCAAAAACCCAAAGGACGCAGAACATAGCTAAAAGAAGTACTGGCCTCACCACAGCATTAATGACTGTAGCTACCTTGGTGTTTATCATCCTTGGACCTGTTGGAGCAAGCTTTGAGCGTCATCCAGATCTCGCAGCTAAGTTTTAACTATGCAAGACAAGATAGGATACATATCAAGAAATTCCTATCTGCCATAATGTCACTACTTGGCTGCACATTCAGAACAATGAAACTATCTGTTCTCGAACGAAAACATACATGCGCCCGAAGCCCATGGTTTCCTCAGACGGCCAATCTTGCCTACCACCTGATGACAGATGTCAAAGTTATACACCATTGACTCTTGACTATCTGAAATGCCAGACAGTCGACTCCGTAATGGACATGTCCAAACTTCAACATGAAGGAATCAAGTCATCTCTGTGTGCAGTAGATGTATATAAATTAAAGTAATGCAGACATTTTATGGAGAAACTCGATTTCATTCCAGTAATAATTACAGGAAATACTGCAATTCCCATGTCATCTATTCACATACGACAGGACGCCCAATTACGGAAATTTAGCTCGTACACATGCATAGGACATTGTCTTTAAGATCTTTGCAAGCACAGACAATGCAACGGTGATGATTAATTTTGTAAACATATAGGATGCAACCCAGACTTCAATGGTCTATCGTGTAACCGTACCTATAACAAGGAAACAGTAATGCACAAAATACAGACCCTCGATGAACCTTACTACCCGGATTGTTGGGGACACATGTATGTCATGACAAAGAAACAGGATTTTAGTCGTCCACAAACTTCACAAGAGTGTGAAGATTGTGAGCTAACTTGCAAGCCTTATGGAATCTATGTCACAACACCTGGGATTACAGCTCGCTACATTCGAGTTCAGAAGAATCCAAGTTATATATCTGTGATTCCAACTTTATCTAAAACAGAAGTCCATCTAACAAACCATATGTTAGCAAATACCGAAAATTTCACCATTGAAATATGGATGCCAGATGTAGACATACCAATTGTCAAGACTATGACCTGCCCTTGCATACCCATATGTACATTAATAAAATGTCACTTTTGCTTAGAGCGTTAGGGTTACGTCAGTTGCTATGACTACTACCAGTACATAATATTGTCTATACTGGGCTTAATTATATCAACCATAATCGTCTTCATCTTCTATGTAACTCGAGTATTCATGTGGATATCTTGGTGGCTATGTTATCAAATACGTAAGCTCATGCAAGCATGTGCTACACGCAAATCAGGAAAGCGAAACAAATTCGTGTCAACACAAGGATCAGATGAAGGAATCGGACTTCCCATGATTGACCATTCCCCTCAACCATACTAATCTACCACAACTTCATTTGGAAGACAACCATCCAAACCAAGACGAGCATTATATTTACCTATTCACAATTATCAGTCATCTTGATGATATGTTGTATACCTCTCGCTCTAGGATGCTCAAACAGCGCTTCAATGGCTGCCGCCACCAATAAATGTCATACCACTGGGGATCATACCACTTGTGTAGTAAGAGTCAATACTAGTCTAGCTCTTGGACCTATTGGCCAAAGCTCATGTTTTCGGATTGATGATTCACATAACGAACTTCTTGGAACCGTTACCATTGAAACAAAATCTGTAGCACTTTAATGTGAGAAGGAACTTCTCTATTATGCCCCAAGGGCAGTTGCAAAATGTCAAAGTTCCATAAAATGTTATAACCCTTATCCTGATGCCAATTGTCATGGAGACAAATGTGACAAATTCTGGATTAACGACACTATTAATGATTTTATAGACTCGACCCACCATAAAGGTTGGTCTAGCTGCCGAAACTTACGCATCTCTACATGTCCCTGGATCTTTACAGAAGACTGTCAGTTTATACGCCTCTGGTTAAATAATCTGACAAATGAGGTTTTTTCTGTCTATGACTGTCCAAAATGGAAATTCTCTACCGAAATAAAGGTTATATTTAATCTCGAAAATTCTACCAACACTGATACAACTCGATTAGTGACAGGTGTCCCCACAACGCTAAGTGGCATTGAGTTTAACTTGATAGCAGTATCAACGCCACCTATACCACTGCTATCTGAATGTATCATATCAAAGAGAAGCGCTTTCGCAATGATTCCATGCAACAAACGAGGTGAATCCACTTTACAACGACTAGGTGAGATCGATTGCGATACTGAAGAAGATGTCAAATCAATCACCCCAAACTGTATTGCCAGCAATAACTTAATTTGACTTATAGCAGACAACAGTGGGGTGAAATGCATTTCATCCCTTATCGATCCCAACCTACTGATAAAAATCAATCCCTTACCTCTGCACCTTGAATCTGGAATTCTGGTTCCACGTGGAGACTCTATTGTCTTTGAATCGTCTAGCAACACGCTACTGGAGATACAACTATCTACAAAGAACCTTCAACTTGTTAAGCAAATTCAGGACTCATCCTGCGAAGCAGAATTCATTAAAATCGTGGGTTGGTACAATTGCATCTCTGGAAGTACCCTTTTCTTACAAGCCAAGGTCGACAAAGGCAACAGCGTTGCCATTCTTGAATGTCCAAACCAAGGATTCTTTATACCTATCTCGTTAACGGAGACTTTCCTTACCTACCAACTCACAATCAAAATTGACACCCCAGAGGTTGATTTTTCCTGCCACCTTAAATGCGCCAAGAATCAAGTTCTTATTCAGATCAAAGGGCAATTACATTATCTGGCGAACATTAACGTCCAGGATGAACATGTTGCAGTTTCATATACGCCACCTGATCATGACGGAGGTTTTCATTTATTCTCCATTACCGGGTTTGGGATATTTTTCTGGTTTACACGAGGCATTATCGCCATCGTGCTATTTCTTGTAATCCTGATAACCCTTATCGGGAGTTTAAAATTATTATTGCGTAAGATTGTATAAACATAATAGGTTCCACATTTTACTATGTACTTTGTTAGAAATTTCCGTTGCAACCTTTGAAATCTCAGCCTCTCCTTAGTTCAACCTTCTTAAGCTGAACCCTTCTCTTACTTGTTTCTTCACTTCTTTAATTTTGTCGATTAAGTGTTGATTAGCTACGAATAAGCCTCTGCATGCTCAGGCACCCCATTTTTTATTATTTTTTTTTCTTCGTTTTTGTCGAATATTCATTGGATCTATTACAGATAGACTTCTATGATTAGTACTTAATCGAAATCATAAACTCCATCACGAGCCATGGCTAATCTTATCTTAATCCTGCCAGATCAACGGGGGGGGGAGTGTTTTGAATTATACATTTAATTCATGAAATCACATGAGACATTAATGGCCCCGTGTGAGTATACATACTTTTATGCATGCATCATTTGAGGTACATGCATATACAGTACTATGCATACCATGCATCGTAGTGAGTACATAGTAGTCACGTATTATAAATCTATACGATGGACGAGTTTTCGTCATCGCGTTCTCACCCCAGCACAAGCAGACAAACAGGAAAGCACGATAATAGAAAACCACGACACTTCTAAGAATTTCAATGCTCACATTAAAGTTTATGCACAACATCTCACTAATGTGACATGTTTTTTGTTTTATCACACGTTGGTGTAAAAACCACAAGTTTACGACGGCTTATGTATAAGACATGGGCCAGTCGCCCTCATCAATATTTCACATCCTTTTGATTATAAAATCAAAATAACAATTCCAAATAATTATTATTCTCAATTTGATTTCTCACAATCATAAACCTAAAACTTCCTGTCACTCACTTTATAGACATGTAACAATTTATTTATTAATGTCACTTTATCCTCATTATATGTACTCCATATAATCATATGCTTTGAAGTTTAGTACTTAAGGCGTAATCTGAACTCGAATAAAATCAGTTTATTATCAACTCTCAAACTGACAGTAGTCTCACGACTCTCTGCTTATTGATTCAATACAGTCAAGCTCTGCTTACTGTAAAGCAACCGACATACCCGAGCTTTATCTCGGACCCCTTCCTGCCATAAGCTGATTGGCATCCAACCTCTTGCTGCCATAAGTCGATTGGCATACTAGAAGTCAGCATCCGCTGTAGCTTCATATCATCGCAAGAGTGGACCGCACTTGCTCATCAGAGAGAGACAAAGCACAGTCTCTCTCCAGACATCCAGTCACCTTCATCTCGAGGAAGATACAAAATACTCACCACCCGCTATTTTGTACACTAAACTAAAATTTTGTATTTTTGCAAAATTAAGAATATTTTTAGTTTTTTGACTCGCATATTGCATAAAATTATCAGAGCAGATTATAAAGCTGAAAAGATTTGATAAGCCGCGGTTTTTGAGTTTTAAGAAAATTAAAATATTTTGTTAACAGCAAAAACTAAAATTTTGTATTTTTGCGAAATTTAAAATATTGAAAGTGATTGTACTTGCATATTGCATGACATAATTAAAGCATTTTATAAAGCTAAAAATTTTTTGATTAGCGGCGGTTTTTTAGTTTAGGAAAAAATTGCAATATTTTGTTAATAGCAAAAAATAAAATTTCGTATTTTTGCGAAATTTGAAATATTTTTAGTTATTTGACCTGCATATTGCATGACATAATCACAGCAAATTATAAAGCTAAACAAATTTAAATAAGCTGCAGTTTTGAAGTTTAAAAAAAATTGCAGTATTTTGTTACAAACAAAAACTAAAATTTCGGTTTTTTGGGAAATTCGGAATATTTCTAGTTATTTGACCTGCATATTGCATAGCATAATCAAAGCAATTATTTAACGTAAATAAATTTAGATAGGCTGCTGGTTTTAGGTTTTAAAAAAATTGCAGTATTTTGTTTACCGCAAAAACTAAAATTTCGTATTTTTAGGAAATTTATAATATTTTTAGTTATTTGACCTGCGTATTGCATAAAATAATCAGAACAGATTAAAAAGCTAAAAAAATTTCATTAGCGGCGGTTTTTTAGTTGTAAAAAAAATTGCAATATTTTGTTAACAGCAAAAACTTAAATTTCGTATTTTTGCGAAATTTAGAATATTTGTAGTTATTTGACTTGCATATTGCATGACATAATCAGAGAAATTTATAAAGCTTGAACAAATTTAATTACCTTATGTTGTTCAGTTCAAAAAAAAAATTTAATATTTTGTTAACACCAAAAACTTAAATTTCGTATTTTTGCGTTTTTAATATTGTAGTTACCCGACAAAAGGTCATTGTGAAGTGTAGACAGAATTTGAGGAACTTTAGCATCAGAAACCCAGAATAATAAATCAGAGCCTATTTAAGGGTTTTGGTTGAACATTTATATTTTAATTACCACGAATTTGTTAGATTCACGCTTAGTAGCTTTGCTGTTTAAGAGTCTAGAGTTAAAGTAATGTTTTATTCAATCTATCTTGGGCAAAGTGAGACTTAAGGGTTTTTTATTTGGTACTTACGCAAAAATTTTGACAAAAATTGCTCCAAGGCAAGATAAATGGTCCGCTGCATAATTTTTTTAACATTAATATGTTTTATTCCTGTTATGTTGAATTTGAACTAACGTATAATCATTTTAATTATTTTTAAAGACCTTTCGGTCTTTTGGGAACGCAAAATCAAGCAAAGGGCACAATGTTCTGTCTTTATCATGAACTATAAACTAATTAGGTATTCTTTAAGTTTGTTAGTCGACCAAGTCATAGCTAGGAATTTTAACAATGGGGTATTCTATGTTTGTATTGTAAAGGTTAAACTACAGCTTATGTATGCTATTGGGCGGGTACCACTATGAATTTCTTGTTCAAGAATGGCACCAAGTCCAGACGTAGAATCGTATGTGACGAGAACTAAAGAGAGAATTGGGTCAAAATGTGCAAGAACTTCAGTAGAGGCTAGAGATTTTTATGTCGTCGTAAATGTCGGGGACTCAGAAAACCATATTAGTTTATTCTCTTTTTAATAGTTGTCACATTAACTCAATGCGAGCACTAAACTTTTTAATGAAACGACGAAAGTAATCAAACAAGGCAGGGACTGATTGTAATGCTTTAAGATTTTTTATTTAGGTCTGGCAAATAGCCTTGTCACATATCGCAGTTGAAGGATCAAGTCCGTTTTCTTCCACTTTTTACTAAAAGCAATTCTGCTTTTTTTCGTTTTATATTGAAAGATAATCCATGTCCTTTAACGTTTTATGTGAATAAACGTTCTGATAGACATATTTATAAAAACGTGATTATAAAAATTGCAAATTGCTCTTATTCTATACTTTAAAACCTAAACCGTTTTAACTTCATGACTACGGGGGTTATGGCCATTATTTCGGTGACGGAGTCACAGTGTGACGGTAAAGTAGAGGTATGGCTCGAAGTATCCGAGAGTATTGACTGCGACAGCCTGAACTATCACTGCAACTTAGCCATATTGTGGCTTGTTGGACTGAAACGACAAATAACCCTGCTAAGCTCATGTATATTTAATTAAATTTAAATGTAATGTCGTGAGAATGAAAAGAAATAAACAATAACCTTGGTAAAGATATGGTTATTGCATTGTAAAGTAATGAGAAAAAGTAAAGAAGACTGGAACCAGTGCTAATTTTTAGACTGCATTCCCATGGCAACGTGTGTTGGGTATGAGAATCATCTTACATGTAACTGCAAGTGCTGATCATATGAGAGCAGTCCTAATTTTATGATATTTAAGATGATTGAAATTTAAAGTGAGCAGGTATTTGTATTGTTGGTATGGATCACTATGGCAACGGGATCTTACAGTATGTGAAATGAGAGAAACGCACGAAGTTAAGGAGTGCTTCACAAAGGGCGAGAAAACGTATCCATATATTCAGAAACGTATGGGTTAAATAGGCGTGTACATACTTCGAAACGCTAAAGGATAATTCCTGATGAATTTCATAACTAAACATTTTATTGTTAAACTACATATTTTGTGAGAATAGGGCGATACCGCCTATATTCATTATGTAAAAAAAGGCATTGAAAAAGTCAAAAAATATTTCACAAGGGGGAAGACAAGGTGCTAATAGAATTGGAACCGCATGGGTTTAAATAGACATGTACAAATTATAAAACCCTAAGAGAGAATTCCTGATGGATTTCGACCCTAAAAATTGTTTTGCTCAACTACAACGTATAGAAATAGAGGGCAACATGTCTGTTTTTATTAAGGGATGCTTGAGATTATTACAATTTTATCGTGAATGCGGAGCTCTTAAAATTAGGTACTGATATTGTGTAGACCCTATTACGTAACAATGTATGTTTGTACACATTATTAAGTATGCATTGTGTACATGTTGCAAAGTGATAAACACAATAAGCATGTATATTCTAATAAACTACATACATTTAACATAATTAAATGCACTTATTACGCTGCTTTAATGTACATACTTATTTATTATATTCAAATAATATAACTGCAATCAGAATTATTAGGTATTAATTATTTAATTTTAAATTTAAATAAACAAGGACCAATAAAAAAATATGACATTCTTGAAAATAGTTAAAAAACAAAAATAATAGTAAACGTGCTCATTGCAAGCGGACATGTATATATGTATATGTGTGTGTTAATATATAGCATATCTATACTGGAGCTGGAAATAATAACTGTCAAATTAACAAACAAACACTGTCGTCCGTTCCTTTCGACTGTAGTGTACAAACTTTCTCATATAAAGTTTCAGAATTATTATATTTTTTTAATGTTTTACTGTCTACGCTATCTAATCAAAAAACAAAAAGTATTTTTATCGGAGATTTAAACATCTATTTAAACAAAAATATTATAGATGCAAATAATCCTGAAGGTTGTAGTAAAGGTCATAGGTTTACACAGTTGATTTCAACGGCAACAAGAGTAACACATACATATAGCTCTTAATTTGATCATGTCTATGTTAATTATTTAGTAGGGTACTCTGCGACTCTCCCATTTATGTGCTTAGATCATTGTTTAATTTATATAGTCCGCAAATCATTTAAATAACATTTAATTAGTAACAAAAAAGGAACTCGCAATATCAAAAAAGCAAACTGGAAATTAGTAAATGCAAAGCTAAAACTAATACTATAGGCAGTGTCACATTGCCTAAGTAGCGTAAATGATGCATTAACATCTTTTCAATTAAATGTAAATAAAATTGTAAATAAACATCAACCATTTGTAAATAGAACGGCAAAATCAACGAAAAGCATTTAGCAAAACGTAGCCTCAAAAGACAAATGCATAAAGCAGATAGTTTGAAATCTTTAAGTATTAGACGTTGAATAGTTAACTATGGACTAAGTATATAGAGATAAGAAATTCTAATAACACACAAGTAGGGTTAACTTAGCACGACTATTTTAAGAATAGATTTAAATTCAACCCAAATTCAACTAACATTTAAAATACCTACAACTATCTAACTAGAACAAGTTAGAAGCTTTACTGAATAACTAAGCTAAGCTGCAATTAAAAACTGATTTATTTAGATTCTTAAATGGCACAGGAGCTAGTTAGAGCATTTGTTGTCAATTCTAACAAAAATACTAAAGCTTTATACTTTCTGAATAGTATTATTAATGACGGTAGTAGTTAGTTATGAGTGGTAGTGACTATATGATGTATTAGTGAGTATGAGAAATAAGGTGAAAGATTTCTCGTGTTCTAAGTAGTTAAGTTGCAATAGGTGAGACAGTTGTAAACTGATATTTATTCAGAGAATTGGTGGCGTTTATATAGTCGCAGAAATATAGGAAATGCTTACAGTTATACTAATGATGTTAATAATTAGTGAGTGACTAACTTAGATGTAATTAACTTATAGGAAATGTACTGAAGTTACTAATGAGTTAGTGACTAACCTTAATGAACTTATAGGAAATGTACAGAAGTTACTAATGAGTTAGTGACTAACCTTAATGAACTTATAGGAAATGTACAGAAGTTACTAATGAGTTAGTGACTAACCTTAATGAACGTATAGGAAATGTACTGAAGGCACTAATGAGTTAGTTATATATTAATACTCATGACTAACCTAGTGATGGTAGTTAGTTAGTGGAAAATTAGTCATATGTGAAAAACATATTATATATACTACTTAGGTAGATTCTTAATTACGTAGTTTCTTAATTGGGTTTTAAGGAAGAATTCCCTAATTACATGACTTAATTGCTTTTACGGAAGTTATCTAAAGATAGAGTTCATTAGTCTATAATCGTAATTAACAAAGGGGAAATGATTAGTAATTAGAAGTGCATGCGTCATTAGTATATAATACTAATGACCCGTCAAACGTATATATTGTGATGAGCAGTATAGATAAACCATAACTACACTCCCACCCGTTGAACGAATAGGTTCAAGATGTGGATGGAGGTCCCGTCCTAGGTTGTTATTCTTCCTCTTCATCAGAGGATACAAGATTAATGTGGTCCAATACGATGGTATTGGTAGGACTGGCAGGAGAAGACCGACGGGAATGACGATCTCGGGTTACACCGGGAGGTGATGGTTGTCGAATGTGGCGGGATGGTTCGAGTATAGGTGGTTGAGATAAAGCCTGGACCAGTAGATTATAAGGGGACACCGGAGGAGGATCCCTGGGCCGACGCATTTCCAGCGTGAAACGCGTGCAGATATTCTGAAGCGTCTCCGCTGCGCGGTGAAGCTCGTAGAATTCATTTACGCTCAAGATCGGTATCAGTGAATGAATCGAACGTGTGGCCGGAGCCGTCGGTAAGTCCGTTGCGGCGTCAGGAAGAGGCGGTGGGAAGCTTGGCGAAAACGGCGGACCCGGCGAAAGGAGCGAGGGCGAGGCCCGATGGAGTCCCAGGGGCACGGGCCTTCGAGGAAACGGAGGCACCAGGTGTGCCGAAGGAGCTGATGTTGTCGCAGGAGCGTAGCCAAGGGTGAGGGTTGGCCGTGGTCCATCTGAACGAGAAGAGGTCGTGTTAGATTGCTTGCGGAGATCCATAGTAGAAATGATGTGAAGACAATGAAAAGACTGAGCTTTATATATCCGACGAGGACAGAAGCAGGAACTGAACATAATTAAGATTAAGTTTCTAAAGAACTATGGTTGGTAAGAAATCTGGACCCGGAACCGGGCGGTTTTAAATCCAATGAAACTTGGGCTAGGAGCTAGTGTTGATAAAATAGGAAGTGATATTAGTGCTAATTGTATCAAGCTAATTATAAACTAGGAAATGACATTAGTGTTAATTGTATCGGACTAATTAACTTAAAATCGAAAATTACATTATGGGTCAATCAGGAAGACAGTGTGTGTTAAATTAGTTTTCTGACTACTAATTTCATACTTCCATATAACGTAATAATAGTAATGATGAGAAAGGCGAGAGATATGGCTCCTCGGGTTATCCAAGAGAACCAACTGAAGCCGGTGAGGGATAAAATGTGAAATCCCGTATCCGTAGTAGGCGGTTCGTAGAAAAATGTCATTTGATCACTTTGGATCGCTGCATTGGATAAATAATCCAAATGCCCAATCACATGTAGCTCAATCGTATTTTGTGAACATTGTAATTGGCATACCATATCAATTTCTGGAGTGTCAAATTTGACTCGTAAGGGGTACGTAACGAGTTCGTTGGTGAGATGAATGGGAATTGTGAATCCGGCTTGTCTACATTCCAGTATTGCAACGTTGGATGGTGTGTTGACTTTGGCTTGTATAAACAAGGTTGCTGCTGCAGCACTATTGTAGGCCCCTTCCAGTTTAATGAATTCCGCAGTACAGATTGAGTCTTGCGTTTGCTTTATAAGTTGTAAATTATCTGTAGATATCTGGACTTCTAATAGAGAACTGCTGGAGGACTCGAATATGACAGTATTATTTTTTGGTACTAGAACTCCGTTCTCCAAGTGAAGGGGCAGAGGATTGATCTGCATAATTTTATCTGGGTCGACAAGAGAAGATATACACTTCACTCCGCTGGAATCTGCGATGGTCCGGATGAGGTTCATATTCGCTATACAATTAGGCGTAATGGAACGAGCGTCGGTGATTGTATTGCAGAGAATTTCCCCTACTTTATTTAGAGTAGCTTCACCTCGTGAGTTACATGGGGCTAATGAAGTTAAGTTCCCTTTAGTGATTATACATTGAGATAGTATGGGAACAGGGGGGGAAGATATAGAAATTAGTGTAAAATCGATTCCGTGGAGTGACGTCGGAATTCCGGCCTTTAACGTGGTTGTATTGTGATACTTGGTATTACCAAAATGTGAAGTAATCGTGATTTCCACAGCATAGATCCATTCGGGACATGATGAGACTTCAAAAATTTCGTTAGTTGGATTGTCGAGGTAGACACGTATGAAATGACAGTCGCGAGTCCAGGGATACCAACAATGTACATGTCGGAGGTATCTACAGCTGCTCCATCCTAGATGATGTTGAGAATCTTTAAATTCAGGAATAGTGGAATTGACTTGAAATTGCTCACATTTATCTCCATGACAGGCAGCTGAAGAGTATAGATTGTAACATTTGAGCGCACTTTGACATTTAGCTACTGCTTTTGGGATATAATATAGGAGTTGTTTTTTGCACTGTAATGCCACTGTTTTTGTTTGCATTATTATAGTTCCCATGACAGCGTGGTGAGAGTCCTCAATTTTAAAACATGAATCTTGTCCTATGGCACTGAGTCCGAGTCTAGTATTGACTCTGATTGCACATGTGGTTTGATCTCCAGACTGGTGGCATTCTCGGCTGGTGGCTGATAAGGTAGCTGAGTTTGTGCATGCATTAGCAAGGTATATACCAGAGAGAATGATAAATAGAGACAGTCGGGCTCCTGGTAGAAACAGTGATGGACGTGGTATCGTAGCACGTTTGTTAATGGGTTTGCTAGTAGATTTGTAAATGGGATGCGAATATTCCAGCAATGGAAGTCCGGTTTCTTCATCCAATTTTGATTTATTTCCTTGCCGGCGTTTTTGTGCTTGTTTTCTTCGTACAATCTGAAGGCAGCATCGTATTGGCCAACTGAGATACCATGATACTGTCATCATACAACGAGTAACATAGATGACTGATACTATGGTAGTTGTTATAGAAAGTCCAAGAATAGAAATAATTATCCAGTGGTAGGAATAATAGCACGACACGTTGATCCACCGGTCCGCGCATAAGTGACAATCGATTAATTTGCAGATGCTCACTCGAGCGCAGGGTAGTTCTTGGATGATAGGATGATCCACATTAGGTAGCCAAACTTCAATGGTAGTGTTTCCAACTGTAGCTAACATATGGTTTGTAAGTTGAAGTTCACTTTCTTCGGATTGAGGTATCATGGAGACATATCCAGGAGTACGCATAGCCTTGATATATCTGGGAATTACTCCTGGTGTCACGATTCGTACTCCCTTAGGTAGGCAGGAATATTCACATTTGTCGCAATCAGATCTTGCTTCATCGCGAGTTAAATCGATCTTCCGAGTCATGAAGTACATAGTCCCCCAGCAGTCTGCTGAAATTGGTTCCTTTAGAGTCTGTATCTTATGAAGTAGTGATGTCGAATCATATTCGCAATGGCAGGGATTATCTCGCTGGAGGATATTAGATTCGGGTGGACATCCGATATTGCGGCAGAACGTATCATCTCCAGAGCATTGACGTCGCTTGCAGCGGTTTTCGATACACTGACCAGTGCAGTTATAAGAGCTGAGTGAGTTGATCTGCGCGTCCTGAGTAATATGCAGGGATGAGAGTGGGAATAACTGGTTTCGGGCGATAGCCACTGGAACATATTCCAGAGATGTGGTGAAATGAGTGCAGGTTTGAAAGGTATACTCTCCTACTGCACACAGGGTGGATTTGATTCCGGAGGTCTCCAATACAGATGTATCCATGAGTGTATCTACACTTTGACATTCGAGGTGATCCAGATTTAATTTTGTTGTATTTTTACAGCCAGTGGATTGGGGTACGCATGACCGAGCATCCGAGGACACCATGTTGCCTTGAGGACAGCTTTGTTTTCGTGAGCAGATCTGACCATTGTCTAGAACATGAAGCCAGTTGACGTCGTCGTGACAGGTAGGGATTTCATGCAATGTAGGCCATGCTATATCGCAGCTAGTAAAACGAGACATAAGGTTAGGGTTGGGCTCGTATAGGGCTGATGTATGTCCAGTCGTTATCAGAAGAAGTGCGGCGGAAGTTTTCCATCTTGCCAATTTGCCATAGTCAGAATTGTTGGTTATACTGTGATTGCTTCCTAACATCTGTGAATATGCTTTGCGATAATTTTTGTTTGTCATTGTATATATAATGACATTTACAGTCGGAGAAATCCAGACTAGGGTTATGGCTATGATGTGTAGAGTGTGTGGAAGTTTTTCAGTCGGATCCAGTATTTTCATAATCATAACAGGCACAAAGCAAAGTGTGTAGGTTAACACGATAAATGCAATGGTTGCAGTTAGGTCTCCATAGGTTTTCTTAAAGTTTCTTCTATTTTTCACACGGTTGTAGGATTTTCGTACATGGATATATATTCGAATGTAGGAGTACAACATTGCTATTGCGGGTGATAGAATGAAGGTAGCGAATATGAAGGATTTAGGAGATTTGCCGGCTGCATCCTTGATGATAGTGCAGCTAACAGAGTTATCGTACTTCCTCCCAAGACTCCCCCAGATGTTGAATAGCGGAGGTAACATCATAGAAAATCCAAATATCCAGATCAATATGATCATAAGGATTACATTCAGTCTTGTATAGATGAGACTATACATCTCAGGGTGGACGATCCGTATATACCGATTAACAGTTATAGATGTCATGATGAGGAGCGCGACAGCCGTAGTACTGTAGTGTATAAACGGGTATACTTGACACATCGTTGAGTCATGAATGAAGTTCGGAATTAAGTATTTGAAGGCATTGACGGGTACATAGAATATACTGGTAATCAAATCAGAAATGTGTAGTGATACGATGAACCAAGTAGTGTATTTGGCCATGAGTGTTTTATCAAAGACAAGAGCACAAATAGACAGTATATTCCCAAGAATGCCAGTAATAGCACAAGTTCCCGCGATAATCCCAACAGGTATATTGTACTGTGTATAGTTCAAAGGTTGTAAGGCAGTGTTGTTGGAAGTATCTGTATAATTCACACCTTGTACGCTTGTTGCTTTAAGTGCCAAGAGGGAAAGCATGACGTGTATCCAGGTCCAAGGTGATATTAGAGGTTTTCTTGTAGATACTTTGAGGTGATGGATCTGAGAAATGGGTTTATCTGGAAGTTCAACGGCTTCGCAAGGGTCGTCATCTTCTAATGGTAGTTTAGCTAATCTGTTGATAGGTCTTGTATATTCTTTAATCACCCTTTGAGGTCCTTTTTTAGTGTCTTTGTATGTTCCAGCTGTTTCAATTGTAACCACTCGAACGAGTCCGTCTTTAGCAGGTAGTGTATTCTTAATTCGTCCAATCCGCCATTTCATTGGGGGTGTGTCGTCTTCTAGAATCAGCACCATATCCCCAATTTCCAGATTTTCAGTGATTGAATTCCACTTATTCCGTTTCTGTAGTGCAGTTATGTACTCTGCTTGCCAGCGTTTCCATAAGTCTTGCGCTCTTCGTTGAATGAGCTGATATTGATTCAACCGGTTGAGTTTTAAATGACATAGATCGTGTTCCGGTATGGCAGTCAGTGGAGATCCAATGAGAAAATGGCTAGGCGTTAGGACTTGTAAATCATCAGGGTCATTTGTCAATGGGGTAAGTGGGCGTGAATTGACCATAGCTTCTACAAACGTCAATATAGTCGTGAATTGTTCCCAATTGTACGAGTCTTGGGATAGCAGTTTGTGAAGTTGGGTTTTTATAAGTTTAATGACAGATTCCCAAGCACCTCCTTTATGGGGGGCTACAGGGGGGTTGAATCGCCAAGTTATCTTCTCCATTGCTAGATCAGGAAGGATTGTGTCAGCTTGAATTTTTATCTGTTGTAACTCATCATGCGTTGCACTGATAATATTGTGAGCTCCAACGAAATTAGTCCCGTTGTCAGAGTAACAGTATGCAGGTTGTCCGCGTCTTGAAATGAATCGTCGGAAGGCCAACAGAAATCGTTCATAACTCATATCAGACACGAGTTCCAAGTGTATAGCTCTTGTAGCCATACATGTAAAAAGTACAATCCATACCTTATACTTAGCCAACCCTCGGCCTTGTATGTTTTTCAAAAGGTATGGCCCGGCGCAGTCAATGCCCGTATGAAGGAAAGGTCTTGTTTGACACACCCGAGCTGCTGGTAGTTGACCCATTAATTGAGTAGTTGGACGTGCTCGGTATCGAAAGCACGTTAAACATTTATCGATGACACTTTTAACGTATTTAGCGCCATATGGAATCCAAAATTGTTGACGGAGTTGGTTATGTACGGTTTGTTTGGCTCCGTGGGCCAAACGGTAGTGTTGGTACATAATCATGGCCTGAATGAGGTGCTCATCTCCAGGAATTAGTATCGGATGTTGGGTGTCAAACGGAATGTCCGCATTCTCCAATCGACCTCGCACCCTTAAAAGCCCATCAGGGCCTTTAAATAATGATAACGCCTTGTACCGGCGATCACGAATGGTGTTATTATCATCCACAGCAAGGAGTAATTCCGGATATCGTTTCACCTGAATCCATCGTAGAATCAGCGTTTCTGCATTATGTAATTCCAGAGGAGTAGACAGTGTGGAGGCTTGATGTTTAAATGTTTTATTCTTGTGTATCCGTAATAGTAGAGTCGTGACGGCCAGAGCTTTACGCCAGGATGATATTTTGGACAGTCGATGGAGAAGAGTAGATTCTTCTGCTTGGACCGCAGCGAGAGTAAGAACAGTCTTTTTTACCTCATCGTTAACTTCTTTCGCATTAAATACCGGAATGGCATAAAGTGGTTCAGATAACCATAGGGGTCCACACCACCATAGCTGGTTGTTAGCAATCTCTTCAGGGTTGAGACCCCTGGAAGCACCATCGGCTGGATTTTCGTGGGTTTTGATATGGTGCCATTGAGTTGAGGCCGATGTTTTGTGAATCTGAGTAATACGGTTGGCCACAAATTGTTTGAATCGATGGGGTTGTGAGTAAATCCAATTAAGGCATACGGTGCTGTCAGTCCAATAATGTGTAGGTAGTGAAGGAAGTGACCATGCAGTCTTGACATGGTGGACTAATTTTGCCAGGAGAACGCATCCTAGCAGTTCCAGCCGAGGAATTGTGATCAATTTTAGTGGAGCTACGCGAGTTTTGGATACAGCTAACCTGCAGATTATTCCATGGTCCTGTTTGCCTCTGAGGTATACAGCGGCTGCATATGCCTTCTCGGATGCATCACAGAAGGCGTGGAGTTCCCAATCCCCTTTACCATTGTACATTAGGGAGCGAGGGATATTTAATTTTTCTAATTCCTTGAGGTTTGATGCGTAGGTGATCCATTGTTGGAGTAATGCATCCGGTACCGTATCATCCCATTCGATTTTTGACATCCAGATTTGTTGCATCAATATTTTGGCCTTGATAATCACCGGTCCAACGGATCCAAGGGGGTCAAAGATTTTAGAGATGTTTGATAGAATCGATCGTTTGGTTTGTTTTCCCTGTAGATCCAAATTTACCTTGAAGGTGAACATATCTGTTGCAGGCTGCCACATAATTCCGAGAGTTTTAATAGTTTCCGTCTTCTCTAAATTCAGTGGCAATTGAGTTTCGCGACACTCAGGAGGGACAGATTCGAGTAACTCTGTAGAGTTAGAGCTCCATTTGGTGAGTGTAAAATGTGCGCCCTTTAACATGTCAATGAGTTCTTGCATCGTTTGTTTGGCAATGTTCAAATCGTCCTTACTGGCAAGAATATCGTCCATGTAGAAATCATCTTTCAGTGCGGCAGAACCAAGAGGAAAATTGTTGACCTCATCTTCAGCGATTTGTTTGAGCGTTTGACAAGCAAGAGACGGAGAAGCAGTCACCCCGAAGGAAATGGTCTTCATGCGGTAATGCTTTAACTTATCAGTAGGCTTTTTACGCCAAATTATTCTTGTTAAGTCCCGTTCATCAGGATGGACTCTGATTTGTCGGTACATCTTCGTAATGTCCGCGCTAAATGCCAGGGGTCTGAGACGAAATTTAAGTATTTGATAGGACATATCAGCCTGGACAACTGGACCAACGTACATAATGTTATTGAGTGATGTCCCATTGGAGGTCGCGGCTGAAGCGTCGAAAACTATCCGTTGTTTAGTGGAGGTACTGGATTCTTTAAAGATATCATGATGAGGCATATAATACACCGGTCTATCCGTGTAGATTTCATCATCAGGTATGAGTTCCATTTGATCAAGATCTAAGTATTCTTGCAATTGTTCATGGTACTTTCTTGCTCGTTCTGGATCCCTTTGTAAACGTTTCTCTACACTCAGCCATCTTTGAGTGGCCATTTCTAAAGAGCGTCCAAGAGGTTCATGAGACGGTATGAGAGGCCATCGAACCTCATATTGACCGGATTGGAGACGTCTCACAGTTCTGCGATAGTAGGCCTCGCAAAATTCTTCTTCTGGAGTGTAATACCGTTGGTAGGGAAGTTCTTCAATGTTCCAAAATTTTTCAATGTTAAATGGTGCAATGGTGGGTGCGTCTGTTGTGGTGTGTACGTGACTCATTTTTTGGGGTTGCTGTCGAGTACCACCCATGATAACATGACCCAATGTAGTTTCGAAACTACTAGAAGATCCTGGAAAACCTTGAATCTTCTCGGATCCCCATATGCGATCCACAAAACCAGCTCCAAGTAATAGGTCAATCGGGCCTGGTGTATTATATTCAGGATCTGCTAATTTGAGGTTGCTTAAATGTTTCCATACATGTGGAAAGAATTTTTTGCCTGGTAACTCAGAGGTAATTTCCTTAAGAACGTACGTATCGAGTTTGTATTTTAACTGTGGGTCATGAATGGATTGTAGTGTGATTTGAGCTTGACCCAAGGCAGGTAGTTGCTTGCCTCCGGCAACACGAAAGTCCAGTGAACATGGTGTGAGTTGAATGCCAAGATCCTGTTGAAGATCTTTAGTAATAAAAGAGCTTTGAGAACCCGTGTCAATAAGACATCGTCGGGTCACAGATCGTCCTTGATGGAGAATATTGACCATAGCGGTAGGAAGTAGAGCATGTCCTTCGACGGTTTCAGGTGATAATTCAGTTGAATGGCTGTGGTTGATAACCACATTGACAGCAGAATGTAGCTCAGTATGACGTTCAGTTGGATGTAATAACGTATTGTGTTTTTTGTGACATTCCGAGCATGTGCGTTTGGTAGGGCAGTCACGACTCTGATGGTCCCCAAGGCAATTCCAGCATTTCTTATTGTCCTTGACCCAATCGGTTCTTTGCTTATAGTTCATACTGAGGAATCTGGGGCATGATCTGGTCCAGTGATCCTTGGCAGCGCATACTTTGCAAAATGGATCACGATTAGCAATTCTGAAGGATTGAGAAGTAGGAGATTTACTCCTTCGATTTGCTTCTTGTCGTTTTCCTGGTGACTTTGGACGACTTACTCGTTTTGTGATAGTGTTAACCGAGATGCGTCGTGTCTTGACTGATGTCCGTCGTTTACGTCTACTAATGCTGGATGTTGAAGAATCCCGTGATGGTTGACTCATAGTGGAATCGCCGGAGGTATATCCGTCCAATGCTGTGTGTATGTGTACACGTCGTGCGGAACTATCGCGTCGGGAACGGTTGAACTGTGTACTAGGTGGTGCAATAGAGCTGTTATCCTTGATGCCTTTGGTCATTCCACAGTTTTTTGCCATCTTCAATAGAAATTGTATACAAGTCTCAAGACTAGGAATTGAGTTATCCGGAAGACTCTGATTGAATTCAGAGATCGTTCGACTGTCCAGGCGTGCCATAATAAAGTGAATATAGAGTACTTCGGCTTCAGATACAGTGCCCAAGTTAATCTGAGATAATTGAGCACGAGTTGTTCTGACCACATTGACAAGTTTATGAAGTCCTCCTTCTGTTTGTGACATCAAGGCACGCAATTCAAGTAGAGGTTTGATTGATAATGTGGCCTGTTCTCGTGGAGAGTTGTAGCGTGTCTCCATTCTTGTCCATGCGATAGGCCAGTTACCTTCCGTTATTTGAAGGTCGGAAATATTTTCTATGGCTGTGCTATCCTTTAGTGCGTCAATGAGAAGGCGTAATTTATCCACTGCAGCGTAATTTGGTGAAGATATGACCAATGCTGTGAACTGACCCTTGAACGCGGCCCATTCGTTGTGAAATCCAGAAAACTTAGGGAGACTCAGTTTGGGTGTCTGCAGTTGGGTAATCACGGTCGCTGATTGGAGATCGTGTGAGATTTTGACTAATTCTGTTCTGACCTTGTTGTATGCAGTGTCTAAATCCGTTTGAGTGTTGAGAGCCCGAGTGAGCTGAGGGTCTGCCTCTACGCCAGTTGAGGCCGGAATGTTTTTGAATAATTTATAGCAATTCGTCATTTGGTTGGCGATTTCCGGTCCCATAGCTTTGAGGTCTTCAATGTAGAGTGCCACGTTAACAGTTGTTAGAAGTGTAGGAGGATCCGCGCTATGTGCGGTCACCCGGGCTTGAATAGCCGCAATCCGGGTTTCCAAGGCATTGTGAGTTGCTAGATGAAGTTCTTTAGCCATTGTTGTACCTGTTGGCGGAGGTGGAGGCGGTGGCAGAGGCGGAGGCGGAGCTGTTGGCCCTGGAGGAGGCGGTGGCGCTGGAGGGCCTGGAGTATTGCCGTTCCCTGTATTATCTTGTTGGTTATCTGGTGTTGATGGAACGTCGTCTGACGATTGCCTGTTTTCTTGTCTATCCGGATTTGGTTGCTCTGAGTCGTCGTCAGAGCCTGAAGGATCGGAATCTGGGTCGCCTGGATTACCTGAGGTCTGTTGTTGAGTAGTGTTAGTGTTTGTAGTATTGGTTGTATCGATTATAGTGATGTCAGCAACGTCGATATCTTCGAGAGTATCTTCGTCGTCTTCAGTATTAGATGACTCAGAGCTGTTGCTGAAGTCAGGTAGTTCAGATAGTGTAAATCTAGATTTATATCCTGAATCCTTTGTTGGTGTGCTGGTTCGTGGTGTTTTTGGAGCAGGGGTATCGTAACTGTAAAACGATGTTACTGCTGAAGTTGATGATGCAGATGATTGTGAGGATGAGGCTTGTGCTCGAACAGGTGACAAAGTAGAAGGACCGACTCGTGGGTGAGCTGGTAAAGTAAGTGATTTAGCAATTTGCCGTTCGCGGAATTCTAGGTACTGATATTTAGCGTCTTCAAGTTGCGCATTGGCGTATTGTTCATTAAATGCTGTTGCGATTTGAAATTCGAATCTGTTAAGGAGTTGATATGGAGTAACAACAAAGTTAAGGTTGCGTCTCTGATGGACTTCAGAGACGATCTGTTGAAATCGTTCAAGATTGCGTTGTCTGCGGGCAGCAGCCTTTTCCTTGGATGCTTGTGACGTCCCTCGACGACTTGAGGAAGAGGTGTTTAGGCTGTCTTCAAAGTCTGGTAAAAGTTGTCCGGACTCAGATGTCGGTTGTTTCTTACGACCTCTGGGTTTATATTCTAATGGGGCTGGGGCCACTTGAGGTGATCGTTCGTGATCCTTGGGGTTATTGCTACGTAAAAGCCGTATCTGAGGAGGCGTAGGTTCATCTCCTGGTTGCATGATCCATCATGGTGGGGTAAGTGATGGACACGAAAATAGTGGGGGGGATAGTGTGAAGGTGAGTGTACGTTAATAGAGTACCGTAACTCTTTATAAGTCGTATTTGTGTACGAACCTGGTGTTGCCCTGATAGTCAAATGGTCCTAGACTGATCAGGAGAAGTGTTGGATAGAGTGTGCTGTACGTGACACAGAACAAGCCAGAGTAGTCGAAGCCAGAATGTCAATCCCACGATGTCCACGACGCGTCGACTCGAGGTGAACGGGTAGAATCAGCCTGGTCCAGTCGAAGAAGGGAGTCTGGTACGTAGAGCGGAGTAAAGATGGATGGAAAGATCGCTGGAGCCGGTAAAACGCACGAGCAGTCTTCCACCCCCAAAAAACAAAGAAGAACACGAAGAAACCGAGAACCGGGTAACGAAGGTTCGTTCGGGGAGCCAATATAGTTATGAGTGGTAGTGACTATATGATGTATTAGTGAGTATGAGAAATAAGGTGAAAGATTTCTCGTGTTCTAAGTAGTTAAGTTGCAATAGGTGAGACAGTTGTAAACTGATATTTATTCAGAGAATTGGTGGCGTTTATATAGTCGCAGAAATATAGGAAATGCTTACAGTTATACTAATGATGTTAATAATTAGTGAGTGACTAACTTAGATGTAATTAACTTATAGGAAATGTACTGAAGTTACTAATGAGTTAGTGACTAACCTTAATGAACTTATAGGAAATGTACAGAAGTTACTAATGAGTTAGTGACTAACCTTAATGAACTTATAGGAAATGTACAGAAGTTACTAATGAGTTAGTGACTAACCTTAATGAACGTATAGGAAATGTACTGAAGGCACTAATGAGTTAGTTATATATTAATACTCATGACTAACCTAGTGATGGTAGTTAGTTAGTGGAAAATTAGTCATATGTGAAAAACATATTATATATACTACTTAGGTAGATTCTTAATTACGTAGTTTCTTAATTGGGTTTTAAGGAAGAATTCCCTAATTACATGACTTAATTGCTTTTACGGAAGTTATCTAAAGATAGAGTTCATTAGTCTATAATCGTAATTAACAAAGGGGAAATGATTAGTAATTAGAAGTGCATGCGTCATTAGTATATAATACTAATGACCCGTCAAACGTATATATTGTGATGAGCAGTATAGATAAACCATAACTAGTAGTGACGTTTCAGTAACACAAGACGAGGTCATATCAGCTTTTAAAAAACTAAAACCAAGGAACACAAACTCATGCAATGACCTGAACTTTATTGTAATTAACAACTGCATTGACGTTATAGCTGTACCGCTATCAATAATGTACACAAAATTTGTCAAGCTAGCAGTTTTTCCTACACTGTTCAAAATAGCAACAGTTGTACCTTTCTATAAGTGCAAAGGAATTAGAAGTGATGCCAACTCTTTTCGGCCTATCTCTTAAATGCTTTTATTTTGTAAACTTTACGAGAAAATTATTCAGACAAGAATAATGACGCATGTACAATCCATGGGTCTGCTTAACCTGAATTTGATACGGGTTTCGCCTTTGTAGATCCTGTTTTACAGCTGTTGTTAAAGGTACTGAAAATATACACAACAGTGATAATTAACCTGGTAAAAGTTGCATGGGCCTTTTTATTGACCTTTGGAAGGCGTTTAACTCAGTATCCTATAGCATGCTCTTTAATAAGTTTAGGAATAATTTTAATTTTGACATTTGTATTTTACGAACTCTAGCTAATTACCTAAATGAGCGTAAGTTCTGTATACAAAATGGAAACTTTATATCGAATAAGTATGATCTTTGTATATGCGTTCCTTAAGGCAGTATACTTGGGCCTCTGTTATTTATACTTTTTATTAATGATATTAATAATGGCATATCCATCCATCACTTGTGCGCATTGTATGCAAATAACGTAATTATATATATTGTTAGTAAATACATTGACCATTTGGAAAAAAAGCTTTAAATAATGTAAATGCTTGGTTCAGGAAAAACCATCTAGAAATTAGTGTAGCGAAAACCAAAAGTAACCAGGTCTGCTGATATTGTATTAATTTGTACCAAATTCGTAAAGTCCTTATCTACATTTAAAAGGTCTTTTGTATTAAAAACTGTACGAATCTGGAATGACTTACCTGTAGAATTAGGAAACACTTATTTATTTGTTTATGATTTTAGACCTAATGTCAGCAGCCATGTACTAGCAATTCGAAAGTCACGTTTTTTTCAATCATCAGGTATAACAGTTGCTATTTTAAACAGTGTTGGAAAAACTGATAGCTTGACAAATTTTGTGTACATTATTGATAGCGGTACAGCTATAACATCAATGCAGTTGTTAATTACAATAAAGTGCAGGTCATTGCATGAGTTTGTGTTCTTTGGTTTTAGTTTTTTAAAAGCTAATATGACCTCGTCTTGTGTTACTGAAACGTCACTATTACCGTCAATAATAATACTATTCAGGAAGTATAAAGCTTTAGTATTTTTGTTAGAATTGACAACAAATGCACTAACTAGCTCCTGTGCAATTTAAAAATCCAAATATATCAGTTTTCAATTGCAGCTTATCTAAGTTATTTGGTGAAGCTTTTAACAATTTGTAGTGAGATTGTTGTAGGTATTCTAAATTTTTGTTGAATTTAGGTCGAATATAAATTTATTCTTAAAATAGTCGTGCTTTGTTAACCTTACTTGTGAGTTAATAGAATTTCTAATCTCTACATACTCGGTCCATAGTTTACTATAAAACGTCTAATACCTAAAGCTTTTAAACTATATCTATTATGCATATGTCTATTGAAGCTACCTGTTTGCCAATTGCTTTTCGTTGATTTTGCCGTTCTATTTACAAAAGGTTAATGTTTATTTACAATTTTATCTACATTTACTTGAAAAGATGTTATTACATCATTTACGCTACTAAGGCAATTTAACACTGCCTATGGTATTAGTTTGAGCATTGCATTCACTAATTTCCAGTTTATTTTTCTTGAAGTTGCGAGTTCTTATTTTGTTACTTATAAAATTTAATTTTGGTGATTCGCAGACTTAATAAATTAAATCATGATCTAAGCAAACAAATAGGAAAGAGAGTAGACTAGATAATTAACATAGACGTAATCAAATTAAGAGCTACATGTATGCGTTACTCTTGTTGCCGTTGAAATCAACTGTGTAAACATATGACTTTTACTAAAACCATTAAGATCATTTGCATCTATAATATTTTTTTTAATAGATGTTCAAATCTCGTATAATAATACTATTTGTTTTTTGATTAGATAGCGTAGACAGTAAAACATTAAAAAATATAATAATTCTGAAACTTTATATGAGGAAGTTTGTACACTACAGTCAAAAGGAACGGACGACAGTGTTTGTTTGTTAATTTGACAGTTATTATTTCTAGCTCCAGTGTAGATATGCTATATATTAATACACACATATACATATATACATGTCCGCTTGCAATGAGCACGTTAACTTTTATTTTTGTTTTTTACCTATTTTCAAGAATGTCATGAGGTTTTTATCAGTCTTTGTTTATTTTAATTTAAAATTTAATAAATAATAACTTAATAATTTTAACTGCAGTTATAATATTTAAATATATTAAACATGATAAATAAACTATATAAAATAAATAAATATATTAAAGTATGTACATTTAAGCAGCGTAATAAGTGCATTTAATTAGGTTAAATGTATGTAGTTTATTAGAATATACATGCTTATTGTGTTTATTACTTTGCAACTTGTACAAAGTGCATACCTAATAATGTGTACAAACATACATAGTTACGTAATAGGTTCTACACAATATCAGTTAGTACCCTTTTTCAAAGAGCTCCGCATTCACGATAAAATTCTAATTATCCTAAGCATCCAATAATAAAAACAGACATGTTGCTCTCCATTTCTATACTTTGTAGTTGCGCAAAGCATTTCTTAGGGTTGAAATCCATCAGGAATTCTCTCTCTCTGGGTTTTATAATTTGTACATGTCCATTCAATCCCATACGGTTCCAATTCTATAAGCACCTTATCTCCCACCTCGTAAAATATTTCTCGACTTTTTTAATGCCTCTCTTCTTTTACATAATAAATAAAGGCGGTATCGCCCCCTTCTCACATAATATGTAGTTGAACAATACAATTCTGTGATGAAATCAATCAGGAATTATCTCTTAGGGTTTTGAAGTATGTACACTCACATTTTCTCTCATTTCACATACCGTATGATCCCGTTGCCATGGTGATCTGTCCTAACAATACAAATACCCGCTTACTTTAAATTCCATCAATCTCAAATATCATACATTAAAGACTGCTCTCATATGATCAGCACTGGCAGTCACAGCTCAGCGGAATCTTATACCCAACACACGTTGCCACGGGAACGCAGTCCAAACATTTGCACTGGTTCCAGTCTCCTTCACTCTTCCTCATTACTTCACAATGCAATTATCATATGCTTACCAAGGTTATTGTTCATTTCTATTCATCCCCATGACATTACATTTAAATACAATTAAATGCCCATAAGCTTAGCAAGGTTATCTGTCGTCTCAGTCCAACATGCCAAAATATGGCGAAGTCCTAGTCATAGCCTAGGCTGTCCGAGTCAATACTCTCGGATACTTTGAGCCATACCTCTACTTTACCGTCACACCGTGACTCCGTCACCGACATAATGGCTATAACCCCCGTAGTCATGTAGTTAAAACGTTTTAGGTTAGGTTAAGTATGGAATTAGAGCAATATGCAATTTTCATAATCAAGTTTTTATGAATATGTCACCTAAAACGTTTATTTAAATAAAACGTGAAAAGACATGGATTATCTTTTAAGGTGAAATGGAAAAAAGCAGAATTGCCTTTAGTGAAACGTGAAAGGAAACGGACTTGATCCTATAACTACGATATGTGACAAGGCTATTTGCCAGACAAACTATTACATACAGAGGATCGTTACGTACACAGAACTATATGTCAGAGGCATGTTACATACGAAAGGCTATCTGCCATGGAACTATAACGTATAGAGTACTATATGCCTTATCTCCTTCTAATAAAATCTAGATATAAATTTAAATCTTATAACTTATTTTAATACAATCCGAATTAAAATTTTATGTCTTTGTAGAATAATACAATTTTAAAATAATCTGAATCTAAGTATTGTAAAAAATTACAGTACAAATCCAAATTAAAAATTAAGTAACTTCTTATAATGAAATCCAGATCTCAATCTAAATCTTTTTACTTTTTTTGATATAATCCAAGTTACAAATTCGCGGTAACGTTTTTGCAATAATAAAGTTTAAACTCAATTTTAATCTGAGTGTATTCTAATAATGCAATTGAAATCTAAATCCAAACATTATTACTTCCTACAAATACAATCAAAATACTAATTTAAATCTGACTACTCCTTTTTATAAAATTCTAATTAAAATCTAAGGTTATTTGAATAATACGTTAATTTACATCTAAATCTAAATATTTTTTTATATTGCAATCTCAACTTAACTTGCCAATATTTCTTGATAATGAAATCTCGATTTTAAATTTCAATCTAATAACAACTTTTAATAATATCTAAAATGGAATGTGCTGACTTTTTGCTAATTATATTTAATTGATTTTGCTTATTTTATATATAAAACCTAAATTAAAATCCAAATATATCTGATGCATTTATTAGGCAGTTCTCTGCTGGCTAGCGAGGAAGTGTTGTCCAGTTATTATTAGTTACAAGTTTTAAAACTATGCAGTGTGTAATATTTATTTTTTTGCAGAATTTATTTAACTCCATTTTCCAGTAATAACTTAGGTGTCGAATATATCCCTGAACCAAGTATACCATTTTTGCATATGCAATTGCACTTCACAACACTATTTCGATTTTTTCATCTTTTAAAAAATTTCTATTAAAATTGCAAAATTGTGTGTTCTGCAATACAAAAAATGCTTAGTTTTGATATTTTCTAGATAAATGTTGTTACATTCCGTACGTAGGACGAGCCGCGTTACTTATACAATTTACAATTCTGTTGCTTTTGCTACAGAAGTTGGCTAACTAATTTCGGTCGTTGGATGTAGTCGCGTATTCCTCAAAGTCTTTAGCCTTCATTGCTTTAGGCTTGCACTAGTGCAAAGTATTTTAGACGACATTGTTTATTGACAAAGCTTCAATTATTAATGGTTAAAACGAAAGAAATATAATTAGTTGTTGCTGTTTTTCAGCAGACAAAATGCACAGCAAGAGCAAGGGGATGGGTTGTTTAACTAGGATGTTCAGACTTTAATTTAAAAAGTTATTTTTTAAAATTTTTAAAAACGAATTTTCAATTTTTTATCAAAAAACCCCAATAAAAAAATAGGTTTCAAAAGTATGACATTTTGACATTAATTTTTCAGAAAAATAAAAAAAATTCGACTTTTAAAATTTCCAGAAATTCCTTTTTTATTTAAAGTCTCAACACCCAAAAAGTTTAAGTTTCATTGAAATCAGACAAAAACTGTAGAAGCTACAGCGTGGCAAACTTTATAAATTTTGTTTTTTTGAACTTTGGCGGGCTGCTGCTAAAGCACAGCGCAAAATTCACTTGAATTATCACACTGCTTGTTCATTCTGAGGTCCAAGGTCACGTTTCTGGAAATGCTTTTCCAGATTACAGGCAAACATAGTGAGTGGTTTGCTTGTTAGTATAAAATACAATAATTTCTACCTATTTAAATAATCTAAAACCTTTTAGAAGTACTGACTTGATTTAAACGACTGATAGCTTATTTTAAAGCCCTTAAAAAATAAAAACATTAAGGGTTTCCCTTTTTACTGTGGGCTCATAAAACACTTTTCAGAGGAAAGTTTCAGAAGTTCGCCTAAATGTTAAAAAAAACCGGTATTTTATTGAAACTGAAAGTGTTGGAATATATCGCTGAACTTGAATGCAGTTTTATTCTGCTAATCATTGCAGTTCGTATGGTGTATCATTTTATCCCATAATCGTTTAGTTACCGGTCTAAAAACTGAATTTTCAGTTTCGACAAGATTTTTCAAACATAACGCTATTCATGTGGTGAGTATGTATCATAAAAAAAACACTGCATGCTAGACATAGATGTTTAAGCAATGCTTACCAGGATGACAAGGAGGGTGGGACTAAAATCTCGTAAGAGTGACATCATTAGTGTTCGGCCCTAAATGGGTCTATGATGTAGGCTGTCTGCATTAAAAGCTAAGGTTCAAAAATTGAAGGTGGGTCGCTTTGTTATGTCAGAGGCATTTTTTTCCCTACCTATCTACATAATTTACTAGATTTTTCACACTTTTGAGATACTTTACATATTTCAACGTGTGATATACTATTCGACAGCTAATGACTTGTAGATTTCAAATAACGCAAAAAAGAAGAGTTTATCGAAAAACAGTTGCCATTTTTAAATGAAAAACGGTTACATTTTTTAAAAATTCTGCCTAAAACTTTTTGTATGCGTTGGAAGCCTAAAACAAAATACCCATTTCCTTAATTTTTAAAGGGCTTAAAAATGATATACCATGCATCAACATCGGTCAATTTTGACAACAAATTATTTAAATTTATTAATTAAAATTAAAAATTAATCATGATCTGAGCTGTTATTTATTTCGGTTTCAATGGTGTATAATTATGTGCAATTCCATTTAATGGTAAGATGTTAAAATTTAGATTTAGGTTTTCGCGGAAAATTCAATACTTGTTTTCAAAAATGAAATATGTTGTGATAAAATATGATGTAAACTTTAACTGCCTAACGTCCCTGTTAAGGCTGCCATTAAACAAGGGCTTTAGTCCTTGTTTTTCTTATAAAGTTACTGTTAATAGTTTATAACCTAACCTAAAAATTATGTTTAGGTACAATTAAAGTATATAGACAATACTCGTGGAACGTGATTGCTGACGTCTTTAATCCATCCACAAGTAACATAACCATACAATTTGAAGGAACAACTTTAGTGCAAACCAGCATATACGAAGCAACAGTGCTAATTAGTCAAAAAGTAAAGGAGAATTTATGGGGTTTTGGAGTTATCAGAGGACTGAAAGTAAATATACTTTCTGTACTTGCAACTGACGATTACGCAACATACGCAAGCGCTGCTTTAAGGTTAAGTCAATCTATTGTAAGCCAATTACATATTGATGAGACGAATTTATTCAAATATACACTAAATGTCGGAAGTGGTTGCCGTGTAAAGCTGTTTCAACTCTCGTTTGTCGCTCCTGGAGTGAAAATGAATTTAAATGCAATATCCACTGTTAATTTCAATTACCCTAGCGCTGAATTGAATTACAGATACAGAATGCAAACATGGATTGCTGAAATGCAGATTGGAACAACGTATGCGGAACTTGATAGGCCTTCAAATGCCATTTCTGGGTATAGTTCTACTTATAACGGTGAAATTCACTTAGACGTATTTAAAAGTGTTTTTTGTGGGTGGTACCTTTCTATACAATAAACTTCACAAATACGCCAACAAATTATAGATTTGTGACTACATCTCATTTTAGGAAAAATTATTATAATTTAAACTTTGATCCTTGGATAAAAAACCTGTGTTATCGCTACTTTGTTAGCAACACCACTATTAACCAGAAAAACGCAATTTGGTCTACAGTTCTTGTTAACAACGGTTTCGATTATAGTATCCCTAAAGGCAACTTCTGGGGTTGTTCTCCGGTAAAAAGTCCTGGCAAAGCATTACTTTTTCTTTGCTTGTATACATATTCAGTAGAATAAGCGATTAAAAAAACGTAAAAATGTAGCTGGTGCGAATTCCTTAAATCCAGTACTAATGCAAAGTGTTAAGACTTGTAAAACGTTGAAATTATTAAAATAAATACTTTTTAACAATGTTACCAAATTTGCAAAACCAACATTCAGCATAAAAACTAATATTTCATACTTCGTTTCAACAACGCACGTTACATATTGTCAAGTCATTGTAGTTCCTACATGTAGTTCAGGTTTAGCTTAGTTGAATAGGGTCTGTTCAAGAATTTCCCTATTGGCATATGTAATTCCTATTTTTCGCAATTTTATATCACAAAGTGGGTCTGCTAAAATTGGTATTTTGTTTTAATAAGATTTTTATAAAGATTGAAAGAATTTTTATTATTTGAATTGGTAATGCATCTCTATCAGTAGTTCTCCTCACCATTTGTGACTCCCATTGCATTCCTAGAATTTCAAGTTGCTATAGGTTGGAAGAGAATTTGACGGGCTACAAAATATTGCTATTTGTTTAAAAAAAACAAGAGCTTTTATAGATAAAGTTTAAAAATCTAGCGAGATCCTCATTTCTTAACCTAACCTAACCCGGTTGGATATTCACTGCTAAAATTTAAATTTGTTGCATTCAAAAAGCCATTTATTGATAAAAATGAATTCCAAAATTAGTTAACAACTATTTAGTACTGAAGCGCAGTATCTTTGCTATTTTACAGTAAGCGATTTTTTATGATTGTAGTTATAGGGTTTTAATTCTTGCGTTCTATACAATTAATTTTGTTGCCTACACGGAATTTGCTGAACAATCATGTTTAAACTTATACAAAAAATCAAATTTACATCATGAGAGATTGCACTCTCTATAAAATAGTTTTAATTGCTAGCGCTTTGTAGATAACACATTTAGTAATTATTTTCTAATTAAATGTAATTGCAGTGGTCACTTTAACGGAAAAAAATAATAATGTAATATGGTATTTTTTTTCATTTCTTCATAATACAATATAATTTATTAAATTTTATAGAACGAATGTGTAATGCATTTAAAAGTAATATGTTGTATAAAGAACACACTGCGGGTGTAAGAACCTTTTAAATGAGATACATGAATTGTTACATCTTCTTAGAACAAGTTTTAAAATTATTGAATATTTTATAATTTATACAGATAGGTACCGGTGTTAAAATTTTTATTGTTAACCAATGGGAATAATCAGAATTTAATATTTCGACCATTTTTTAAATAACAAAAAAAAATATTTCTTCGAAAAAATTTTCGAGTGCGCCGCATGTTTTTGAGCGATTTCTAGTTTTTAACGATGCTCTTTTCAAAAATAAATACTACATGGAAAAACTAGAAATCACATTGGAAATAATTCCTTGTTAGTTAAATAGGGTTAGTTGCAGTAATTCACCCGATAACATATGTGTTTCCTATTTTTAAGCAATTTCGTATCATAAAGTGAGTCTGCTGAAATTAATATTTAGGTAAAATAATATTTTCTTGCAGACTTTAATTTTTTAAATTCAGGTTATGCATCTCTATCAATAGTTTATCTCACTATTTGTGACCTCTAATACATTCCTAGAATTTTAAATTGCCACAAGTTTGTAGAGTATGTGACATGCTACAAAACATTGCTACTCGTTTTTAGATGCTGAGCTTAAGCATCTATTAAAATGGTCATGTCCGTCCGTCTGTCTGTATGTCTGTCTGTCTGTCTGTCTGTCTGTTAGTCCGTCGCTACAGGTCAAACTGTCTACTCGATTGTCATCAAACTTTTCTTAAACAACCACAAAAGCGAGCAGGCAGGTCTGTATTGTTTTTTCACTTTAATCGGACTGACCATTGCTCCACAATTAACCCCGGCTTGGTGGCTTAGAGATGTAATGCATCGCCTTGTCACCAAGTCGGGGCCAGCCAGTAGTGCTCTGGATTGTGGGCAGTGGGGGGGATGGGGCTTGGTGGGGCGTTGGGGGAGTTGAACGGGGTGGGTGTGAGAGTCTAAAGTGTTTGGGTGCTGGTTGTATTTATCTGTGGTAGTTCCTACCTGAGACAGAGATACAAGTCAGCTTAATAGTAGTTTAATACATGCCTGCACACTGTACATTCAAATGTATAGACTCAAGATTCATCTCAAAGCCTCTCTCTTCCTCGTCCACTACAGGCCGTCGCCACCTGTCCACTCTCGTTAAAGAGTGACTGCTGGCGGGTTGGCTCTGGCGTGGCGAATTCGAAGTAGTGGCGGGCCTGAGAAACCTTCCACCATTCGTCATACCATGTCAGGCTTCGCCTCCGTTATACGGGAAAAACGACATATGATATTCTGGTGATAATCAGTATAATCCACGCTCTCTAGCAGTACGGCCGTAAGACAGCCTCTATCAGTAGAATAGTTAAGAAAATGAGTCACTAGATACCGATCATGTGTCCATCATGTGTATCATTTCTAGTGGCTCTTATAGTAAAGTTGTATCAAGATACAGTCAGAAATGCCCTATGGGCGAATATCTGGCTGTCTAAATACACACAAATAATAATAATAATAATAATAACCATTGCTCCACAATTAAATGTTGAATGGACCTATGTCAAAAAGCAATTTGGTGAATAAAAAGCATAGGCATCTAAAAACTAGTGAAGGGGCCGTTCACAAATGGCGCCAGCAAAATTTACCAAATTGTTGGATCCCCCCACCTAAGTTGCTAACCTTTTCAGGATTGCGTACATGGCTATATCTTTAATATGGCCAATTACCTTTTTCAAAGTCACCCACCGTAAAGGTGGGTGACGATATTGGCGAACGACCCCAAATACGTGCCTTGTATAGGTTTACACGTTTAAATTCACTTCTAACGAAATTTTAAAGTAGGTTAGGGGTAACGCGCAAATGATGCCAGGTCAATATTTCTTTTTGACACCCCCACCCAGCTGCTATCGCATTAACATTAAGTAAGCAGGCTAGGGGTGACGCGCAAATGACGTCACGTGAAAATTTCTGTTAGACAGCCCAACCCAGCTGCTATAGCATTCACATGAGGTAAGCAGGCTAGGGGTGACGCACAAATGAGGTCACGTAAAAAATTTTTCTAATTACCTCAACCCAGCTGCTATCGCATTTACATAAGGTAAGCAGGTTAGGGGTGACGCGCAACTGACGTCAGGCGAAAATTTCTTTTACACACCTCCACCCAGATGTAATCGCATTCACATTAGGTAAGCAGATTAGAGGTGACGCGCAAATGATGTCAGCCGAAAATTTCTTCTAGTCACCCCTACCCAGCTGCTATCGCATTTGAATAAGGTAGGCAGGCTAATAGTGACGCGCAAATGACGTCACGTGAAAATTTCTTCTAAACATTCCCACCAAGCTGCTATCGCATTCACATTAGGTAAGCAGGTTAGGGGTGATGCGCAAATGACGGCACGTAAAAATTTCTTTTAGACATCCCCACCCAGCTGCTATCGCAATACCATTAAGTAAGCAGGCTAGGGGTGACGCGAAAATGACGTCACGTGGAAATTTCTGTTAGACAGCCCCATTTAGATGCTATTGCATCTACATTAGGTGAGCAGGTTAAAGGTAACGTGCACATGATGTCACGTGAAAATTTCTTTCACATGTCACGGACCGACCTATATGTGTTATAGATGTTTTGAGATCGTCTATAATAACGTCCTTTAAAAACCATAGTTTCTTGTATCCAAAGTCCAAACTTTAAATTTGTTTTCATCCTATTTTAACTACATGTCACGTACTTACCTATATGCGTAAAAGATATTCAGGGATTTTCTTTAATGACGTTATTTGTGAATGGTGCAATTTATAACAACATTTCAGCTATATTAAACTACAAGCTACGAACATTGGTATATGTCTTATTGATTGTAGGGGAGCTTCCATAAATCTTATATCATGTTTTAGCGTAACATAGATTGTCTTGTGCCTTTGTTGAAGCTCAGCATCTACTTCGGGCCAGCCCACGGTCGACAAATCTGGCGCGAAGCGCCGGATTTTTTAAAATAATTACGAGAGTTTTTAAAGTTGGAGTTTGAAAATCTAACAAAATTCTTATTTCTGCCTGTGTTAAGTGTTTGGTTAGGTTAAGCTTAGTTAAATAGGGTCAGTTTTGGTAATTTCACTATTGACATATGTGTTTTTTGTAGCAATTTTTTATTATTATGTGAGTCTGCTAAAATAAGTATTTATTTTCAATAAGAATTTTATAAGTTTTTAGAGAAGTTTTATCATTTTAATTAGTTATGCATCTCTATTAAAAGTTAACTTTACTATTTGTAACCTGTATTGCAATTTTTTAATTTATAGTTTCTATAGATTTAAAGACGATTTGACGGGATACAAAACAGTGTTAATTGTTATTTAAAAATATAAACAGCGAACAATAAAGTTAGAGTTTGGAAATCTGACGACATCCTTATTCCCACCTATTAAGTGTCGACTTGCAGTTCTCCAGATGTATCAACCTTATAACTAATCATACACTGCTTTAAATCTAAACAGGACGTGCTAATGCCATTAAGGACTACTGTTTGTTATTGTAAGCCATAACATGTTTGCTTTATTCATTTAACTTTAATTGGTGTAGTTACAGGGTTTAGCTTAGTTTAATAGGGCCAGTTGCAGTAAATTCCCAGTGACATATGTGTTCCATATTTTTTAGCAAATTGATTTTATCAGGTGAGTCTGTTTAAATTAGTATTTAGTTTCAATTAGATTTTCAAAAAGAATCGGATAATTTTTATTATTTCAATTGGTTATGCATCTCTAATAATAGTTCTTCTCACTAATTGTGACCCCTGTTTTAGTTTTGGAATTTTAAGTTAGTATAGGTTTGTAGAAAATTTGACAAGCAACAAAACAGTGTTACTTGCTGTATTAAAATACTACCAGCAGGCTGTAAAGTTGCGTTAGCTTAGGTTAGGTTAGGTTATGTTTTGTTAGGTTAGGTTAAGGTAAATAAGGTTAGGTTGGGGTTATAAAGAATAAAATTAATCTAGTTATTGTTATTTAATTAATTTATTCCTAGTCGTACAATTTGAGCAAACGCGTGTTGCGAAATAGGTTATGATTTGCAAATATAATTGTTTAAATAAAATACACAATTTGTTATCTATATACTTAAAACGTGCAGTACAGGCCAGCATCTATATACTTAAAACGTGCAGTACAGGCCAGCATCTATATACTTAAAACGTGCAGTACAGGCCAGCATAGGCCATTTATTAACCATTATAATTCTTGTGCACCAAACTCCTCCTACAGTTTTCAACTAACTACACTTTTTATGGTACCATTCGACGCGCCTTGACGTTTTGTCGTCATTCTTTCGACAATATTTTACAAAATATTGCGTTTTGCACTTTTTATGGCTGATTTACACTTTTTAACTCTGCGCCAATCACGGCACTAGAATTCAAAATTTCAAAAATACAGTGATCCTGATTGGCACACAGCCCGACAAAAATATGTATTTCTATTTTCAAATTTGTGTGAACATCAAAAATTTTTCAAACTAACTCAAATAGTTTCGAAAGATAAAAAAAGTTCAGCTCAGCCAAAAGATTATTCAATTTAAATCTTACTACAAGTTTTATTAAATTTTTAAGAATCTAAACAGTAACTATGAGGACTTTAAGTCATCTACTAATCTACAATTTAAAAACTACACTATAGAATGGGATAGGCGTCACACAATTCCTACTGCCAATCAATGTATATTTTGTAGATAGAGGAAAGGTATAGTAATATCAGCTATGTTTGGAATAGATGGACGTTACAAGCATAGTCCCGGTCAAGCATGTAGGAAAAACTCAACCCAGCCAAGACTGAGGTAAAGCTTTACCAACAATAAAATCTTGACCCAGGCAAACCTGCTCTCAAAATTTAACCCAAGCAAGCATTCAGCAAAACCGGAAACGTGAGAAACAAATTATCGATCTTGTTAGAAATCAAATTAAGTTGCCTGAAAAACAGTTTTACTAAATTCTATTGCAAATGATTGTCACATGTACTCCAGAAGCTAAAAATTCGTAAGCTCTAAAAACAACAAACCACATACTGTCACAAAAACAAAGTCACGATCGCAAGTTTTTATTTAGAACTGTTTGAGTTATCGGGATCTGTGCTTCAAGTGTTAGAGAAACTACATTCACTCATTAATAAAAATTTGACCGCGTACAAGCGGAAATTTGTTTAGACTAATTAAATTAATGAAAAATTACAAGTAGATATACTTGCTTTTCAAAACGTTATGGTTTAATTATTAGACATTGTTTTAACTCAATGTTACATGCGTATTGTAAATTCTGTAACTAACTGAGTCTCACTTGATAAAATACTGTACAGTTCTATATGAAATATGATGCAAGTCTCTATCGTAGTTTAAATTTTTAAATTAAAAACTAAAAAATAATATGTACACCTTGTCAATAATATATTGTTTAATAAAAAATAGTGTATAAATGTAAATGTGGCTGGAAAAGTATAGGTATCATTGATTTCAGGACTTTGTATGCATTAAAAATCGGAAGTTGTTCGAAGTAGGTCAGTAATAATTACAGCTCTAAATATGGCAAAAATTCGTGAATCATATTTAAACTCTAGATTCAAGAGTTCGTATTCGGCCCTCAGCAGGTTTCCTCAGAATAACAAAAACTTTCATGATAAAGCAGTAGTAAATAAGAAGCTAAGCCAGCTGTGTTCATTTTTAATGCACCGGCCCACACGCAGAAACTTCAAACGGCGAAAAACTTTAGTAAATATGGAAGGGAAAATCTATTGTGCGGATTAGAAAATCCTGGATAGATAATTCCAGCTATGCAAATACTTTATTTTGTAATAATGCATTTTCTAAGAAGCTTTACTGCCGTTTTTCAAAAATAAGAAACCCGAGTCAGTAAACAAAGCTTTTAAAGACATTTTTAAAGAATCAAAGAAAATTTTTATATATTTATTCACAGATCAAGCTGCGTCAGCTAGCATTGTCTAACGTTTATTTTAATGATAGTTTAAAACAATATTCTAGTTATTTAAATCTAATTAATTTAAATTATTATGAATTGTAGCTTGACTCCATCATAATAATTTGTATACAGGCACAGAATTTTGCGCCGAGTCGTTTAAACAGTTTTTAAAAACTCATAGAATGAAATAATATAACAAGTAAAGCGAGACAAAGTCTAGTATCGTGAAGCGGGTTATAAGGTTAGTCTGTAAGGATTGTAAGCCTGTATATATTTACATACAATATAAAATAGTCACGTATACCAATAATTACATGCTTTGTTTGGTATATGACCATCTTTCAACAAATTGCTAGGTACATGACTGAGAGAAATACAACCAGGATTATTGATATTTTTCCTGCATTTGTAAAAACGTTTAACAACAGCTTCCACTCAGCAATACAGAAGGCGCCCTCTAAAGTTAATAGAATTAACAAGGACGAGGTCTAGAGGACAACGTTTTCAGATATAATTAACAACACTGACAATAAAAAGGCAAAGTATTTTCCTGGCGACCGTGTTAGAATTAACCAAACATAACTCTTATTTGATAAAGGTGCATGTATAACACACGTAGGTTAACAAACACAGTATATATAAGGAAATGCATTTTAGGTTTCACTTGCATTCGTCGTTTGTAATTTAAACATGATATAGCCAATCGTACTCGGAGGAATTGTTCCTTGTAAAGTCAGTAAACTTTTAACTATACCTATAACCTACTACTTTAAAGATCTAAATAACACGCTTATTAAAGGAGCATTGTACAGTAGAGAGCTTAGCCTAGCCTGATATCTGCTACAATGGAGCCTTCTGAATTCTTGCCTTTGTTTTCTATTGCTATACAACAGCAATTTTTACAAAAAGAAAAAGACTGGATGGCCATTACTGCCCGCGGTTAGACCAAGATACCATTGGTTCCAGGAATATATACGTGACAGTTACAAGTAACTAGCAAAATAGTGTGTATACAGATAACACACCAGCAAGCTTTGTAGCTGTATTGCATTCCCTTTTGGATCTGCAAAACTATGACGTTGGACTCGTAAGCCTGAGGTATACTTTAAGCCCACAACCTGCTATGATGCAACCTGTTCAGGAACACGAGCACGTAAAGTGCAAAACACAACTGATGTTGAAGTTATTGCAATTGGCAAATTATTTCTAAACTACAAGCTAACTATTTAATAATTTGTCAACATTTAAAACCCAGAAACGACCTTGTAAGAATTCATGAGTGGACTCACTTCCAAGCTAAGGCTGAATAAAAAAACTGTGCCCTTTAACGTTGCACAGAAAGCATTGAGCTTGGACCCTGGCAATATACATATGCTACTCCAGAACCTGTCCGCATCAAATAGTCCCATTATTAAAATTCCCAAATCACTTTCATCGTTTTTTATGCAAAACAGATCTAAATTTATGTCAGAAAACCATTATCCGTATGCCAATGTACTTAAAACTGACATGAAAAGTATTCCCATTAGTGCAAATTTCAATTTTGGGGCTGAAAAAGTTCAAAGTATGGAAAACATTATACAGTCATGCCAAGGTTTTGAGAACTTTTTAATGTTCAGAAAAGAGAATAAACATGGAGACTCTAATTTTTGCAAATTCTTTGAACGATTCAACGTTGAGATGAATGACCCAGAGTTTTATATTTTACATTTAAAGATTGAATTTCCGTTGGATAAAAGTAATACAAAGTGCAAGCTTACATTTGAATGCAGTGAAAACCAGTATGTGGTTTTTCCTAAACCCATTGCATTGTGTTTAGGACTGCAGTAGCACAACAAGTTTTTTATTGGCGTCTACGAATCCTAATTCGATTTAGATGAAGAGTTATACAATAACATTGTAGACTATGAATATATGGACTTTAAAAAGGAAAATATGCAAACTTCATTTCAATGAAAAAACCAGAAGAACTAGATTTAGATCACGTGGTGCACAAAATTAATCGTAATCTGTTGGAAAATGTGTAGGCTGATACGCGAGTACAGTTTGAACATGCGAATGATCACGTGAGTATACCAGGCATGCGCAAAGATATCAGAGTACAGCTGCCACTACTTGTGAATCGATTTTTTGGCTTTGATGACAATTTTATATTTAAAGCTGGCAAGTCTGCGCAACTGAAACAGGAATTAGAAAAGGAAAAAGAACGAGAGGTAGAAAAAACAATTTGAAGAAGACGTTGAGCCTGAACACACTGTACCAGCAAAAAGGCTTCTTGTATTATGCAGCCTAGTTGAAAACCAGTTATATTTCACTCATTTACTGCCGTTACTGCAGGCAGTCGATATATACAATAACTACACTAATAGGACTGTCCACAGCTTTGTCTATATACTGTTTGTGCCATTACACAGACAACAACATTAAATAATGAGATTCAGTTTAGTCAATAGGTACCGTTTCCTTGTGCAACTTGATGCCAATGCTTAGACCATCATTAAATTGCAGTTTCGACCACGCAATTTTTAAGCAAACAACATGCCGCCAAGTATTAAAGGCAAAGACATGCAAATTTAGCAGTTAATATTATTTACCCTTTGAAGTGACAACATCAAATCTTTTAAAAAGCCAGTTCTAAACATCCGTATAATTGCCAACAAGTCTAAATGCATTTAAACTAGTGCCTAAATAAACATTATTGTTTATAAATAATGCGTAAGATACTGTGCAAAAACATTTACGACACAAATTCAAGTGTAGTGCACGAACACATTGTAAAAGATAGCTTGCTTGGTGAATACTGTGTTCTTGAACCTGTTTCTGCAAATCAAAATAAATACCACAACAAAAGCCAAATGAGGACACGCGAAAATAGTGTAGCAATTGAAACTGCAAAACCTGTCGGAAATTCATTATGCGACTCAAGTATCAAAGAAAATCAATATCTAGTGCTTTTAAAGCAACGTCAAACCACTAAACCTACTGCCACTTGCCGTAAATGCAAAGTATTTCATTGTCGCACTTTATGCAATAAACACAGAAGTACATCACGTAAACTACTATTTCAAGCCTTTCAGAGTGGAAAAGAAAGGATGGTGTACAGGCGCAGTCCAGCTAGAAGATCACAGGGCAGGCGTGTTAGGAAAAGAACGCAAATCAGGGGTCGGCTGCAACAAATCCTAGTCTCTCGAGTAGGACGATCTGTATCAAGCAGGAGTTCTACCCAGACTAGGGCAGGACGTAGGCGCAATATCAGCCGGCGACGATAAGTTATAAACTACTGTTTGCTGAAATTTGTGTTATTCAACATCCTGACTACCACGAAGCAGTATCAAAAGTCTTTAAGCAGCTCCAAAAATCATGAAAACACAAGGCTTTAACGACGAATTGACAATGTACGAGGATTCCTAGAAGTCTATTCAAAGCAACTTAGTGCTTGATAAACTTCCTTTGACCAATATAAGCCTTGATGATTCAACAGTATATTACCTATTTTATCCAGTGCTCAGTCCACGGGATAATGAAAATCCTCTTATGTTTGACATGATAATATCCCCTGAAAAATACTACAACTTATACTAATCCCACTTGGAACTTACTTGCCGTGTAATTCTAGCAGATAGAAAGAAGATTGCAGCTAACGACGTTGTCGCTCCGTGTTCCATGCTGTTCTATGGCCTATTTAGTAACATGGAATTCTTTCTTAATGGCCAACTTGTGAGTGACAATTCAAACCACTATGCTATTAGTTCCTACTTAAAACGGGAACTTTTATTAAACCCAATCGAAAAAAAGAATGGAATGTTGGATTAGCTGTACTACCCTTACACTACCCTAGATACATTTGTTAAAACAGACAACGGATTTTTGGCAAGATACAACATTGCAGCACAGTCAAAACCGTTTACTATTTTGGAAAAACCTTAGTCGCCATACTTTAAACAAACGCGAATACTGCCTGAAAAAACTGATATCTGATTTATCATGCGCAGATCTCATCTTGCCTTTTGCATTGACGCTAAAACTGTAACAAGGTCTTGTTATGCGGGCTGTCTATTCCGTGTAGACATTGTGAATGCTGTACTGTACTTAAAACGGCAGACAGTATCTCCAATGGCAATTGAGAAGCATAGACTTAATCTCAACAATGGGACTTTAAAGTATCCTTGTCTTGTAACTTGAAACCGAGATCAAGAACTTTGATATTCCATCTAAAGTCAGCTTGCACTCATTGGATAACTGCATTAACAACAGATTGCAGCAGTTTATAGTTTTTGGACTTGTTGATTTTGCAGCATAGTTAAGGAAGCTGACCAAGTCATTTTGCAACTTTTAACACTTTATTCTAAGCGAAATCACAGTTTCAATGAACCAAGAAGCAATAGAGTACAAGCCATTGCCTATGAGCTTTAAAGATGCCTGTGGTAATGGTTAAGATAATTATCTACTTGTTTAAACACTTTAAAGAAGACCGCAGCCAATTCAACCCTAGGAAATGGCATATCTCAGCAGAACTACACCCAAACAAGAGTCCTGCTTGCATTTGAGCTGGTACTAACACAGGCTAATGCACTGAGTGTAAATAAATCTAGTCAAGTTTAAATCCGGGTGAAATTTAGAACCCTATTGACCACGTCTGTTACAGCTATACTGTTTAGCCAGTACCAAACCGTAGTTGAGATTGACCGAAATAAACAAGTCATCATCAACCGTTAAGACTTATGCAGCAAACCATTAGGCTCCCTGCCAAAACACCTCAGACAATTTTGCATAAAATCACGTGTGCGAATTTAAGACATGTTTGTTGCTGAATGGAAGCTGACTGACTAATAACAACAAGCACGTGGAGAATGAATACAGCGCAGTTAAAGCAATGTCTCGGAATCTTACTTGGCGGAACAAGCATCAAATACTACGTTATAGTTGCAGACGAAATAAAGATTACATTAGAAAACGCAAGAAAAGAAACCAGCAACAGGGAAAAATCGTATTTAAAGGCAATAATACAAAATACAGACAAGCTACAGGGCACTGGGCGTCACTGGATTTGTTACTGGATCTTTTTTAGAAAATCCTTTGAATATTCTGACTCATATGGTTTTCCAATATAGCAATATAAAAACATCTAGGTGCCAGGCAGATACGTTATCGCCGAAAATTGTACAGCACTGCAGAGTGGACGATTTTCTGTTCGTGGAATGTATTGTCTATATTTCTTATATTCGCGTGCAATTGGTATTTCATACCAAGATTGTATGATTGTATTGACATGTACTGTACTAGTTTATGATAGAAAAGTTAAAAAGTTTGTAAATATGATCTTTATGTTAAGCAAGTGTTCTACACATAGATATAAGTAACAGTCGAATACCTGTGAAGTAGTTTTTCTTAAGTTTTGTAAAAATTTGTTATGGTCTCCCTAGGCTTTAGATATATAACATTAGGAAGTGTATATTGTAAATATATAGCAATTAATAACTAGTTTTTGTAAACCTATTGTGTATTGTAATACATTAAGGAATAAAACATTGTCCATATAATGTACAAACACAGTTTATCGTAAAAATATAGTAAAAGTATAGCAATAACATTGTATTAACTATATATATGTATATGTTTTTGTATGATTATATAAGTCATCAGTTAAAGTTTAAGTAAAATTGTATATAAATACACAGAGTAATATTTATATTTGTAAAATGTCTGAATAAACGTATGGTAATTGTATAAATATTAAAAATAATGTATAAAATGTAAATAATTTAAGAATTAGTAGCAAATTGTATAGGATATAGTTGTATGACTAATTAGTTAATAAAATATATTGTAAATATTCCTCAAATATACTTGTTCTTTTGTGAGTTCTGATCAGTTGATGTTTGCACGTGACGATGGCAACATCAGATACTGTCGACTTTAAATGAATACACCTTTTTACGGCTATGCTATGTGGCCCTCGTTTTTCTTGTAAACGTACTCTGTGTTTAGAAATTTTAAGACGCCGTAGGCAAATAATAAAAAATAATATCCGTGCATATTTAACGTAAATAAGTTTTGCAAACATATAGACTAGATATTTAAATTAAACAAATAGACTTGTAAAAACTAGAAAAGAACAGGTCTAAATAACATAGAAAAACTATATATAGGAAACAAGAACCTTGTGCGTCGAATCCTAGCAACGATATTCCACAAAGTTCACAACAGTAAAATCTGCCGTGTGACACTTCTGTCAGATATAATTCGTGCTGATAAAATATACAATTCAAACAACTAAACTAGCTATTGCTACTGTTATAAAAGCAATTGAACTTAAGCTCTGCAGTAAGTTTTTAAAAATTTGAGACGAGCAAAAGGCTTTGAACGTTGCCAAGCAACACCACTTTTTGTTGGTAAATAAAATCGATTGTTACAAAGAAGTTCCAATGCAGGTTGGCGGAAATTACAAAAAACCAAGTGATAGTTCAACCTTTAGTAGCCTATCTAGTGAAGAAAAGTTAAAACAACTACCGGCTCAGGTGTAGCTTAGCTACGAGCAAGTATTGTCCTAAGCCAATATAAAGATACCACAGCTAAAATCAGTTCAGGACCGTAAATATGCATACGTGAGAAATTGCAGCAATACAAGTGCATCTGAAAAAGTTGAATCTTGATATATATAAATAGAACTGCTATCAATTAGACAGTGTCAGTCTACCTTGTAATGCCAAAGTGTTCAATACAAAGCTATACAATGTTTAAAAGGTTCCCATCAACTTTTTAAACATCTCTTAGCTTTACTAATAATGGAAGATGGGGAACTGAATCAAAAGCTTTTTGTATGTTTATAAAGACTGCAATGACTCTTCTACACTTTAGATCAATATAGTTAAACACATCCTGTATGAACTTAAGTGTACCACTCTGACACGATCGCCCTTGTCTAAAACCATGTTGCTGGTCACTCAATTCTATTTTGCCTAAAAGCAGTAAATACATCATTCTCTCTAGAATTTTGTCTAAAACTAAAAGAGTAGATATAGGACGATATGACAGCGCATCCAGCCTAGAGACCTTGCCTTTATACAACGGAGTGACGACTGCACCCTTTAGCTTCGCGGAGTACGAAGCTAAACAAAGAAATTGTGTAAATAATAGTGCCAACGGCAGGGCTAACGACTCTTTACAATTGTTTAGAACCATATACAATAACTCATTTGGATCACATTTAGATTTAAATTTTAAACAAGATAAGCTTGTCAATAACTCATTAAGAGTGAACGGTTCAAAATCACTGCTAGTGAGAATGTTGTTGCAAAATTCATCTAAATCATTTACGCCATTATTAGGTGAGGCAACAACAAAAGCAGATGCAAATGCCTCTGATAATTTTTCTACCCCAGTAACTAATTCTGAACCTACACTTAACTGCAAAACAGGAGAGGCACTGTTACTTTTACCTACAAGCCTATTATGCACGGTTCATACATTAGACGACGATGGCGCCTCCCCCAACTGCTTACGATAGTAGCTATACTTTGGTTTACAAATGTCTCTATTTATATTATTTTTTTCCTCTTTATATCTACTAAAAAGTACAGAATCCTTTGTCAATAAACTATTAAATTTCAAACTATCACGGTGATGCATTTTCCTTTTTAATTCTACGGTCAACCAAAGGGATACTTTGCCCTTAACTCGTCTAGATATAACAGAGGCATGCTTATTTAAAACATCGAGAACTGATAACTCAAAATAATTAAGTACATTATCTACTTCATTAAATATCTTTATCGTCGACCAAGGAATAAGACCCATATCCTGATTTACAACACTCCAATCTATATTTAAATAGTTCCTGGTCTTAATATGTCTAACAGAGTAATGAGCCTTTACGGCCTTCCTCACCGCATAAATCGCACAATGGTCAGAAATGCCTAAAAAAAGTACCCTGTAACGACGATAAATTACAAGTGTCGCCACAGACGATAAATTGTGCAATAAATATTACGACGTAGCGTTGTAATATTTAAATGAAAATAAATACTACTGATTTATTCAGCAGTTCACTTTTCACCATAACAGGTCTGAGAATTACAATGCGAAGGAAAAGCATGACCACATGTCACATTCCAAATTTCATTGAATTCCAATTTTCAAAATATCATGAGAATCTCAGGTCAGAGGAAAAGCAATGACGTCTGTCACTTTTCAACCCTTAATCAGATCTGTCAATATTTTCTGTCGTTCAGTCAATCGTTCATTGCTATTTTCTACTTTCCTATGCTTTATCATTACAGTTCATCAGATTGTAATTAAATTTCACTACTCATCAAAAATTAAATCAATAATTTGTTGATTTTTAATTATTCAAATTAAACAATAAATCTTGAATAATTCTTCACTTGTTTCTCTTGTAACATTTCTTTCCCCATAAGGAAAATAATTATTTTCCTTATCATTTTAAGTAACGAAACAGTGAGCTTAAAAGTTAGAAGCCTTCCGTCAGTCAGCATCACTAAATTGATACAGCCAAGTCCAGTTCTTTCTGGATCATGTGTTCCTTGGCACATTAAGAAAAATTAATTGTTTTGATCCCTGTTGTCCACCCATAGCAGTAGTAATAAGCATAACCTTGATCCAATTGGTATTAGTAACATTCAAAAGTTGTATTGACCTAATGTTGACACTCGTGTCAATCAGCTTACTTTTTCCTTTGCTGTGACAACGAATTTTGTCTTTGACCTGTTCTTGATTATGTAGAGCTACTAATTTCATATTAGTCTCACTATTTTCATCATTATCAATCGTGACATAGTTAGATGCATTGTTTAGCTCAGGTGCACAGCAGTTGTCATGAAGTATCGGATCTGAACTTAAACTTGATACTCTATGGAAATAAAATCTGGATTTAGACTCAAGTTGAATTTCAAAACAGCTGTGTTCTGATTTCTGTTTAGCCCATTCAAGCTCATGAATTGTTTCAGTATTTTGACTTGACTCAGTCTTGACATTTGATTTTACTTCTAAAAATTCAGATAGCATCAGTTTTCACCCACCGTCAGGAAAAATACTTAAAAGATTTGGCATTAAGATTGGAACGTCATCTAATCTTCCCCCACCGACAGAAAAAATATCTGATTCATCATTTCCTTCCCCTGCCCCAGGAGTGTCATGTGGAAATGGTGGTGTGCTGGAACGCGCCCGCTCCGCCAGCAAACCAGCAGGGTGTGGCAGCGGCAAAAATTCTTGAGCATGAACTGTCTTCTCGTGATGTGCTGTTGACACATCCACAGAACCAGAAACAAAACAAACAGAACCGCTACGGCGACTTCGTTTTAAGCAAAGACGAGTACGTTGACGTTGAAGCTCATATAACTGGTCTTCATAACGCCGGGCCACGGCAGGATCCTCAAGTTCCCGCGCACGTAAACGCGCAAAATGTTCTTCCTCAATTCGAGAAAGTTCTGCTTCTAACTCACGCTCCCGTTCAGTCTGTTGATCATATTTCATATTTTGCATCTTCTGCATTTCAGCAGATTCAGTGTGTGATGATGAAATATACTGACCACAAGTAGGAGTATGCGCAACAGTGGAGTCATCTTCCGAAGCTTTGTTTGCATTTCTCCCCGAAGCATCGGGCCTTGAAACAGCCAAACAACTTGAAAGATGTCCAGTGTTGAACCTCATGCTCCGCCGTCGGCCAGTCCAATTTTCAGCATCAATTTTCACTAATATGCAATAGTCAAGTAGTAAAGTTTTGATCCAAGCAGAGGATCCAGGCACAGCCCCAGGCAGTCCTTTTCTTGATTTATTTAAATCAGGACGGGACCCCAGTTTTCAGGATCCCGGCTGAGCCCCCAAATGTAACGACGATAAATTACATGTGTCGCCACAGACGATAAATTGTGCAATAAATATTACGACGTAACGTTGTAATATTTAAATAAAAATAAATACTAGCGATTTATTCAACAGTTCTTTTTTCATCATTACTTGACAAAAAATTGCAATGCGTTGGAAAAGCATGACTTTTTGTCACATTCCAAATTTCACTGAATTACTTTTTTTAGAATAGCATGAGAATCTCAGGTCAGAGGAAAAGCAATGACGTCTGTCACTTTCCAAGCCTCAAGCAGATCTGTCAGTATTTTCTATCGTTCAGTCTATCGTTCATTGCTATTTCCTCCTTCCCTATGGTTTATTATTACAGCTTTTCAGATTTTACTTAAATTTAACTATTTATCAAAAATTAAATCAATAATTTGTTAATTTTTAATTATTCAAATTAAACAATAAATCTTAAATAATTCTTTACTTGTTTCTCTTGTAACATACCCCATTAACAGTATGCATTAATACATTGCTAACATACATATGATCAATTATACTGCTCGTGGTTTAAGTCCGACGCGTTAGGCACTTAATTATTTGCTTCAAGCTATTCTGACTAGCAGTATTTAACAAAAGTTTTGAAAATTTATCCTTTACCGATAGGTCAATATTGAAATCACCCATAATTACTAACTCTAAGTTAAGTTGCTTTAATTCAGTAACATACATAGCAAAATACTCAATAAACTCAGACCTAAATACATCTGGAGATTTGTACACTACCGTCAGTTCTCTTGGCTTACAAAAAGGGACTAGCACTTTAATGGTTGCTATTTCAATCTTCTGGGGTATAAGCACTGTATCAAGAACTGTTAAATCAACAACAGAAATACCATCTCGAACATATATCACAATGCCACCACCACGGTTAGTGCCTCCTGCCCTATCAAATCTATGCATTCCAAACCCTTCAATAGCTACTAAGCCTGAAAAAACTATATCAATTAACTTTGATTCAGGAACACATAATACATCGAGATTGTACATATTAACTATCAATTTCAAGCTTTCAACCTTCGCTATATTCAGACCATTGACATTGATATGTAAATATTTAAAGCCTTTAGAATTAAGTAAGGAAGTATTTACAGCATCAGATGCATGACTAGTATTCATATATTCAACTTCAGCTAGCTTTGTACATTCATTATAAGGAAACAGGCATCCTAAGCAGTACTCGCTACTACCATTCACACGGCTGCCAATACCAGCCCCACATTGCACAAACGTACATACCACCTCTGTCCGTTGACTGCAACTCAAACATTCCCAATCCAATACAATTTCATTATGAACGTTATCAAATCCAAGCGCAGTACAGACAACATGGTTCACCTTATCACAGATGCTACAAACTACCTTAGATTAGTTACTTCCTATTCGTCGCATACATTCTGAACATTTTCCACTCATGACTTAAAAACTAAACAAAGTAACAAAATTAAAATTGACTACCTCTACGTCAGTACTTAAATGTTTAAAAATGCATTATTTTAAAAAATAGTTTAATTTCTCTACCCAGTACAAAACCAAAAACCATGGCAACCCAAAATAAATAAAGATAGCTAAATACACTAACTTTATCGCAAGTAGCTATACGCATCACTTAATTACACTAATTAAATCAATATAAGCGATAGCTCCTTAGATCTTGAAATGTTGTCTTCTAAGTTTTTAAAGTTGTGGAATAGGGAAATTAAAGGTGTGGCGGGACAATGGGCAGGACCTCGAACCATCAAAAATCAGACACACGAACTCTCCATCTCAAGGCACACAGTATAGGTTGTCACCGGGTAACAGCTATCCACAATCCACAAACAGCGTCTTCCACGAACCAAACACACCAAGCAATGTACTTATGCGTAAAAATATGCACACATATGTACATACATTTAATTAGGAAAAAGAATTTCACGAAAAGGGTGGATGGAATAAGCAAACTTTTGTTAAAGTTGTAAAAAGCAAAGACGGAGAAGGGTTGTAAACGACGTAATTGAAGTTGGCTTATTTCCAGCGCCTCAGCTGGATTCGAACCCACGACACCCAGACTCTTCACCCTAGATCACCACTCCAACCCAGAGTGGTGAACTGAAAGACAGAGTTTATCAGCAGCACTTGAACGATGGATTAACAAAAGGGGATACTTCTCCTTAAGGGGATACTTAGTGGGTCAGGGGTGCAAGTATTTAAAGTTTTTTATTGGTTTGAGCAAAAATAGTTGAGATTTTTGGCCGTCATCTGTGGGTAACCCCAAATAAACCCTCCTTCCCTAAGGGGATACTTAGTGGGTGGGAAGTGCAAGTATTTAAAGTTTTTTATTAGTTTTAGCGAGAAAAATAAGATTTTTGGGACGTCATTTGTAACTGACCCCCAGTACCCCCTCCCTTCCCTTAGGAGATACTTTGTGTGTGGAAGGTGCAAGTATTTAAAGTTTTTTAATAGTTTTAGCAAGAAAATTAAGATTTTTGGGACGTCATTTGTAACTGACCACCAGTTCCCCCCTCCCTTCCCTTAAAAGATACTTTGTGTGTGGAAGGTGCAAGTATTTAAAGTTTTTTGATGGTTTTAGCAAGAAAATTAAGATTTTTAGGACGTCATTTGTGGGTGACCCCAAGTACACCCCTCTTCTTAGGGGATACTTTGTAAGTAGGAAGTGCAAGTATTTAAAGTTTTTTAATGGTTTTAGGAAGAAAATTAAGATTTTTGGGACGTCATTTGTGAGTGACCCCAAGTACACCCACCCCCTTGAGGGGATACTTTGAGGGTGGAGGTGCAAGCATTTAAAGTTTTTTATTGGTTTTAGCAAAATAGGTTGAGATTGTCAGGACGTCTTTGTGGGTGACCCCAAGTACACCTATCCCCCTTAGGGATACTTTGTGGGTGCAGGTTTCTTCTGCGGGTAGCTTGTACCGATGACTGGTGCATTTGGCTGGTGCAAAGCGGCAAATCACTCGTTTTTAGATGCTGAGCTTAAGCATCTATAGGAATGGCTATGTCAGTCCGTCCGTCTGTCTGTCTGTCTGTCTGTCTGTTCTTTATGCGCTACAGGTCACAGTTTTCAAGCAATATTTGTCAAATATTTTTCAAATGGCCACAAATGCGAATAAAAAGTGCCCTAATGTTTTTAAGAGAGATCGAACTAACCAGTTTTTTTACAATTAACAGTTGACTGGACCAACTTTTTTAGCCATCTAAAAGCATTAGAGAAAAACGGGTGATTTGCCTTTGCACCAGTCAAATGCACCAGCTAAATGCACCAGGTAAATCGTTACGTTACAGGCGCCAGCCAATGCACCAGCAACATGCACCAGTCATCGGCACAAGCTACCCGCAGAAGTTTCAAGCAGAAGTAACCCGCACCCACAAAGTATCCCTAAGGGAGGGAGGTGTACTTGGGGTCACCCACAAAGACGTCCCAACAACCTCAACTATTTTTGCTAAAACCATAAAAAAACTTTAAATACTAGCACCCCCCACCCACAAAGTATCCCCTAAAGGCAAGGAATGTACTTGGGGTCACCCACAAATGACGTTTATAAAATCTTATTTTTTTTTGCTGAACCCATTGAAAAACTTTATATACTTGCCCTCCCCACCCACTCAGTATCTCCATCAGGGGGAGGGGTGTACTTATGGTCACCCACAAATCACGTCTCAAAAATCCTAATTTCTTTGCTAAAACCATTAAAAAACTTTAAATACTTGCACCCCCACCCACAAAGTATTCCATTAGGAGAGAGGGGGGGACTAGGGGTTACTCCTGAATGACGTCCAAAAAATCTTAATTTTCTTGCTAAAACCATTAAAAAACTTAAAATACTTGCACTCCCCACCCACTAAGTATCCCCTCAGAGGAGAGGGGTGTACTTGGGGTTACCCACAATTCACGTCCTAATAATTTCAACTATTTTTGCTAAAACCAATAAAAAACTTTAAATACATGGACCCCCCTCCCCCCACTAAGTATCTCCTTAAGAAAAATGGATGTACTTAGGGTCACCCACAAATGACGTCCCAAAAATCCTAATTTCTTTGCTAAAACTATTAAAAAACTTCAAACACTTGCACCCCCAACCCTACGAATTATCTCTTGAAGGGGGTGGGGGTGTTGTTAAGAATTTAAACAAGTCAGAATCTTAAAAATATAAATAATTCTTATGCCTAATGCTTTACCAACCGCAAACTAATGCTCCGCTACTCAACAAATCATCCCTTTTAGGTTCAGAGGAGGGGGGATTTAGGGTCAATCGTAAAATACGTCCTAAAAATTCAAAGCCTCAAAGCCAAGGTTGGAATGGAGCACGCGACACCTAGAGTCCCGTAAACAGCAATGGGTCAGTAATGGCCTGAGCTAAGAAATGTCTAATACGAATCTGTGAGCGTGTCAGATATGGAACCTATAAGATACTTAGAGTCCCGTAAGCGAGTTGGCATGACATTATTCGAGAAAACACCCGTTATCAGTTCAAACATTATGTAAAATAGTATTTTTAGCATGAAATATATATTATTGAACATATTAGGATCGTTCAACAATGTCGTCACTAAAATATTGCACTTTAGATGGTATATAGTGTATTGTATGTAAATCATGGGAAAAGATGCATCGAATGACTAAAGTCAATATTCGCTATAAGCTCAGCATCTACTTCGGGCCCACGGTAGGCAAATCTGGCGCGAAGCGCCGGATTTTTAGATGCTGAGCTTAAGCATCTATAGGAATGGCTATGTCCGTCTGTCTGTCTGCCCGTCTGTCTGTTCTTTATGCGGTACAGGTCACAGTTTTCAAGCGATATTCGTCAAATATTTTTTAAATGGCCACAAATGCGAGGGACAAGTGCCCCATTGTTTTTGAGAAAGATCAAACTAACCAGTTTTTCACAATTAACAGTTGACTGGACCAACTTTTTTAGCCATCCAAAAGCATTAGAGAAAAACGGGTGATTTGCCTTTGCACCAGTCAAATGCACCAGCTAAATGCACCAGCTAAATGGTTTCGTTACAGGCGCCAGTCAATGCACCAGCAACATGCACCAGTCATCGGCACAAGCTACCCTCAGAAGTTTCAAGCAGAAGTTACCCGCACACACAAAGTATCCCTAAGGGAGGGAGGTGTACTTGGGGTCACCCATAAAGACGTCTCAACAATCTTAACTATTTTTGGTAAAACCATAAAAAAATTTTAAATACTTGCACCTGCCACCCACAAAGTATCCCCTAAAGGGAAGGAGTGTACTTGGGGTCACTCACAAATGACGTCCCTAAAATCTTATTTTTTTTGCTGAACCCATTAAAAAACTTTAAATACTTGCACCGCCAACCCACTAAGGACCCCCTTAAGGAGGAGGGGTGTACTTAGGGTCACCCACAAATGACGTAATAAAAATCCTAATTTCTTTGCTAAAACTATTAAAAAACTTTAAATACTTGCAACCCCACCCACAAAGTATTCCATTAGGAGAGGGGGAGGGACTAGGGGTCACTTCCAAATGACGTCCTAAAAATCTTAATTTTCTTGCTTAAACCATTAAAAAACTTTAAATACTTGCTCCCCTCACCCACTTAGTATGCCCTCAGGGGAGAGGGGTGTACTTGGGGTTACCCACAAATGACGTCCCAATAATCTTAACTATTTTTGCTAAAACCAATAAAAAAATTTAAATACATGCACCCCCCCCCCATCCTACTAAGTATCCCCTTAAGAAGGAGGGATGTACTTAGGGTCGCCCACAAATGACGTCCCAAAAATCCTAATTTCTTTGCTAAAACACTCGCACCCCCAACCCTACGAATTATCTCTTGAAGGGGGGGTGTTAATAAGAATTTAAACAAGTCAAAATCTTAAAAATATAAATATTTCTTATGCCTTATGCTTTACCAACCGCAAACTAATGCTCCGCTACTCAACAAATCATCCCTTTTAGGTTCAGGGGGGAGGAGGATAGAATTCAGAGTCAATCGTAAAATACGTCTCAAAAATTCAAAGCCTCGAAGCCAAGGTTGGAATGGAGCACGCGACACCTAGAGTCCCGTAAACAGCAATGGGTCAGTAATGGCTTGAAGTAAATCTTATACATAAGTTAGTCATACATTAAATTTCAACTTCCAGGGTTACAAAAGTTAGGAGCCATGCAAGGATATTCTAAAAATGACGTCATTTAATTATTGTGGTTATAGACATCTCTTCTGTCTTTATTTCAAAAATCAAATTAATGGATATCCCCACCACCGTCTTTTTCTAGCATACATACAGGGATCCTTCATAAATGACGTCATAACAAAATCATTATTTTAAGGATCCTTGTTAGTGCTAAATGCAAAATTTGGTAGATTTATATCTTCAAAATTTACTGTTACCAGTATACACACAAGGATTGTCCATAAATGAAGTCGTCTAAATGTCATCATTTGAAAAAACACCCGTTATTAGTTCAAACATTATGTAAAATAGTATTTTTAGCATAAAATATAAATTATTGTACATATTAGGATCGTCCAACAATGTAGTCACTAAAATATTGCACTTTAGAGGGTATAAAGTGTATCGTATGTAAATAATGGGAAAAGATGCATCGAATGACTAAAGTCAATATTCGCTATAAGCTCAGCATCTACTTCGGGCCCACGGTAGGCAAATCCGGCGCGAAGCGCCGGATTTTTCTCAAATGCTTTTAGATGGCTAAAAAATTTGGTCCAGTCAACTATTAGTTGTGAAAAACTGGTAAGTGCGATCAACTTCAAAAACAATAGGGCACTTTTCCCTCGCTTTTGTAACAATATAAAATATGTTTGACAAGCATCAATTTAAAACTGTGACCTGTAGAGCATAAAGAACAGACAGACGGACAGATAGACAGACACACAGACAGACATGACGATTACAATGAATGCAGCTAAAGCTCAGCATCTAAAAACGGTTAGATTTTTTGAAAATTCCGCCTAAAACGTTTTGTATGCGTTGAAAGCCTAAAACAAAATACCCGTTTCCTTAATTTTAAAAGGGCTTTAAAATGATATATCATGCATCGGTCAATTTTGACAAATTAGTTAAGTTTTTTAGTTCCAATTAAAAATTAATCATGATCTAAGCTGTTATTCATTTCGGTTTAAAAGGTGTATCGTTTATGTGCAATTCCATCTAATAGTAAGATGTTGAAATTTAGATTTAAGTTTTCACGGAAAATTTAAAATTTTTTTTCAAAAATAAAATATGTTGTAAAAAAATATGATGTAAATTTAAACTGCCTAACGTCCCTGTTAAGGCTGCCATTAAACAAGGGCTTTAGTCCTTGTTTTTCTTATATAGTTACTGTTAATAGTTTAAAACCTAACCTAAAAATTATGTTTAGGTACAATTAAAGTATATGGACAATACTCGTGGAACGTGATTGCTGACGTCTTTAATCCATCCACAAGTAACATAACCATACAATTTGAAGGAACAACTTTAGTGCAAACCAGCATATACGAAGCAACAGTGCTAATTAGTCAAAAAGTAAAGGAGAATTTATGGGGTTTTGGAGTTATCGGAGGACTGAAAGTAAAAATACTTTCTGTACTTGCAACTGACGATTACGCAACATACGCAAGCGCTGCTTTAAGGTTAAGTCAATCTATTGTAAGCCAATTAGATATTGATGAGACGAATTTATTCAAATATACACTTAATGTCGGAAGTGGTTGCCGTGTAAAGCTGTTTCAACTCTCGTTTGTCGCTCCTGGAGTGAAAATGAATTTAAAAGCAATATCCACTGTTAATTTCAATTACCCTAGCGCAGAATTGAATTACAGATACAGAATACAAACATGGATTGCTGAAATGCAGATTGGAACAACGTATGCGGAACTTGATAGGCCTTCAAATGCCATTTCTGGCTAGTTCTACTTATAACGGTAAAATTCACTTAGACGTATTTAAAAGTGTTTTTTGTGGGTGGTACCTTTCTATACAATAAACTTCACAAATACGCCAACAAATTATAGATTCGTGACTACATCTCATTTTAGGAAAAATTATTATAATTTAAACTTTAATCCTTGGATAAAAAACCCGTGTTATCGCTACTTTGTTAGCAACACCACTATTAACCAGAAAAACGCAATTTGGTCTGCAGTTCTTGTTAACAACGGTTTCGATTATAGTATCCCTAAAGGCAATTTCTGGGGTTGTTCTCCAGTAAAAAGTCCTAGCAAAGCAGTACTTTTTCTTTGCTTGTATACATATTCAGTAGTATAAGCGATTAAAAAAACGTAAAAATGTAGCTGGTGCGAATTCCTTAAATCCAGTACTAATGCAAAGTGTTAAGACTTGTAAAACGTTAAATTTATTAAAATAAATACTTTTTAACAATGTTTCCAAACTTGCAAAACCAACATTTAGCATGAAAACTAATATTTCATATTTCCTTTCAACAACGCACGTTACATATTGTCAAGTCATTGTAGTTCCTACATGTAGTTTAGGTTTAGCTTAGTTGAATAGGGTCTGTTCAAGAATTTCCCTAGTGGCATATGTAATTCCTATTTTTCGCAATTTCATATCATAAAGTGGGTCTGCTAAAATTGGTATTTTGTTTTAATAAGATTTTCATAAAGATTAAGAGAATTGTTATTATTTCAATTGGTAATGCATCACTATCAATAGTTCTTCTCGCCATTTGTGACTCCCATTGCATTCCTAGAATTTCAAGTTGCTATAGGTTGGTAGAGAATTTGACGGGCTACAAAATATTGCTATTTGTTTAAAAAAAACAAGAGCTTTTATAGATAAAGTTCAAAAATCTAGCGAGATCCTCATTTCTCAACCTAACCTAACCCGGTTGGATATTTACTGCTAAAATTTAAATTTGTTATATTCAAAAAGCCATTTATTGATAAAAACGAATTCCAAAATTAGGTAACAACTATTAAGTACTGAAGCGCAGTATCTTTGCTATTTTACAGTAAGCTTTTTTTTATGATTGTAGTTATAGGGTTCTAATTCTTGCGTTTTATACAATTAATTTTGTTGCCTACACGGAATTTGCTAAACAATCATGTTTAAACTTATAAAAAAAATCAAATTTACATCATGAGAGATTGCACTCTCTATAAAATAGTTTTAATTGCTAGCGCTTTGTAGATAACACATTTAGTAATTATTTTCTAATTAATTGTAATTGCTGTGGTCACTTTAACGGAAAAAAATAATAATGTAATATGGTATTTTTTTTCATTTCTTCATAACGCAATTTAATTTATTTAATTTATTAAAACGAATGTGTTATGCATTTGAAAGTAATATGTTGTATATAGAACACACTGCAGGTGTGAGAACCTTTTAAATGAGATACATGAAGTGTTACATCTCTTCAGAACAAGTTTCATAATTATTGAATATTTTATAATTCATACAGATAGGTACAAGTGTTGAAATTTTTATTGTTACACTAATAGGAATAATCAGAATTTAATATTTCGACCATTTTCAAAATAACAAAAAAAAATATTTCTTTGGAAAAATTTTTTAGTGCGCCGCATGTTTTTGAGCGATTTCTAGTTTTTAACGATGCTCTTTTCAAATATAAATACTACATGGAAAAACTAGAAATCACATAGGAAATGTTTTCTTGTTAGTTAAATAGGGTCAGTTGCAGTAATTTACCCGATAATGAGAATGTAGAAAAACGGGGGCTTTAAAAGATTTTCTACTTCCTGGAAATATTTATTATTCACCGTGGGATGGATGCCGAAGTGCTGAAATCCCTACTTACACTGTAAATAATATATAACTCTTTTAGCTATGTGAGAGGTCGTTGCGATATGGCGAATCTGAAATCAATTAAGACCCTAACTTACTATTATGACTAATTACAAATGGGTGGTGAAGATGATGAGCACTCAATTCAATGCAACAAATATGAAATCGAACAAATGATTGGATGAAATAAAGATATCAATATAACATGATGTAACATAAATAGAATTAATTTAGTATAAGCGAGTACACATATGAAATAACTTGTATGAATGTACGCACGGAATATATTTTGTTAATATACTGATTACGATAATAATTTTATATGATGGAAAATGAAAGGAAAATGGGAAGTATATTTTCCCAGAAACAAAATTGTAAATCCTATCTGAATTATACTTTTACTTTAATGTTCGAAATAAAATAAACGAAAAGCTAATTTATATAAGTTATGATTTCGTCCGAATGTTTTACAAAATTAATATATAAAATGATACGATACCGTATGGACGTACTCGTGTCAGAATTAGGTCAATCTGGATTTGGGGCTGAGAGACGGATACAAAACACTTATTAAACGCAGATAATTTGTGGTTAGGACCTACGACCGAAATAAATCTACTGACTGCTTTATTCAACGACGAATTGTAAACTTAAAATAACTACTTTCGACAAAATAGTAAGTCGACGAAATAAAGTAAATTACAAAACCAAAAATAATACTTTTACGAAAGTTTTTACAAACCAAAAAGATACGACTACGATCATTTAAATTTCGACTGCTGCTACTGCTAATTAAACTCCTACTGACCGGGAATGGAAAATCTCAGTGCTTAGGAAAGCTCAAAAAGACGCTTCCTCTTTTGTTCCTTACATTCATTCTCTGGGGGATTTAGAAGTCTTTTCCCTCTACTTAAATTCTGACGTACAAGTCACGTGCTATACGGATTCTTCTAGATCTGCTTCGATAAAGTTTTCTACATGTCGTCAATAATTCTTCTTTTAAATCCGCATTTAAGGGTCGACGTCCGCGCTAGACGTCTGAACGGGTAATATAAACCGGAAACGGGTAACTGAAATTAAGCTGATGCGGAAGAAACAGTACACGCATTTAAGTATTTTTTCCTACGTTCATGTTATTACAAAAATGCTCACTGATCTATTCAAAATAGTAAATGGATTATTACAACAATTTTATATAAATTATATAAAAAGAGGTCCGAAACATTATTTGACTCATTATAAAAATTAAACGATTAATAAATATGTCAATGTAAATAAGTCTATTTTTATGGAGATTGATCTATGGTATATTTTACTAAGTCTAACGATTTGAACAATCCACTCGCTGATGAGTGTGTATAAAATTTACTAATTCTACGGTCACAACATTATATGACTAAAACGTCATGAGGGCGAAAAATAATAATACGTTTTAAAGTTACTACAGACAATGCACAGGTACTCGTTAAGTACAAGGCTAACTACTATACGTCAAAAGTACCTAACACGGTATATTAAAAAACACTACGAACAGAAGTACCTACTGGCACATAACAAAACAAAACGTCAAAATTTACAAAATCGTTGGCTCAACCAACCAGCATAAGGCTGTGGTTCAAAAAATACAACGTTAATTTCCCTCCAGGGTACGATTTTTGTACACTACCACGCGTTTACGAATGAGCCTACCATTGATGTATGAAATAGCCCACCCAAACTTAACAGCTTTCAATTTAGCCGGAGCCACGAGTGAAGGTGGACAGAGCTCAATTTCTTTCGCAACACTGCCACATTCAACCATATAAACCTTCGAATCTCTCGGATTCTCTAGAGAATCATTTACAGTTTTCCGCTTAATGCGGGGACATACGACAGCCAGTGGCTTCACAAGACGATATCAGTGATATGGTTTGAATTCCAATTGCATCGCCTGCATCTGGACCTTAAGGAAACAAACACGATCCTCAAGAAGATTACGGCGATCCTTTGCAAACCATCCAATTTTCTCTCCATTTTTGTCTTTATGTTCTCTCCATTTTTGAGGAAATCTAGAGTATCTTTTGTGCATGTATAAATCGTCGTGGTGAGGCATTACCTCTAGGATAATTTCCTTTTTGTCTTTCTGCTCTTCGTCTTTAACGAACTGTGGAGATTCTCTATAAACTATACGCAATAAATACTCACACAAATTAAACCTCCTACGTGCATTAATTCTAATTTCTACGTTCAATAAAAATTTATTTACATTATTTTACAGTGTCTACGTACTCTGAAATTTTTCACTGACGAAATCAACTTCAACGGATTCCATTTCAAACGCGCCTTCGACTATGGCAGCAATAGTAGGAATGTTTTTCATCTGGGTGCAATAGAAATGAGGAAATAATAAAAAAAATAAAAATAAAAAGTAAAAACCCTTTAATCATATCTACTGAAACGGTAAAACTTTGATCTACTTTCGTTTAGCAATCATCTACATTCAAAAACCTAACGAAACTAACTAATATGAGATTGTTGTATGTTTCATTATGAAAGTAAAAACCAGTGCAGTTTTATGCAACAAAAAAAATGTGTATTTCTCTAACTACTTTTGTATTAACACCTTGTCAGAATCTACGTTCTTTTACGTACATATTTACGGGGATTTTTAAAACTTATTATTTGGACAGTTTTTTTATAAATGAGGGCCCTGACAAGACCAACACAGTTTAATATTCGTAAAAAACGGCTGGAGCCATTAGGTCTTTTTTACCGGACATTCATCAAAGACATGTCTCAATTTTCTCGAAGTAATCTATTAATACAGACGGGACACTCACGAATTTTGGGTACGCATATTTTTGGTTGTAACTTTTCAAATTCTACTTTTTCTGCCAGAATTCCGCTTGATTCAGCAACTTCCATGAATTTGGTGGCATGCTCCTCATCTTCAATCTTTTTGTGTATGTCTGCGAATGTTTGTGTTAGCACATCCAACGCAGTTCGTCGTTTTTGATGATCCTCCCCCACGTTTGGATCCTGGTCTTCAATCATCTTTTCGTCTGGACTATCAGGAATCTCAGTAGTTATTATTTTCTTTGGACTGTCATCGTCAACGTCCACTAAAAGCAGATTTCCATCCTTAGCCGGAGTTAAAATCACAGTCTCGTCGTCACTCGCCATTAGGAGATTGTCCTCGCTAATAATAATAATATGATAATTTATTCATTGAGTCGATTTGGCCGCAGCCTATACAACATTGGTAATTTACATTTGGTTTTGCAAGAATATTGATCCTTGGTTGAATAAGGTATTTGTGTAAGATATAGAGTATACATATCAGTATGTATGTATAAAAGTGCGTTGGTAGTTTCTTGAATTTTGTTTTTAGCCTGTACAAAAAGCATGATATAAATTAGCCTGGAATGCGTCATGGTTCATGGTAAACAAATTACAGTTAGATATTCGAAGTATTAATCACAGGAGTCACCGAGAGCATTTAAGGTAGTAATGCAATATAATACAGGTAGAAATCATTTTTTTATATAGAGTAGAGTGAGAAAGGGGGGACAGGGGTGGTGTAGTGGAGGGGGGGGGGGTTATTCTTCCTCGATACATTTAAAGTAAAAATTCCTGGTCCTTAGGGCTTAATCCCAAAAATTGAAGAGTAGTTCAAATCCTTTTGCATCTGGGTAGCAGCTGAAGATTTTCAGTATGAGAGTTTTCCTAGTCGGTCTTGCTTCACTCAGCTAAGGAATTTTGTTCTGGGTGATATATAATGTGGACATTTAAGCATTAGGTGGTAGGTGTCTTCTTCCTCTCTTCCGCATAGCTCGCAGTCGGATGTTTCAGCTTGCTTCCAAATTTTCTTCATTCCATTAAGGTTGGTAGTTTTTCCTCTAAGGACAATTCTGGGAAGACCAGCTCTTAAATTCAGTACAAATTTTACCGTGTTCCAGGCTAGGTTCATCTCAAAGTATTCTGATCTTAGGGCGTGGGTTTTCAGGTTTGCGTAGTGTCTTAGAGTTCTGCCACTCTGCATTGCCTGATCGTTAATACAGTACAGTCGGTACTTTTCTAGGATCTCTCCTCTATGCTTTTTAATGTAATCGGTGTTCAGATTTTGGAGAACCTACTTTAGAGATGCATCAGCAAACATCTTTTCCACCTGCAGCTTCCAGTTATAGCGGGGATCAGTGGCTTTGATCCTCATTGCCTCTTGGTAGCAGTTCCAAGTAATGCTGCCTTCTTTGGAGCTGATGATGTTTTCGAGGAATCTGAGTAAAGCTTTGAATAATTTAAGTTTTATGTTCACCATTCCCGTCTCTAGCCTGAGGTAGTAACCTGGTGTTGAGTTAAATGAACTTGTGAGTCGTCGTAAGAACATAGTTTAGAAGGTTTCAAGTTCAGTAATGTAGCGGATTCCCCATACAGGCGCAGCATACATTAGTATTGAGCCAACAAGAGAGTTGAAGAGTTGGATGTGTAAGTTAATGTCTCTTAGTAAAGCTCGATAAAAAAGTTCAAATAGTTTGGCTTGCGCTCCTTTAGCCTTGCCAAAGAAGTGTTCTTTTGCTTCATTAAAGATTTCGCTCTGAGAGAATGGGACGTTTAAGTAGACATACTGGCTCACAATTTCTAGTGGTTCGCCTTCCCAGTTAAACTTAGTGGAGTGACTAATTTTGTTTCCCTTCCGAAAGATCATCACCTTTGTTTTTGATAGGTTAGCTTTCAAGGCATTTGCTTTGAAGAAACTGCTAAGTATGTCCATTTGTCTTTGAAGATCCAGTTCGTTAGAGGCAAGAAGTATAATATCGTCAGAGTATAACAGTATTAGAATTTCAAGGGTGAACATTTGAATTCCTTTAATGCCGCTAGCTCGGAGTATTTCGGTAATTTTATCGATATATATAGTGAACAGAGTTGGCGATAGGGTTTCACCCTGTAATACTCCCCCCGTTACGCTTATCAGGTCTGTATACCCTTCCTTGCATCTAACTTCAGTCTTGGCTAGGTCATAGAGTTCCTTAATCTTTGCTATGTAATAGTCACTCAAACCCGCTTCTTTCAACCTGGTCCAGAGTTTATCTCTTTTGATGGAGTCAAAGGCTTGGCTGAGATCTACAAACAATGCAAACAGTTTTCCTTTTTTCTTAAGGGCTGGTCTATTAAGTTGTTTGAGGATACATGTGTACAGTGCAAATATATGGTCAGCACAGCTACGACCTTTTCTGTAGGCAGCTTGGTTCTCCGAAATAGTTTCATTCACAAAGCAAAAGGAGTTAAGTCTATCTGACATGATACAGGTATACAGTTTTGTGACTGTGTTGATCAGAGCAATTGGACGGTAGTTACTTGGTAGTTCTGGGTCCCCTTTTTTGAAGATTGGTGCAGTTACAATTTTCCCCCAGCTTCCTGGTATCTGTTCTGTTTTTGCAGCGTTGAGTATTTGAAGCAGGTATTCATAGGTTGTGCCATCTAAACTCTTCCAAACTTCATTTGGTATCCCATCAGCTCCAGGCGATTTATTGTTTCCCAGTTTTGTTGTTGCCTTAAGGAGTTCCATCATGGTTATCTCAGCGTCGAGTGTGTAAGGATCACAAGGTAAGGGTATGTTACTAGAGTCCAGGACTTCTGTGACATCGGTTTCTGTAGTTTCCAAGACCATGCGAAAATGGGCATCCTATTGGAATTTAGTGATGTCGTTAGGCCTAAAGCTATGCTTTTTATCTCTTAGCATGTTTATTGCCTTCCAATAGCTCGTTGAATCCTTACTGTGATGGATTTCATTTTGCACCAACTCATAGAAGCCTTTCTTTTTCTTCAAGCACAGTCTACGGTATTTTTTCTTGGCGTTTAGAAAGCTTTCAAGGCAATCCGTAGCGGGACTATTGTGCATCATGTTTTTTCTGTACTTGTGGAGGTAAAAAAGTGCATTGCGTTTGGCGGTGCTGCACTCCTTGTCAAACCACTTAGGGCCATAGTTTTTCCTTGTGCTGTTTCTTGTTTGAGTGCTCATTCCAACCTTGTTTGCTGTATCATAGATGAGATTTCTTAAAATTGTGAAGTAGCAGTGATCAAAGTTAAGGTTTCTGCTGTCCATACTTAGTTGCGTTTGGAATTTTGTAGTATGTTCTTTATTCCACCTTATTCTGTTTTCAGGAGCAGTTACAACGTCCTTTGGTTTCTGCCTTGCGTTCATAATTTTGATGGTTACTGGGAGATGATCAGATTCAAGGCATTTAATCACTGAGAAGTCTTCTATGTATTCGTACATTCTTTCGTTGCACATGCAGAGATCTACTAGGCTATTTCCATTGTGTCCAATGAAAGTTGGTTTGCCATGCCGATCAGATGGGCTTCTACCGTTCAAGACTATTAGAGCGTTTTCAGTGACTAGTTCAATTAATTTCTTCCCTCGTTTGTTTGTTAGGGGGTCTAAAGAGATTCTCCTCTGGTCGAAATTAGTAACAGGTGCAGAAATATTTTCAAAGTTGCCAATCCTGCTGTTGTAGTCTCCCATAAGCAGGCATCTTTGTCTTTGGAGTTGAGGAGTGTCTGAGAAGAGGTTGTCAATTTGCTCGTCATATTGTGTTGCTGGTGGAATATAGGTAAAGCAAACCAGTGTAGGTTTTCCTTGGTATACGTATTCTACTAAGGTCTTGTATCGATATTGGTGTACAATTTTGCATAATGGAGCTACATTATTTCGTATGCCTACAATGAGTCCTCCACTTTTACGTCCTCGTTCTCCTACTGCCGGGGTCATAGTAATGGTGCAGTTATTAAAAAGTCTCTTCAAGTCGTCATTGATTTTAGTGATCCAGGTTTCGGATAAACAGAATATATCCACGTCATTTTGAATAATAATTTTAGTCTTGTCATATTTACATCTTAAAAGTCCGTTCACGTTCCAGTATAAAATTGTATGTAAAGTAGGGGTTTTTCGTGTTGTTTGTGTGTGTATGGGCCTGCCGACGTCCTAGTCTATGTGCATGTTGTTAGTTACTCTGTTGTTGTGCTCTTTTTTGGCCTTTCGCTCTTCGTACTTGGCCTTTGCGACGGCAGCCGGAAGGTCAGGGTTAATGTAGTGCGTTTCGTCTTTTGCCTTCTTTAGTTTACTCTTTGCTCCTAGCACACTGTTACGGTCGTTTAGAGAGCGGAAAGTTACACAAATCTTGTCCAGTGGAGTCCTTTCTTTACTCTTTAGCCTTCTAACGCTGTCCAAATTCACTGTATTGAGTGCAAGAGCGCCATGTATGAAGTTGTTAATTTCTTCAGTGAGTGATGTTTGACTCTCCTCTTGTTGGGCCTCGAATCCTGTGAATATGAAGTTAGGTCTTCTAGCATGAGGCTCCATTCTTATAAGTCTTTGCTCCAGTTCCATGTTGTTAGACAGGCCATCAGATTTTTCCTCTAACGTCACAATTCGAGTTTTCAGCTGTTCATTTTCCTCTTCTAATATTTCAATGCCGGCAGATAGCTGTGATACTGTATTTGTTAGACCTGCTTCTACGGTATTAAGTCGCTCTTGGATGCTATTTTCCGTGGTCGCTATTTTTTCTGACAGCTGTGTTGTGATATCCAATTTGCATTGTGTGATAGCTTCCAGTATCACGGCCATATCCGTCATGCTGCCGTAGGGGTTTTGACTGGAATGTTCTTCTAGTTCGTCGATGTCAAGGAGGTCGTCCACCGTCGGGTTTTGTGGTTTAGCTTTCTTGGCTTCTAGACTCGTTTCGCTAAAGTATATTTTTCGCTTTTTGTTTTGGTCAGCTGTGAGGTTTGCGGTTATTTTATTGGGAGGGGGGGTTCTGCTAATTTGATTCCGGTCTACTATGTTGTTTGGCATTTAGATTGTTGTTATTGCTTGGCTGTAGTACGCAGTTCTAATTGGTTGTATGTTGTCTGCTGGTAGAGTGTCGGGTAGCTCGACCATATGCTGGGTAAACACAAACACTTATTAGCGTCGCCAATGGGTGGTTGCCTTTTTCAGAGTCGGCGTCGCCAATTTCTAAAATACTGATGCGTTTTGGTCAAATTCTCCTTTATTGTTATTTCTAGACGTCAGTTATTCTGTTTCACGTGACTATAGGTATTTACTAGTGCTTTGGTGTGCTTCGCATCAACCTTTGCTCCTTGTCCTCGCTAATATGACTCATCTTAGATTGCACGCACACAGTTAATCAAACCTCAAATTATTTACATATTTTCATTTGTTCGATTTTGCATATTAGTCTTTATGTTCCAAACTACTTTGCTCAGCATATCTACTTGCAAAAATATTATTTCGGACTTGTGACATCAATTTCGTGAATTGCGCGAAGGCGAAGCTACGGTCAATTTCTGGGGTTTATAATTGTTTTAAATCTTAAACTTAAGGATCGTATTTAGGATTCCATTTGCCATCTCTTTTAGGTCGCTCTAATTCAGCTGGGACCGAAATGGGTATAAAAGATCTGGCGGGTCCTGGTATATTGGGAGCTACGGGCTCTACGTTCGTAGGAATTTGTACATTATCCTAAATAGTCTTAATATTAGTCGTAGGCGAAGAAAATGGGGTTTTTGGAGACCTACTACAATTTTTGGCGGAGTTTTGGATTTTCGGTCGCTGGAGAAATCGAATTTTTGTAAGAAGACGGTGACGCAAAAGTTTCCTGGGCGCTGTCGAAACGATCCCAAACGCTACAAGTTCTGTCCCGGGGACTAACTTGCCTACTTTTATTACGTGTCTCGGCAGACACGGAACCACTTCCTTCTCCACCCCCCCGTGGGTCTGGAGAACTCTTTGATTCGGGCGTTTCGATTATTGTTTGGCCTCGCCAAGAAAGATGAGCCTCGTCAGTACTGTCGGAAGATGTTACACTATGCACGGATTCTGTGTCATCAGAATCCGATAAAAGATCGTAGGGCGGAGCACTCGGAGCTGGCTCACGCTGAGGAGAAGCGCTACTATTATATATGCCTCTCGGGACAACGTCTGGGAACACATTGGAACCGTCCTCTTGGGGCTTCTCTGTGGGGTCGATCGTAGGTTCAATGAAAAAGACGTGGTCGGCCGCCGTGGGCTTAAATAAATTAAGCCATTCTAAATTCTGATCCACCTCAGGCGTAGGTTGATCAAGAAGCGAAGGTATGTACATAATCAGGTTATGTCCATGTACCATTTCCACTTCGGTAGGTTTCTCAGGCGACGATAAATCGAAGTCCGTGGGACATAGAAAATAAACGTGCTCATTTTCAATAAGCGAATAAATTTTAAAGGGACCTGAATAGCGTACCATAAATTTACTAGGCGTATAATTTCGTTTCAATACAAAATTACCAATATTAAAATTTATGTGAAGATGCCTACGGTCAAAATCAAGCTTACGCTTAAGCTGATTTTTGCAAGAATTTTAGTGAGCTTGCATGCGGTGCTTAAAAAGCTCGCCAATTCGGATAAGATGCCGCTCGGGGTCATTATCGCTACTAGAACTTGCAGAGACGGCTTAATCGTAGGAATGGGTAAGAGATCGTCCATACATGAGAAAGTATGGGCTTTACTTAGTACTGCTATGCTTGGCAGCATTATATTCATTGGCTACGTGCGGAAAGAGAGAATCCCATGGTTCCTGAGTTTCGAATTTTAATTTTTTTTAAATGGATCCGAAAGACGAAATACTGCGCTCCACGAAAGCATTACTACTAGCATGACGGGCAGAAGTAGCAATTCAGACTATTTCATAATTTTGGCAAAAATGAAAATATTCATTGGAGGTGAAGGCTGCTCCATTGTCGGAGACCAAGGCCTGAATTTTATGTTTTCGGACCAGGGGCTCAAGACATCGTATTGTTTCTGCAGTAGTGGGTCCTACAGTCAGAAAAAGGTATATGTATCTAGTACATTGATCGATACATGCGAGGATGTATTGATTTCCGGCCTGAGTACGATTAGGAGGGCCAAGGTAATCAATCGACATTTTTGCATACGGCAATTTAGGCGTGATCATAACATGCAGAGGATCAGATCGTCTCTTTCGCTGAATAAAATGTCTCTGACATGTGTCACAGGAGCGACACACTTCCATCACAATTTTATGCATTTGGAAGAACCAATACTCTTCCCGTAGAGCTGCATAAATCTTTTCGTGGCCTAAATGCGATTTATCATGCAAATATTTAATAGCCTGACGAGCTAAATCTTCAGTCAGAACGCTGACCTATAATTTCCCTAAAGGTTCACTGGAGTGCCTTTTTAATATGCCGGAGTCGGGATTAAGTTGGAAGTTCTTTCTATACTAATTATAACCTAAGAATTTATTTTTAATATTTTTACGCAAGAAAATAATTATTTTACTAATGCGCTTGTCGTGAAGCTGCAAAGTTATGAGTCGTAAGAGGTCGGCCTTGATTCGATCTTTTTATGAAGTCCGCATCGTGGAGGGACCTAATATGAATGGAACGGATTTTCGGTTTGATTTTGGGAGCATAAGCATGGCCGTTTCTCGGAGGACGACTGAGACCATCGGCCATCTCATTACATTTACCAGCGACATGGTAAATCTTCAAGTCGTATTCACTGAGGTTCAAGCTCCAGCGAATTAAGCGGCTATTACATTCAGATGTATGTAATATGGATGTTAGGGCCGAGTGGTCATTGTATATGTGCACCTTCCTGCCCAAAACAAAATTGCGAAATTTTTGCAATGAATAAATGATTGCATAGCATTCCTTGTCGGTCACGGACCATTTCCTTTCGGCCGTGGTTTACGTATGCGAAGCAAAACTAAAGGGCCGACAGTGCTTTCCTACTTTCTGGACGAGACAACCCGCTATTTCAAATTCGGATGCGTCTGTCCATAATTCGAGCTGTGCAGTTTCATCGGGAAACGCAAGTACCGAAGCATTGGTGATAGCCGACTTAATTTTATCTACTGCCTCACGGCAGGAAGCATTAAAGACAAATGGCACATTTTTCGAGAGTAATTGGTACAACGGCCGGGCCAATCGAGAATAGCCATGAATCATACGCCGAAAGAAATTAGAAATTCCGATAAAACGACGGATTTCATTCGTGTCTGTTGGGAAAGGGTATTCAACAATTGTTTTGATACTATCGGCATCAATAGAGACACCTTTCTTACTGACTCTATGCCCTAAAAATATTATGCTAGGAAATCGAATGTGGCATTTGCTAGGCTTTAATATTATGTTGGCTTGTACGAAAAGCCAAAAGAGGAGTTCAAGCCCATAAAGCATTTTTCGAAACCCTTTCCTCCAAAACCCGAATCATCTACATACTGACTTAGCCATTTATGATTATATGGTTTCGTTATATTAGAAATTGCCGATTGAAATAATGCGCCACTGTTTATGAAGCCGAATGCAAGTCTACGAAATCGCCAAGTGCCGGTATGATTTATGTAGGCCAGATAGTTCCTACTGTCTTCATGTACTTCTACCTGTTGGTATGAGCTTGCCATGTCGAGTTGACAATAATGAGTACATGCGGCAAATCAATTTATTTTGTCTACGATCGGTGGTAAGAGCACCGCGATCGGTTTAACCCGCCTATTTATCTCCCGTAGGTCCAAAACAGGACGCCAACTATTTTTACTTTTCCTAACAACTCGTTGTTGGGATACGTAATTAGAATGACAATGTTCGATTATTTTCTTCATGAGCAAGTCATCTGTGTCGTCGCGGCATACGACCTTGAATAAATTAGACATCGGTGCCGGGGCCCAAATGAGGGGCGACGGATCTAATAAATTAATAGAAACTTGAAGTGTCTTTTCTGTCAAAGGATCCACAATTAAGAAATGGAAATCCTTCGGCTTTCAGCCAAAAAATAAATAATACTTCGATGATAAAATTCGAACTTCCGTTTTTCAAGAACGGATAATCCTTCAAAAATTTTAAATTGGCTCCATTTGTCATCTGTGAGCTCCTGGCTACCTGGAATTTCATCTGGGATAGGCTTCTTTACATCTCCTACGGGACATTCCTGATCATCTATATTTACTTTATTACTACGCATGTAACATTGTGGGATAGCACGGTACGTAGAAAATAATTCCTGCCGGGGAACAATAATATCTTCATCTAAACTAATGGCGTGACAAAATCCTGCACCATTTTCTATGTTAATCCTATTTTTTTCAATTATTGCGCCGTATTTGTTAAACATATGAAAATTAAGTTAGTAATTTCGGTTTGCTGTGTAAATAGAAATATCGTAGGATTCCTACTGTCAGTCATCGCGTGTCCCTGTAATTTGCGCAATGCAATTTCGGACTGAATTGCCTTATAAATTAGTACAGGCTCTACATTCGGTAATTTAAATTTAAGCATACGCATGTGAATATTAGGATTATTCGGCTGATTTTGTGACATGCGATTCCTAACCTGATCGATGTAGGGAACCATATCCGTTTGACGGTCCATAGGAGTAATTTGAACATTTTAATCATTCGAATTATTTTGGTAATTGTAATTACCATTTGATTGTAGATACGGAGTGAATAATTATACAAAACGCATAAATTCTTGAGGAGTAGGTGGGCCTTCGTTTATATTATTATTATGTGAATTATTTATGTGTCCGGAGTTTCGATTCTGGTTGTAATTATTACTGGAGCGGTTATTATAATTATTACGATTATTAGAATTATTACGATTCTGATGATGGTTGGAATTATTATTATAATTATTAGAATTAAAATTATTTCCACCATTACGATTCCTTTTCCAGCCATCAGCTTCGGGTGGCAACAAAATGTTGTTCTTATCCATAAATAACTAACATTTCCATACGCTGTGCCGTGGGCTCTGACAGCGATAACATGTTGGTCTTCCATCTGGGGTCACACAAGTCGCTTTGTGAGCAGCTAAAAAACTGTTCGTAAACTGTACATCTGTGTACTAATTTGCCTGTCCACGATTCGAATTATTATTATTGCTACGGGCATTATTATTATTTCTATTCGTATTGTAATTAGGGTGACCGGCGAAAGTATTGGAATTATTATTGTCGGGGACGTCGTTAACCTTGTTACTACGTGCAAAAGCTTGCTTCTGAGCCACATTATTATAAGTGAAAGTGTCCTGAGCTTTCTTTGAATTTATTTGGATATACCGATTGAGTGTCTTAGTCATGTTGTCAATACTGGAGCATAACATGACTTTATCAGCCAATAAATCCGGAAGTCCTTCTATTAAATATTTGGTTTTGGCTTTTGTTCCCATATTAGGATCGATTTGAGCCAAAACATGCAAACGACCTGCCACGTATTCGTTACCTCCCATACCTGGACGGTAAATGGGTTTCAGTAATTCAGATGTGGCTTTGCTCGACATGTGAGCGCGGTCCAAGCAAAGTACCATAGAATCTATAATGCGATCCCATATATTGTTACTTTCCTCGACATCATTTTCGTCTAACGAGGCGAAATGCAGATTCTTTTCTGAGGACCACCAGTTTTTAGCGGGTCCCTCCAATAATTGGTATAAGGACATTATAGCTTGGTAAAACGTAATGTTCCTACGTAAAACTTCCTTTTTATATTATATAAGCCAAAATGCTGCTTCACGTTTGCCACGAAAATGTCCAATCGATTCAATTAATTTTTACTCGTTTATGAGCCACATTTGAGTTCGATCTAATCCACCAGAGCAGTATTAATAAACGGGTTCTACGATTGCTCGGATATGATCGGGAGTCATACCAGCAACTAAAGTTCCAGGAGGAGCACCACTACTCCGTCCACTCTGTCCTACATTCACTACGTTACCCGAATTAATTTGTTAAGGAGCTGTAGTAGCTCCCGGGTCAATTGCGTCACTTCCCGCTGGTTTCGTCATTCTCCTCTGGAAGAATTTAGTAACCGATTTAGTAACGTCGTCTAACCTTTTCAATCGAAGGACCGGTTGTCCTGATTCTGTCCCAACGTACACAGGGTCGAGTTCGAAAAACAAATCTCGGACCGGTTTAACAGTTTCAGAAGCAAAAGTGTCGTCACTGCGAAATGCCTCATCCACGTCGTGATGAAATTTTCCAGCTTGCTCGTTTAATCGAGCCAAATATGTTTCCTTCGATTCTCCCGGTAATTGTTTAAAATCGGGTGAAAGACTTTTGAGGGTTGTTTTTCGGTGGACAGAGAAAGCACTAAAGTTTGAATCGTCAACTACTAATGGAGATTCAGCTTTAACGTCAGCTGCGTCGCCCTGAGGATTTCGTGTTTCCTCTGTCTTTTCCTTTAGAAGTGCTGGTTTTATTTTCGTCCTCCAGGATGACAATATCTCGGAGATATTATCTGGAAGTCAGAAAGGACGGAATAGCAAAATAGTATTCGGTAATACGCACGTGTATTGTATATTGTATTACCTAATTTAATAAGTTGTCCTAGTTTAATAACCCTCTTAGATAATGTAATGTAAAAATCTAATTGCGTACTGTACAACGTTTTTAAATGCGTAGTAAATAATAATTTAAAACTTGTTATGTAATATTTTCTGAAACAATATTGTATGTTATTTCCTTGTGTATTGATTATTGTTTTAAAATGTGTAGTGTTTATGTTTTGCAATAATGAATATATATTATGTTACTATTAATAAATATCTCAAAATGCTTAGTGTGACAAATCGTAATGCGTATTCTGAAATTATTTAAACGTGTTGTGTACATTGTTGTTAATAGTTGTAAATAATATCACAGCATCAATAAATGTCGCGATACGTACATATTTAGGGAACAGCATGCGTATTGATTTACGCCTTATGCCTATAGTACAATGTTTTTATGTGTTTCAAATAATAATTTAAGATGTGTGGTGCAAATTGTCAAAATCTATTTAATATAATGGATTCGTATTGAAGAATAACTTTCATTGTGTAGTGTACAGTGTTTTTTAAAGTGTTAAGAAAACTGTTATGATATGTGCAATGAATAATTATGTAATTATTATTAATGAATGTATTAGTATTGTTCAATTGTTATGCGTATTTGATGAAAGCAAAACAATCGTTTTAATTTAATTTTCAATGCGTGTTGATTTAATTTACAATACGTAATCAAAAAGGCAGAACGCGCGTATTGGTAAGCGTTCTTATGCGTTATGTGTACAGTAGCAATGCGTAATTATTTATCTCAACAATGAGTATTGATTACTCTATCATTGCATATTTTGAAAAAATTTGCAATGATTAATTATTAAATTCTAACCTATCTGACAACTACGCTCAAAAATACACTCCGTATGGTGGCAGCACTGTTTCATTTAGTCTTTTGCAAATCAATGCTTTGGTCGACTTTCTAACTACACAAACAGAAAGCTATTGCCACTGCAGTATCAGGGTTTCAACCGTTACCTGAACAACCAATTGACCATTCTGATGTTGCCGCCACCGGCTCTGACATTAAAGACTTTGACAACTTTAAAGAAGACTGCGATATAGACGACGAAAACAGCAATAAAGAATTTAATTTGTGAATTGCAACTTGCAAGTTTAAAGAAATAATAATATAAAACATTTGTAGCATTGTAATTTTTGAAGTGTATCCAACGGCAATATTAATGTGTGTGTACTAGTCATGTCTCTTAAAAATGTTGCCAAGTTCTTGTAATACATTTAAAGTTTAGTCTTGTATTCAATTTTAAAAAGCAGTAGCAAGTCGTGTGTGTGAAATTTAATAATACCTTGTCCATAGTTTATAACCAACGTTTAAAATATTTTATACTCTGAATTTGTGTAAGTGAAAATTTAAAAAGTAAGATTAAATGTATAAAATGTAAACCTAGAGTTCCAGACTTGAACATTTTTAAATTAAATTTAAAATTAGTAGCAAAAATATTGTGCAGTTGTAGTTTTGTTGCAACAGCAAATTCTATATCTTGTAATATATTCATTTCGATAGCACAACACAAGAAAAGAAGAATAATTATGATTTTCTATTCATTTGCAACGTTAAAAGCAAGAACTCATATTGCATTTCCAATCATGTTATTTAGTAGAATATTAAAGTGGTAATACCGCAGAGACCGCCTATTTTAAAACTTAATCTTAAGACGTACTTTGTTCTACTTCCTTGGATTCAATACATTAATAAACCAAACAAAGCTATCCTTACCTGTAAACAAGTAGTCATGTATATGTCAAATGTTAATTAGTACTAATGTTAAGTAATTTGCCATAAAATATGTATTTTCTGTTAAGTATTGATGAAATGGTAAATTTGCTCAAAGTTACAATTTTAATTACCACAAAGACAATGTTGTTAATTTATGGACGCTGAGCAAAGGCTCTTAGTCTTGTTTGTTTCCGTAGACACTAGCCGATTTGGTCAAGGTTATTTGTAGTACAACATTTACTCTATTTTTTTAAATAGTGCAAGGCTTTTAATATGAGTCGTAGTTTATTTCTGTATTTTTTTATATACTACACGTATAAAGCAATTTAATTTGTAAATGCAAAAGGGACTTTATTTATTACCTCATTAAGCAAAAAATTCATCTAGTTATTGTCATGTAGTCAACTTGATCTTAAATTTACAATTTGTCCTGCATATTGCATGACATAATCAGAGCAATTTTTTAAGCTGAAACCAATTTAACTAGATTATGTTTTTCAGTTTTGGAAAACAATTTTAAAATTTTGTCAACAGCAAAAACTAAAATTGCGTATTTTTGCAAAACTTAAAATATTTTTAGTTATTTGACGTGCATATGGCATCAAATAATCTGAGCAGATTTTAGAGCTAAAAAATTTTGATGAGCGGCAATTTTATAGTTCTTTGAAGAAATTAAAATATTTTGTTAACTGCAAAAACTAAAATTTTGTATTTGTGCGAAATTTGAAATATTTATAGTGATTTTACTTGCATATTGCATGACATAATTAAAGCAATTTATAAAGTTAAAATTATTTTGATTAGCAGCGTTTTTTTAGTTTTGGCAATAATTGCAATAATTTGTTAATAGCAAAAAATAAAATTTCGTATTTTTGCAAAATTTAAAATATTTTTAATTATTTAACTTGGATATTGCATAACATAATCAGAGCGATTTATAAAGCTAAAAACAGTTAAATGAGCGGCGGTTTTTCAGTTTAAAAAAATTAAAATATTTTGTTAACAGCAAAAACTAAAATTTTGTATTTTTGCAAAATTTAAATTATTTTTAGGTATTTAACTCGCATATTGTATTACATAATCAGATTAATTCATGAAGCTAAAAAACTTTCAAAGAGCTGCAGTGTTTTAGTTAACAAAAAATTGCAGTATTTTGTTACCAGCAAAAACTAAAATTTTGTGTTTTTAGGAAATTTAAAATACTTTTAGTTATTTTAAAGCTAAAACAAATTTCATTAGGTTGAGTTGTTCCGTTTTAAAAAACAAATTCTTATATACTTTTGACCGCAAAAACTAAAATTTCGTATTTCTGCAAAACTTAAAACATTTTAAGTTATTTAAAGTGCATATTGCATGAAATATTCAAAGCAGATTAGAAAAGTACAAAATTATAATTAGCGGCAGTTTTATAGTTTTGAAAAAAAATTGCAATATTTTGTTAAAAGCAAAAACTAAAATTTCGTATTTTTGCGAAATTAGAAATATTTTATGCTATTTAACTTGCATATTGCATGACATAATCAAACCATTTTCTATAGCTTATACAATTTTAATAAGCTTAGGTTTTTCACTTTTGAAAAAACATTTCATATTTTGTTAACAGCAAAAACTAAAAATTCGTATTTTTGCAAAATTTGAAAAATTTATAGTTATTTAACTTGCATATTGCATAAAATAATCAAAGCAATTTTTTAAGCTATGAAAAATTTTATAAGCTTCCGTTTTTCACTTTTGAAAAAAACATTTCATATTTTGTTAACAGCAAAAACTAAAAATTCGTATTTCTGCAAAATTTAAAAAAATTATAGTTATTTGACATGCATATTGCATGACATAATCAAAGCAATTCATATAGCTAAAATAATTTTGATTAGCGGCGGTTTTTTAGTTTTGGAAAATATTGCAATTATTTGTTAACAGCAAAAACTAACATTCTGTATTTTTGCAAAATTAAGAATTTTTTAAGTTATTTGACTCGCATATTGCATAAAATAATCAAAGCAGATTATAAAGCTAAAAATATTCTGATGAGCGGCGGTTTTTAAGTTTTAAAAAAATTAAAATATTTTGTAACAGCAAAAACTTAAATTTCGTATTTTTGCGAAATTTAGAATATTTTTAGTTATTTGACTTTGTTTTAAATTATACATATAATTCATAAGAAATCAAATGAGGCACAAAGGCCCCACGTGATTACATATGCCTATATACATGTATCATTCAAGGTACATGCATACACATTATTATTACACTTAATAACGCACACACATAATGGCACTACAAACGACACTACACATTGACATCACTAAAACACCACATCACTATGTTCGTTTTCACACGTCAATGTCTAACCGCAAGTTTTTGCAGCCACCGCAAGTTTTTGCAGCCACCGCAAGTTTGTCCAGCCGCCCATGTATAACCTATAGGCAAGCTGTCAATTCCAAATAATTATTTTTCTCATTATTATTTCTTATAATCAGAGACCGCAACCTTCCTGTCACTAACTTTGTAGAGATACAAAATTACTTTTATTATTGTCATATTTTCCTTATGATATGTAATCCGTACAATTACACACTTTGACATAATTTGGAATTTACTATTTAAGCCGCAATCTAAAGCCTAAATTAATCAGTTTATTATCAACTCTCAAACTGATAGTAGTCTCACGACTCTCTGCTCATTGATTCAATACAGTCAAGCTCTGCTTACTGTAAAGCATCCGACATACATGAGCTTTATCTCGGACCCCTTCCTGCCATAAGCTGATTGGCACCCACCTTCTTCCTGCCATAAGTCGATTGGCACCCTAGAAGTCAGCACCCGCTGTAGCTTTATATCATCGCACTTGCTCATCAGAGAGAGACGAAGCACAGTCTCTCTCCAGACATCCAGTCACCTTTATCTCAAAGAAGATACAAAATACATTTAAACCTTACTCACCACCCGCTATTTTGTACAGACTTCCATATTGCATGACATATTCAGAGCAATTTATAAAGCTAAAACAAATTCAATTAGCTTAGGTTGTTCAGTTTAAAAAAATAATAATATTTTGTTAACAGCAAAAACTTAAATTTCGTATTCTTGCGTTTTTAATATCGTAGTTACCCGACAAAAGGTCATTGTGAAGTATAGACATAATTTGAGGAACTTTGGCATCAGATATTCAGAATAATAAATCAGAGCCTATTTAAGGGTTTTAGTTAAACATTTATATTTTAATTACCACGAATTTGTTAGATTCACGCTTAGTAGCTTTGCTGTTTAAGAGTCTAGAGTTAAAGTAATGTTTTATTTTATCTATCTTGGGCAAAGTGAGACTTAAGGTTTTTTTATTTGTTACTTACGCAAAAATTTTGACAAAGAAACGTTTGATAGTTTCTCCAAGGCAAGATAAATAGTCCGCTGCATAATTTTTTTAACATTAATATGTTTTATTCCTGTCATGTTGAATTCGAACCAACGTATAATCATTTTAATTATTTTTAAAGACCTTCCGGTCTTTTGGGAACGCAAAATCAAGCAAAGGGCACAATATTCTGTCTTTATCATGAACTATAAACTAATTAGGTATTCTTTAAGTTTGTTAGTCGACCAAGTCATAGCTAGAAATTTTAACAATAGGGTATTCTATGTTTGTATTGTAGAGGTTAAACTACAGCTTATGTTTGCTATTGGGCGGGTAACACTATGAATTTCCTGTTCAAGAATGGCACCAAGTCCAGACGTAGAATCGTATGTGACGAGAGCTAAATAGAGAATAGGGTCAAAATGTGCAAGATCTTCAGTGGAGGCTAGAGATTTTTATGTCGTCGTAAATGTCGGGGACTCAGAAAACCATATTAGTTTATTCTCCTTTTAAAAGTTGTCACATTAACTCAATGCGAGCACTAAACTTTTTAATGAAACGACGAAAGTAATCAAACAAGGCAGGGACTGATTGTAATGCTTTAAGATTTTATATTTAGGTCTGGCAAATAGCCTTGTCACATATCGCAGTTGAAGGATCAAGTCCGTTTTCTTCCACTTTTTACTAAAAGCAATTCTGCTTTTTTTCGTTTTATATTGAAAGATAATCCATTTCCTTTAACTTTTCATGTGAATAAACGTTCTGATAGACATATTTATAAAAACGTGATTATAAAAATTGCAAATTGCTCTTATTCTATACTTTAAAACCTAAACCGTTTTAACATCATGACTACGGGGGTTATGGCCATTATGTCGGTGACGGAGTCACAGTGTGACAGTAAAGTAGAGGTATGGCTCGAAGTACTTGAGATTATTGACTGCGACAGCCTGAACTATCACTGCGACTTAGCCATATTGTGGCTTGTTGGACTGAAACGACAAATAACTCTGCTAAGCTCATGGGCATTTGATTACATTTAAATGTAATGTCATGAGAATGATTAGAAATAAGCAATAACCTTGGTAAGGATATGGTTATTTCAATTCAAAGTAATGAGGAAGACTAAAGGAGACTGGAACCAGTGCTAATGTTTAGACTGCGTTCCCATGGCAACGTGTGTTAGGTATGAGAATCATCTTACATGTAACTGCCAGTGCTGATCATATGAGAGCAGTCATTATTGTATGATATTTAAGATGATTGAAATTTGAAGTGAGCAGGTATTTGTATTGTTGGTATGGATCATTATGGCAACGGGATCTTACGGTATGTGAAATGAGAGAAACGCACGAAGTTAAGAAGTGCTTCACAAAATGGGAGACAACGTATCCATATATTCAGAACCGTATGGGTTAAATGTGCGTGTACATACTTCGAAACCCTAAAAGATAATTCCTGATGAATTTCATAACTGAAAATTTTATTGTTAAACTACATAATTTGTGAGAAGGGGGCGATACCGCCTATATTTATTATGTAAAAAAATGCATTGAAAAAGTCGAGAAATATTTCACAAGGGGGAAGACAGTGTGCTAATAGAATGGGAACCGTATGGGATTGAATAGAAATGTACAAATTATAAAACCCTGAGAGAGAATTCCTGATGGAAAAATTGCTTTGCTTAACTACAAAGTATAGAAATAGAGAGCAACATGTCTGTTTTTATTAAGGGATGCTTAAGATTATTAGAATTTTATCGTGAATGCGGAGCTCTTAAAATTAGGTACTGATATTGTGTAGAACCTATTACGTAACTATGTATGTTTGTACACATTATTTAGTATGCATTGTGTACATGTTGCAAAGTGATAAACACAATAAGCATGTATATTCTAATAAACTACATACATTTAACATAATTAAATGCACCTATTACGCTGCTTTAATGTACATACTTATTTATTAAATTTAAATAATATAACTGCAATCAGAATTATTAAGGTAATAATTATTTTATTTTAAATTTAAATCAACAAGGACCGATAAAAAAATATGACAATATTTCTAGAATATATATATCTTAAAAATAGTTAAAAAACAAAAATAATAGTAAACGTGCTCATTGCAAGCGGACATGTATATATGTATATGTGTGTATTAATATATAGCATATCTACACTGGAGCTGGAAATTATAACTGTCAAATTAACAAACAAACACTGTCGTCCGTTACTTTCGACTGTAGTGTACAAACTTCTTCATAATAAGTTTTAGAATTCTTATATTTTTTATTGTTTTACTGTCTACGCTATCTAATCAAAAAACAAAAAGTATTATTATACGAGATTTAAACATCTATTTAAACAAAAATATTATAGATGCAGATAATCCTAATGGTTGTAGTAAAAGTCATACGTTTAACACAGTTGATTTCAACGGCAACAAGAGTAACACATACATGTAGCTCTTTATTTGATCATGTTTGTTAGTTATCTAGTAGGTTACTCTGCGACTCTCCTATTTGGGTGCTTAGATCATTGTTCAATTTATTAAGTCCGCAAATCATTCAAATAACATTTAATTAGTAACAAAAAAGGAACTCGCAATTTCAAAAAACCAAACTGGAAATTAGTAAATGCAAAGCTTAAACTAATACTATAGGCAGTGTTACATTGCCTGAGTAGCGTAAATGATGCATTAACATCTTTTTAATTAAATGTCAATAAAATTGTAAATAAACATCAACCTTTTGTAAATAGAACGGCAAAATCAACGAAAAGCATTTGGCAAACAGGTAGCCTCAAAAGACAAATGCATAAAAGAGATAAATTGAAAGCTTTAGGTATTAGACGTTGAATACTAAACTATAGAATGAGTATATAGAGATTAGAAATTCTAATAACTCACAAGGTAAACTAAGCACGACTATTTTAAGAATGGATTTAAATCCGACCAAAATTCAACTAACATTTAGAATACCCGCAACTATCTAACTAGAAAAGGTTAAAAGCTTCACCAAATAACCAAGCTAAGCTGCAATTGAATATTTGGATTCTTAAATGGCACAGGAGCTAGTTAGGGCATTTGTTGTCAATTATAACAAAAATAATGAATCTTCATACTTTCTAAATCGTATTAATAATGACGGTAATAGTGACGTTTAAGTAACACAAGACGAGGTTATATCAGCTTTTAAAAAACTAAAACCAAGGAACACAAACTCATGCAATGACCTGAACTTTATTGTATGTATGTATGTATGTTAGTGGTATTGTACTGTTAGGCAAGCTGCCCATTGCACACCACGAATTTTTACTGTAGCCCAGACTGCTTTAGAGACACACTATTAAAAAGAAGAGTCCTCGCGATGGTTAGCTTCCTAGATGTGCTCATGTGAGACTGCTGTCAGTAATTTCTAATACTATGCTTTAATGCTAAGCTTAACTATAAATAGTGACGTGTTACATGTCGACCTCTTTACAGCAGTGGATTAAATTGGACTTCTCCATGTACCCTCTTTTGGCGTTCAGTCTGTGTAGTTCCACTCACGCAGATAAAGCGCCAACGACATCTGCGAGAATGATAGTCACTCCTGCCTACCATTCCTATAAAGAGTGCCAGCCCTTATATGACGAGGGTCTTGGTTGTGCAATGGTGGATGAGAAGCTTCAGGTTAGGTGGCAAGTGAGAACGCATGAGATCAGTAGACGAAGGAAAGAGAGTTAGAGCAGGTAGCAAAGCTACGTGAGCACTCAGCGATGGGGAGAATCAGCAGATTACGTCTGCTGATCGATCACCTACAGCTGCCCCCACTCCCAAACTTCCCTTCACGGACCACACGCCCCCCCTCCCATCGCCTCCCTCACTCCACCCCCCATCCACAGCACGAGACCACACAGTAGTGTGCCTCCCTGTGAGAGCAAGGTATTAGGATATCTCACTGTACAACATGCAAGCATGTGGACTCGATCCTTGAGAACCCCTATCTTGTTGCTGTCCATTGGCACATGAGACTACCTTGCCCCCCTCCTGAACTTTATTGTAATTAACAACTGCATTGACGTTATAGCTGTACCGCTATCAATAATGTACACAAAATTTGTCAAGCTATCAGTTTTTCCTACACTGTTTAAAATTGCAACAGTTGTACCTATCTATAAGGGCAAAGGAATTAGAAGTGATGTCAACTTTTTTTGGCCTATCTCGTAAATGCTTTTATTAGGTAAACTTTTTGAAAAAATTATTCAGACAAGAATAATGACGCATGTACAATCCATGGGTTTGCTTAACCTTAATTTGATACGGGTTTCGCCTTTGTAGATCTTGTTTTACAGCTGTTGTTAAAGTTACTTAAAATATACACAACAGTAATAATAAACCTAGTAGTAGATGCATAGGCCTTTTTATTGACCTTGGGAAGGCGTTCGACTCAGTATCCCATAGCATGCTTTTTACTAAGTTTAGGAATAATTTTAATTTTGACATTTGTATTTTACGAACTCTAGCTAATTACCTAAATGAACGTAAGTTCTGTATACAAAATGGAAACTTTATATCGAATAATTTTGATCTTTGTATATGCGTTTCTTAGGGCAGTATACTTGGGCCTCTGTTATTTGTACTTTTTATTAATGATAGTAATAATGGAATATCCATCCATCGCTTGTACGCGTTGTATGCAGATAACGTAATTATATATATTGTTAGTAAATACATTGACCATTTGGAAAAATGCATGCAAGAAGCTTTAAATAATGTAAATGCTTAGTTCAGGGAAAACCATCTAGAAATTATTGTAGCGAAAACCAACATTATGCTGTTTTATAAAGCGCATGACTAAGTCAAATACAAAAATATTAACAAAATTATCTGATAACGCTAAAATAGAATTTGTGAGTAGCATTAAGTACCTAGGTATAATTATTGATTCTTCAATAAATTTTAAAGAGCACTACAAGCAAGTCAAAAGTTAAATTGCATCAGCAATTGGTGTTTTAAATAATCTTAAAAGGTTTTTAACATTTAACATATACTGTGTAATGCCTTATGCATATGTGTTATCAGGGTTTGACAATTGTTTCATGTTTTGAGCTGTGCAATCAGTTTTGGACTTGGAAAAAATACAAAACATGATAAATAAAGTAATTAGTAATTTTTCTGAGCGCCTCGCTTGGGTTCAAAAGCCTAAATCTAAAACAAACATTAGTTGAACCCTCAGTTCTTAAACTTGCTAATATTATGTCGGCTAGGATAGAAATCATGAAAGCATAGTGATATTTATTTTTAAATTTATTAAGTTTGGCTCGGACCGTAAATATTTAAATAACTTTCTGACTATTAAAACTGTGCAGAGAGTAACTAAGGCTGTTGATGGTGTATTAATTTGTACCAAATTCGTAAAGTGCTTGTCTACATTTAAAAGGTCTTTTGTATTAAGAACTAAACGAATCTGGAATGATTTACCTGTAGAATTAGAAAATACTTATTCATTTGTTTATGATTTTAGACCTAATGTCAGCAGCCAAGTACTAGCAATTCGAAAGTCACGTTTTTTTCAATCATCAGGTACAACTGTTGCTATTTTAAACAGTGTAGGAAAAACTGATAGCTTGACATATTTTTTGTACATTATTGATAGCGGTACAGCTATAACTTCAATGCAGTTGTTAATTACAATAAAGTTCAGGTCATTGCATGAGTTTGTGTTCTTTGGTTTTAGTTTTTTAAAAGCTGATATGACCTCGTCTTGTGTTACTAAAACGTCACTATCACTGTCATTATTAATACTATTTAGAAAGTATGAAGCTTCAGATTTTTTGTTAGAATTGACAACAAATGCACTAACTAGCTCCTGTGCAATTTAAAAATCCAAATAAATCAGTTTTCAATTGCAGCTTAGCTAAGTTATTTGGTGAAGCTTCTAACAATTTCTAGTTAGATAGTTGTAGGTATTCCAAATGTTAGTTGAATTTGGGTCGAATTTAAATCTATTCTTAAAATAGTCGTGCTTTGTTAACCTTACTTGTGAGTTAATAGAATTTCTAATCTCTACATACTCGGTCCATAGTTTACTATAAGACGTCTAATACTTAAAGCTTTCAAACTATTTCTATTATGCATTTGTCTATTGAAACCACCTGTTTGCCACATGCTTTTCGTTGATTTTGCCGTTCTATTTACAAAAGGTGGATGTTTATTTACAATTTTATTTACATTTAATTGAAAAGATGTTATTACATCATTTACGCTACATAGGCAATTTAACACTGCCTATGGTATTAGTTCGAGCTTTGCTTTTAGTGAAACGTGGAAGGAAATGGACTTGATCCTCTAACTACGATATGTGACAAGGCTATTTGCCAGACAAACTATTACATACAGAGGATCGTTACGTACACAGAACTATATGTCCGAGGCATGTTACATACGAAAGGCTATCTGCCATGGAACTATAACGTATAGAGTACTATATGCCTTATCTCCTTCTAATAAAATCTAGATATTAATTTAAATTCTATTACTTATTTTAATACAATCCGAATTAAAATTTTACTGCCATGTCTTTGTAGAATAATACAATTTTAAACCAATCTGAATCTAAGTATTGTAAAATATTACAGTACAAATCCAAATTCAAAATTAATCTCAATCTAAATCTTTTTACTTTTTTTGATAAAATCCAAATTACATATTTGCGGTAACGTTTTTGCAATAATAAAGTCTAAACTCAATTTTAATCTGAGTGTATTCTAATAATGCAATTGAAATCCAAATCCAAACATTATTACATCCTACAAATACAATCCAGATACTAACTTAAATCTGACTACTCCTTTTTATAAAATTCTAATTAAAATCTAAGGTTATTCGAATAATATGTTAATTTAAATCTAAATCTAAATATTTTTTAATATTGCAATCTCAACTTAACTTGCAAATATTTCTTGATCTCGATTTCAAATTTTAATCTAATAACAACTTTCAATAAGATCTAAAATGGAATGTGCTGACTTTTTGCTAATTATATTCAATTGATTTTGCTTATTTTATATATAAAACCTAAATTAAAATCCAAATATATCTGATGCATTTATTAGGCAGTTCTCTGCTGGCTAGCAAGGAAGTGTTGTCCAGTTATTATTAGTTACAAGTTTTAAAACTATGTAGTGTGTAATATTTAATTCTTTGCAGAATTTTTTTAACTCCATTTTCCAGTAGTAACTTAGGTGTTGAATATATCCCTGAACCAAGTATACCATTTTTGCATATGCAATTGCACTTCACAACACTATTTCGATTTTTCCATCTTTTAAAAAATTTCTATTAATAAAATTGCAAAATTGTGTGTTCTGCAATACAAAAAATGCTTAGTTTTGATATTTTCTAGATAAATGTTGTTACATTCCGTACGTAGGACGAGCCGCGTTACTTATACAATTTACAATTCTGTTGCTTTTGCTACAGAAGTTGGCTAACTAATTTCAGTCGTTGGATGTAGTCGCGCATTCCTCAAAGTCTTTAGCCTCCATTGCTTCAGGCTTGCACTAGTGCAAAGTATTTTAGACGACATTGTTTATTGACAAAGCTTTAATTATTAACCCTTCCATGATTAAGCTAGTTTGAAACTTTTGGCCCGCAAAACTTTGTAAATAGCTATTTTGGTAAAAATTCAATATAGCACATTTGTGAACTTTTGTAGCGCGCAAAATTTGACTTTGGCGTTGTTGCTAATTTCGACTAAAATTGAGAAGCTTGCTGTCACGTGGTAAACAAAATTGGCAAAATTCAATTTTTTTAATTTTTTTCTGTAAACCACTTCAAACGCCCAATCATGCCATTCTGCACATTTTTTGTTTCAACTGTGATTTTGTACAGGAAATTTGTTACGAATTGCAAATAATCGTTGTTTTTTCACTTTTTTGTATTCAATGTTTCTCCTAGACTAGGTACTCTAGAGCTAAGCTTAGTGAACCATTACGTAGGCACATTTAACAGCTACATTTCCTATGCAAACACCTTTGGAGTGTCTGTAATAGCCACAATGCTACAGATTCGTATATGTCACCCTAAATTCCTTTGTTAATCAAACCTTATTTGGATGCTACCGCCGAAAGTTTTAAACGCATAGCCACGTGTAATAGCTCATTCAGAAGCCCCTAATAATCTGCACAAGCACGTGCAATTTAAAAGTTTTGCAGCTGCTAGTGTAGCAAATTTTAAAAAATAATTACATTTTAACGTTTATATGCAACGTTGCGCCGTAATTTTAAATTTTGGCGTCCAAATTTTTTTCGACAATTTGATTACACCAAACTCCACAAATTAAAGCGTACACATTCAAATTTTGCGTAAAAATGCTGGCACATGAAAATTGTACACGACAAGTAGAAAATTTATTTTTGGAATTTGACAAATATCTTCAATCCCAATAGGCTAAAAATTACGCAAAACAAGAGTAATCCGTACATTTACAGCCTCTATTAGTATGCATAACAATAAATGATCTGAGTGCAGTAAGGCAACAAATAAATGCAATGGTGAATTTTCACCAAGCTTGCAAAAATAAGGGTTACCTGAGTTTTGCAAATTTTCCCTACAACTAAAAACAACGCAGATAATTACCATTTCATGGACTTTATGAATTGCTTTAATTATGTCATGCAATATGCAGGTCACAAAACTAAAAATATTGTAAAATTTGCAAAAATACAAAATTTTAATTTTTGCGCATTACCTGAGTTTTGCAAATTTTCCTGACAACTAAAAACAACGCAGATAATTACCATTTCATGTACTTTATGAATTGCTTTATTTATGTCATGCAATATGCAGGTCACAAAACTTAAAATATTTTAAAATTCGCAAAAATACAAAATTTCAGTTTTTGCGCATTACCTGAATTTGGCAAATTTTCCCCAAAACTAAAAACAACGCAGATAATAACCATTTTATGGACTTTATAAATTGCTTTATTTATGTCATGCATTATGCAGATCACAAAACTAAAAATATTTAAAAATTTGCAAAAATACAAACTTTTAGTTTTTGCGCATTAACTGAGTTTTGCAAATTTTCCCCACAACTAAAAACAAGGCAGATAATTACCATTTTATGGACTTTAAAAATTGCTTTATTTATGTCATGCAATATGCAGGTCACAAAACTAAAAATATTTTAAAATTCGCAAAAATAGAAAATTTTAGTTTTTGCGCATTACCTGAATTTGGCAAATTTGCCCCACAACTAAAAACAACGCAGATAATAACCATTTTATGGACTTTATGAATTGATTTATTAATGTCATGCAATATGCAGGTCACAAAACTAAAAATATTTTTGAATTTGCTTAAATACAAAATTTTAGTTTTTGCGCATTAACTGAGTTTGGCAAATTGCCCCCACAACTAAAAACAACGCAGATAATAACTATTTTATGGACTTTATGAATTGATTTATTTATGTCATGCAATATGCAGGTCACAAAACTAAAAATATTATAAAATTTGCTTAAATACAAAATTTTAGTTTTTGCGCATTAACTGAGTTTTGCAAATTTTCCCCACAACTAAAAACAACGCAGATAATCACTATTTTATGTACTTTAAAAATTGCTTTATTTATGTCATGCAATATGCAGGTCACAAAACTAAAAATATTTTAAAATTCGCAAAAATACAAAATTTTAGTTTTTGCGCATTACCTGAATTTGGCAAATTTTCCCCAAAACTAAAAACAACGCAGATAATTAACATTTTATGGACTTTATAAATTGCTTTATTTATGTCATGCAATATGCAGATCACAAAACTAAAAATATTTTAAAATTTGCAAAAATACAAAATTTTAGTTTTTGCGCACTAACTGAGTTTTGCAAATTTTCCCTACAACTAAAAACAACGCAGATAATTACTATTTCATGGACTTTATAAATTGCTTTATTTATGTCATGCAATATGCAGGTCACAAAACTAAAAATATTTTAAAATTCGCAAAAATACAAAATTTTAGTTTTTGCGCATAAACTAAGTTTGGCAAATTTCCCCCACAACTGAGAACAACGCAGATGATTACTATTTTATGGATTTTATGAATTGCTTTATTTATGTCATGCAATATGCAGGTCACAGAACTCAAAATATTTTAAAATTTGCAAAAATACAAAATTTTAGTTTTTGCGCATTAACTAAGTACTTGAGAGTATTGACTGCGACAGCCTGAACTATCACTGCGACTTAGCCATATTGTGGCTTGTTGGACTCAAACGACAAATAACTCTGCTAAGCTCATGGGCATTTAATTACATTTAAATGTAATGTCATGGGAATGATTAGAAATAAGCAATAACCTTGGTAAGGATATGGTTATTGCAATTCAAAGTAATGAGGAAGACTAAAGGAGACTGGAACCAGTGCTAATGTTTAGACTGCGTTCCCATGGCAACGTGTGTTAGGTATGAGAATCATCTTACATGTAACTGCTAGTGCTGATCATATGAGAGCAGTCATTATTGTATGATATTTGAGATAATTGAAATTTGAAGTGAGCAGGTATTTGTATTGTTGGTATGGATCATTATGGCAACGGGATCTTACGGTATGTGAAATGAGAGAAACGCACGAAGTTAAGGAGTGCTTCACAAAATGGGAGACAACGTATCCATATATTCAGAACCGTATGGGTTAAATGTGCGTGTATATACTTCGAAACCCTAAAAGATAATTCCTGATGAATTTCATAACTGAAAATTTTATTGTTAAACTACATATTTTGTGAAAAGGGGGCGATACCGCCTATATTCATTATGTAAAAAAATTCATTGAAAAAGTCGAGAAATATTTTACAAGGGGGAAGACAGTGTGCTAATAGAATTGGAACCGTATGGGATTGAATAGAAATATACAAATTATAAAACCCTGAGAGAGAATTCCTGATGGAAACATTGCTTTGCTTAACCACAAAGTATAGAAATAGAGAGCAACATGTCTGTTTTTATTAAGGGATGCTTAAGATTATTAGAATTTTATCGTGAATGCGGAGCTCTTAAAATTAGGTACTGATATTGTGTAGAACCTATTACGTAACTATGTATGTTTGTACACATTATTTAGTATGCATTGTGTACATGTTGCAAAGTGATAAACACAATAAGCATGTATATTCTAATAAACTACATACATTTAACATAATTAAATGCACTTATTACGCTGCTTTAATGTACATACTTATTTATTAAATTTAAATAATATAACTGCAATCAGAATTATTAAGGTAATAATTATTTTATTTTAAATTTAAATCAACAAGGACCGATAAAAAAATATGACAATATTTCTAGAATATATATATCTTAAAAATAGTTAAAAAACAAAAATAATAGTAAACGTGCTCATTGCAAGCGGACATGTATATATGTATATGTGTGTATTAATATATAGCATATCTACACTGGAGCTGGAAATTATAACTGTCAAATTAACAAACAAACACTGTCGTCCGTTACTTTCGACTGTAGTGTACAAACTTCTTCATAATAAGTTTTAGAATTCTTATATTTTTTATTGTTTTACTGTCTACGCTATCTAATCAAAAAACAAAAAGTATTATTATACGAGATTTAAACATCTATTTAAACAAAAATATTATTGATGCAGATAATCCTAATGGTTGTAGTAAAAGTCATAGGTTTACACAGTTGATTTCAACGGCAACAAGAGTAACACATACATGTAGCTCTTTATTTGATCATGTTTGTTAGTTATCTAGTAGGTTACTCTGCGACTCTCCTATTTCGGTGCTTAGATCATTGTTCAATTTATTAAGTCCGCAAATCATTCAAATAACATTTAATTAGTAACAAAAAAGGAACTCGCAATTTCAAAAAACCAAACTGGAAATTAGTAAATGCCAAGCTTAAACTAATACTATAGGCAGTGTTAAATTGCCTAAGTAGCGTAAATGATGCATTAACATCTTTTCAATTAAATGTAAATAAAATTGTAAATAAACATTACCCTTTTGTAAATAGAACGGCAAAATCAACGTAAAGCATTTGGCAAACAGGTAGCCTCAAAAGACAAATGCATAAAAGAGATAAATTGAAAGCTTTAGGTTTTAGACGTTAAATACTAAACTATGGAATGAGTATATAGAGATTAGAAATTCTAATAACTCACAAGTAAGGTAAACTAAGCACGACTATTTTAAGAATAGATTTAAATCCGACCAAAATTCAACTAACATTTAGAATACCCGCAACTATCTAACTAGAAAAGGTTAGAAGCTTCACCAAATAACCAAGCTAAGCTGCAATTGAAAACTGATTTATTTGGATTCTTAAATGGCACAGGAGCTAGTTAGGGCATTTGTTGTCAATTCTAAAAAAAATAATAAATGTTTATACTTTCTAAATAGTATTATTAATGACAGTAATAGTGACGTTTAAGTAACACAAGACGAGGTTATATTAGCTTTTAAAAAACTAAAACCAAGGAACACAAACTCATGCAATGACCTGAACTTTATTGTATGTATGTATGTATGTTAGTGGTATTGTACTGTTAGGCAAGCTGCCCATTGCACACCACGAATTTTTACTGTAGCCCAGACTGCTTTAGAGACACACTATTAGAAAGAAGAGTCCTCACGATGGTTAGCTTCCTAGATGTGCTCATGTGAGACTGCTGTCAGTAATTTCTAATACTATGCTTAAATGCTAAGCTTAACTATAAATAGTGAGGTGTTACATGTCGACCTCTTTACAGCAGTGGATTAAATTGGATTTCTCCATGTACCCTCTTTTGGCGTTCAGTCTGTGTAGTTCCACTCACGCAGATAAAGCGCCAACGACATCTGCGAGAATGATAGTCACTCCTGCCTACCATTCCTATAAAGAGTGCCAGCCCTTATATGACGAGGGTCTTGGTTGTGCAATGGTGGATGAGAAGCTTCAGGTTAGGTGGCAAGTGAGAACGCATGAGATCAGTAGACGAAGGAAAGAGAGTTAGAGCAGGTAGCAAAGCTACGTGAGCACTCAGCGATGGGGAGAATCAGCAGATTACGTCTGCTGATCGATCACCTACAGCTGCCCCCACTCCCAAACTTCCCTTCACGGACCACACGCCCCCCCTCCCATCGCCTTCCTCACTCCACCCCCCATCCACAGCACGAGACCACACAGTAGTGTGCCTCCCTGTGAGAGCAAGGTATTAGGATATCTCACTGTACAACATGCAAGCATGTGGACTCGATCCTTGAGAACCCCTATCTCGTTGCCGTCCATTGGCACATGAGACTACTTTGCCCCCCTCCTGAACTTTATTGTAATTAACAACTGCATTGACGTTATAGCTGTACCGCTATCAATAATGTACACAAAATTTGTCAAGCTATCAGTTTTTCCTACACTGTTTAAAATTGCAACAGTTGTACCTATCTATAAGGGCAAAGGAATTAGAAGTGATGTCAACTTTTTTTGGCCTATCTCGTAAATGCTTTTATTAGGTAAACTTTTTGAAAAAATTATTCAGACAAGAATAATGACGCATGTACAATCCATGGGTTTGCTTAACCTTAATTTGATACGGGTTTCGCCTTTGTAGATCTTGTTTTACAGCTGTTGTTAAAGTTACTTAAAATATACACAACAGTAATAATAAACCTAGTAGTAGATGCATAGGCCTTTTTATTGACCTTGGGAAGGCGTTCGACTCAGTATCCCATAGCATGCTTTTTACTAAGTTTAGGAATAATTTTAATTTTGACATTTGTATTTTACGAACTCTAGCTAATTACCTAAATGAACGTAAGTTCTGTATACAAAATGGAAACTTTATATCGAATAATTTTGATCTTTGTATATGCGTTTCTTAGGGCAGTATACTTGGGCCTCTGTTATTTGTACTTTTTATTAATGATAGTAATAATGGAATATCCATCCATCGCTTGTACGCGTTGTATGCAGATAACGTAATTATATATATTGTTAGTAAATACATTGACCATTTGGAAAAATGCATGCAAGAAGCTTTAAATAATGTAAATGCTTAGTTCAGGGAAAACCATCTAGAAATTATTGTAGCGAAAACCAACATTATGCTGTTTTATAAAGCGCATGACTAAGTCAAATACAAAAATATTAACAAAATTATCTGATAACGCTAAAATAGAATTTGTGAGTAGCATTAAGTACCTAGGTATAATTATTGATTCTTCAATAAATTTTAAAGAGCACTACAAGCAAGTCAAAAGTTAAATGGCATCAGCAATTGGTGTTTTAAATAATCTTAAAAGGTTTTTAACATTTAACATATACTGTGTAATGCCTTATGCATATGTGTTATCAGGGTTTGACAATTGTTTCATGGTTTGAGCTGTGCAATCAGTTTTGGACTTGGAAAAAATACAAAACATGATAAATAGAGTAATTGGTAATTTTTCTGAGCGCCTCGCTTGGGTTCAAAAGCCTAAATCTAAAACAAACATTGGTAAAATTAGTGAACCCTCAGTTCTTAAACTTGCTAATATTATGTCGGCTAGGAAAGAAATTATGAAAGCATAGTGATATTTATTTTTAAATTTATTAAGTTTGGCTCGGACCGTAAATATTTAAATAACTTTCTGACTATTAAAACTGTGCAGAGAGTAACTAAGGCTGTTGATGGTGTATTGATTTGTACCAAATTCGTAAAGTGCTTGTCTACATTTAAAAGGTCTTTTGTATTAAGAACTAAACGAATCTGGAATGATTTACCTGTAGAATTAGAAAATACTTATTCATTTGTTTATGATTTTAGACCTAATGTCAGCAGCCAAGTACTAGCAATTCGAAAGTCACGTTTTTTTCAATCATCAGGTACAACTGTTGCTATTTTAAACAGTGTAGGAAAAACTGATAGCTTGACATATTTTTTGTACATTATTGATAGCGGTACAGCTATAACTTCAATGCAGTTGTTAATTACAATAAAGTTCAGGTCATTGCATGAGTTTGTGTTCTTTGGTTTTAGTTTTTTAAAAGCTGATATGACCTCGTCTTGTGTTACTAAAACGTCACTATCACTGTCATTATTAATACTATTTAGAAAGTATGAAGCTTCAGATTTTTTGTTAGAATTGACAACAAATGCACTAACTAGCTCCTGTGCAATTTAAAAATCCAAATAAATCAGTTTTCAATTGCAGCTTAGCTAAGTTATTTGGTGAAGCTTCTAACAATTTCTAGTTAGATAGTTGTAGGTATTCCAAATGTTAGTTGAATTTGGGTCGAATTTAAATCTATTCTTAAAATAGTCGTGCTTTGTTAACCTTACTTGTGAGTTAATAGAATTTCTAATCTCTACATACTCGGTCCATAGTTTACTATAAGACGTCTAATACTTAAAGCTTTCAAACTATTTCTATTATGCATTTGTCTATTGAAACCACCTGTTTGCCACATGCTTTTCGTTGATTTTGCCGTTCTATTTACAAAAGGTGGATGTTTATTTACAATTTTATTTACATTTAATTGAAAAGATGTTATTACATCATTTACGCTACATAGGCAATTTAACACTGCCTATGGTATTAGTTCGAGCTTTGCTTTTAGTGAAACGTGGAAGGAAATGGACTTGATCCTCTAACTACGATATGTGACAAGGCTATTTGCCAGACAAACTATTACATACAGAGGATCGTTACGTACACAGAACTATATGTCAGAGGCATGTTACATACAAAAGGCTATCTGCCATGGAACTATAACGTATAGAGTACTATATGCCTTATCTCCTTCTAATAAAATCTAGATATTAATTTAAATTCTATTACTTATTTCAATACAATCCAAATTAAAATTTTACTGCCATGTCTGTGTAGAATAATACAATTTTAAACCAATCTGAATCTAAGTATTGTAAAATATTACAGTACAAATCCAAATTCAAAATTAATCTCAATCTAAATCGTTTTACTTTTTTAGATAAAATCCAAATTACATATTTGCGGTAACGTTTTTGCAATAATAAAGTCTAACCTCAATTTTAATCTGAGTGTATTCTAATAATGCAATTGAAATCCAAATCCAAACATTATTACTTCCTACAAATACAATCCAGATACTAACTTAAATCTGACTACTCCTTTTTATAAAATTCTAATTAAAATCTAAGGTTATTCGAATAATATGTTAATTTAAATCTAAATCTAAATATTTTTTAATATTGCAATCTCAACTTAACTTGCAAATATTTCTTGATAATGAAATCTCGATTTCAAATTTTAATCTAATAACAACTTTCAATAAGATCTAAAATGGAATGTGCTGACTTTTTGCTAATTATATTTAATTGATTTTGCTTATTTTATATATAAAACCTAAATTAAAATCCAAATATATCTGATGCATTTATTAGGCAGTTCTCTGGTGGCTAGCGAGGAAGTGTTGTCCAGTTATTATTAGTTACAAGTTTTAAAACTATGTAGTGTGTAATATTTAATTCTTTGCAGAATTTTTTTAACTCCATTTTCCAGTAGTAACTTAGGTGTTGAATATATCCCTGAACCAAGTATACCATTTTTGCATATGCAATAAAGAAAAAAAAGAAAGTCGCCGCAATAAAGACCGGTAAACATGATTTTAAAAACCCCTTGGTTACGAACTTTTTTTCTAATGAAAATTTAAAAAAACATTCTCCAATAATTTAGTGTTTTTCAAATTTGAAAAATTTTAACTTCAAATTCCTAATCAGTCATCATTTTGCCACTGACGATGAAACAGCTAACGCTCTATGCTTATAAATAAATAATTTCAGCATTCATTCACTTTAAATAAAACTAACGTCTAACAGCAGCGGCATTTCCGCTATATTCTTATTTCTCATTCCAAAAAAATCAAAACTAACATTGAAAGTGAGTTACGATCAAAGTTTACTAGTTTGAGAAGAGGTAAATTTGTATTTTAATTATGTGTAAACTGTATCATTATAAAATCTGAATTTGAATATTTAAAAAAATAATGAAAACGAATATCTGATTAGGAAAGAATGAAATTGCAATGGAAGGATAAGCGGAAGTTGATATTTTATACTATCATAATTTTAATATTTTCAAAACAAAATATTTTTTGAAAACCTTTTATATTGTACTTACCGTAAAGGAACGTTCAAGTAATACGTAACGCAAAAATGCCGATTATTTACCCACCAACCACCCTTCGTAACCCGAACGTAACGCCTTGGCTGACAACCAACCACCATTTTGTAACGCTAATCATAAACTTTTAGAACTTATTCGAAACTATTGAAAACAAATACAATAGGGGCTATCCATAAATCATATCATCGGTAGGTCAGTGGGTGTCGTCATAAATTTATGACATGCCCTGTAAAAGATAGCCATTTATGCAATGGTTAGGCTGATGACAGGCGGGTCATAGGGTCCTAAAAGATAGGATTTTTCGATTATATCATTAATGGACAGCCCCATACATTATTAAAAAGTAGCATGAATTTTTGAAACGGGTGATTTTGAAATCTGGGTGTACCACTTGGTAGAAAACCGACCTCAACTTTGGCGATGGAAATAGTGTACAATTTTTATGTCGGTTATTCAAGACCACGAATGATCATACTCATGTAGTGAATATTAGGTTTTCCATTCCTCCCTCCCCCCTCCCCCAACATGGATAACAAGATAGAAAAACGTGCTAAAAAGGGCATTTGGAGTTCCGCCAGCGATATTTTTCACTAATTTAAACCGATTTAAGCAAATTTTTTGAAGGCAAAACAAAAATAATATGGTGTTTCGCAAAACTTCTGAAGATTTTTCAAAATTGTGACAAAAATATTTTTCAGATTTTAGTTTAAAAATGTAAATTATTCTGTTTTATCTAGTGTAAAGCGTTAAAGTGGCGAAGTACCAACCACCCAGCGTAACGATTTCGTAACGTCAAGTCTACCCACCAACCAACTCCGACTGCGTTACGTATATATTACTTGAACGTTCCCTAAGACATGGCAAAATGTCAGAGGTGTCACTTTTGAATTTGGGAATTTATCCGGATTGTCCATTAATGTCACATTAGTTTTTGAAATGCATAAAGTAGTAAAACTCAAAGTAGCATGAACATAGTCTTGGAAAATTTAAGTCTTGGCTCTGCTCGAGTTTTGCTAAACATTTCAAAATGCTGTCTTTTAGAGTTAGTCTTGAAAATTCAGCACTCTAAAAAATACAAGGAATGCTGACAAAAGAAAAGCGAGCATTATTATGTAAATCGTGTCCCGTTTTTTAAACTTAAAGTAAACATTTTTATTAAATGAATGCTGATGGTTTATGGTTAAATAAAATCATTATTTAAAACGTATAGTTTTCTGAAAAGAGCATGTCAAAAAAATATGAATTGCGTAAAAACTTCCGTCGAATGGGCCATCTGACTTGCCCTCGGTTTTTTTGAAAAATAAACTTACTAATGTACTTAAATGGACATTTTATTTAAATTCCCATAGGTCTTCAATATATTGTGTCTGCAACCTACACTTTTCATCTCATTCTAATAAAATTTGAGGCTTTTGATCGTTACGATAATATCGCAACGATCAAAAGATCTTGCGAAAGCAAGATGGGGGAAGAAAAATTTAAATTTATAAAACTACCTTGGTTACCAGAATGGCTGTATAAATTCGTCTACTTTGAATTTTTCCTGCGTTTTGTTTCTAAAGCGGAATCTCACAAAGTCAATGCCAAACCATTTACCAACACTGCTACAACGGTAGCTTATAATAAATTTCTAGAGAAAATTTCTGAACTAATCTTAATGTGCATTACATTAATCTTGGAAACTGAGCATCTCATTGTCACCTAGCTGAACCGCATTAACTAATTTTAATAAATAATATTATCATTAGTCAGTCAGTTATCCATTCACGGTATAATTTGCTAAGCTTTTGACGGTATAATTTTCTCAGCTTTTGACCATAGCGCCATCATTTATTTTTCTCGGCTCATCCATCTTCACTTTTCTGGTTGTGTGCTTTGAAGCTCCAGGTATGTAACAATGATCATAATATTATGGACTTAATAATAAATATTATGCAGGCCACACAAATTAAATCATTAAAATAATAATAAATTAATTCATTAAAAGTGTCAACACAAGAATCAGAGAGGACAAGAGGCAGTCAGTCTTCATTCCATAACGTCATTTTCTCATATTCATGACTCATCCTCCATCACAGCATCATTTTTCTGGTTGTTGATTTGAGTTTTGAAGCTCCTCCAGGTATCAATGATAATATTTTAAACTTAATAATAAATATTTAGACCGCAGAGCCCATACAACAAGGTTTTAACCACATAATAATTTTTGACATCGTATAAAACATTAAATTAAAAGGTCTTGCTTTTGAACCACACCATCCCCACAAGTGCCACAGCCACCACGCGCGGGTACAAGCACGGGTACTTTTTCGGGTACGGGTACAGGTACAAATAATTTTTTAAATAGTGGGTACGGGTACAGCCAGCAGAATTGGACCCGGATCCAAGGGTACGGGTACGGTTCCAAGATTTTTTTACCCACTCCGAGCTACTACCTGTGGACCCGGGTCCAATTCTGCTGTACCCGTACCCCCTATTTGAAAAATTATTTGTACCTGTACCCGTACCTGTACCCGCGCATGTACCCGTACCCGTTGTACCCGATGTATCCGGGTACGGACCCGAGTACACACATTCTGCAACAACATCAAAACCACAAAAAACTTGAACAATGACTTTTAATGCGCAAGCTCTTTAAAATCTGAAAGTCAATATTAACTTTTCCATTTTTACTTCTAAATATTGACACTTCGACACTAAAGCTATAACATGACGCTTTATACAAAATAAACTTGACACTTATGCTAAAAAATATCACTAGTGACAAAACTGTCAGAAAACACAGACTACAGCAGTCTGCATTCTTAATATTGTTTTCTATACAACTAACACATTAAATTTTGTTTTTTTTTGTCCAAGAGGGAGCTACTGTAAATAGTTGATAAAGCTGAAGCTTCCCTGCCTATTAATGAATCATGTTCGGGTTCTGAGTCAACACTTTCCTTGTCAATAATACTCTGATTATTAACGTTAGTCATTGCTATAATCCAAAAGCAATGTAACTAAATAACGCTTAAAATTCAATTTTAAACTTAAACATATTTTTAAAAACTGTTCAATAAGATTGTTTTACTAATTTTCAAATGTGAAACTAAATCTAATTTCGGTTTTTCGACACCTGTCTAAAAACGAAACACTATTTACTGTAATAGTTTAAAGTATACCGCCGATTCATGGCTAATTGATAATTTATCTTAATATTATGCACCTTTAGCGGTGGCACTTATACATTATCAATGTCAGAAGCATGTGACACACTCCCTGTAATGAATGCTGATATTACATGCAACTCTCAAGTACATACACGCTCGAAACAAAGCACGGCATGTCAATGCATAGCAGCTCAGCTTAAATATATTTTGTAGCATGCTGTTTTCTTGTGTATTTGCATGTACACCAAAAGTACCCGAAGTACGGGTACAGGCCCACCACATACTTGGACGCGTACCTGTCGGGTACATACTCACTCTGGACCCGTACCCGTACCTGCTAACGGGTCCAACGAATGTACCCGTACCCGGGTCCATACCTGTACCCATGTACCCGGGTACCTGTGGACCCGTTCAGAGCTCTACACCACGGGCTCCGCAGCTCCAAAACCACCATTCCTGAGTATCCAATTTAAACAACTAAAGAGGTGGGGTCATTCATCATGGACGATCCCTAATCTATTAAATTTAATTGCATAAAATTGACGAAACATCTTTTTTCCATGAGCTTTAAGTTGATGTATTACTCTTTGCAATTTAGCAACTTTTTTAAAATTTCATTTTCGATTTTTTTAAATGGAATTCGCAGCACTAAAATTGTAAAAGGGTGTTATGCTGACAGTTGTCCAGCCCGTAGTAGCACTCCGGCGATGTTGTCCTAAAACCAGCTTTTTAGCTAGCATCGTTTTAAATTGTGGTTATAGTGATTAAAAATTGTTGCAATGCTGTATAAAATCATGCTACTTATTGCTGGTAAACTTTTCAAGCTTGCGATCCATATTTCTTTGAAAATTTCATGTACCGTAAAACACCAAATAGAAGCCCGGGGTTGTACTTACTCAATTCACTTATGACACCCAACCAGCTTCTACTTATGTTTAATCGTTTACATGCTGCTAGGTACATAAGTAGGTACCTACTTAAGTTGTGTTAAGGAATCATACCTTGTATTCTCATAAACCCCCGGGGCTTTATGGGAACTAGTCGGGTAGAGAGCGCATAAATTGCTCATTAAACCCCGCCACTTAAGCTCATTTGACCAATTTAGGCTTTAAAAATTTAGTAAATTGTGGATCGTCTATAAATAAAATTATGACCTCACGGGTTGGTTCAATGGGACTGCTTGGATATTGATGGCATCCCATGCTAAAATTGGCCATTTACGCTATTTTTAAGCTGATCACAGCGTCATAGAGTCAAAAGTTGTAAGAGGTGAGGGTACCATTGGATAAGGTAAAATTCCTATTGAATTTCAGATATGATTTTCTAGTTTTTTCATTTCGACCATTTTGAAAATTTCAAATTTTGTTCTTAGAGCCAGAACGCAATTTGCACCGATATGATTATATACGTTGTTTACCCCGTAGTACACGTTCTGATCGCGTTTGCTTCATTTCGGATTTTCCCTTGGGAAATGTCTCTTGTAAGTAGTCTTCAGTCTTAAGTACGGCTAATTTATAACCAAAACTACACCAATATCTACTCACAGCATTCATGGTTGGCAAAAGTTTAGACTCTAATACTTCCACGGCAGTCTGGGGTCCGCTGTTGCCCGATGTCCGCTACAGTCAAGGGTCCGCTGCTGCTCAGTGTCGGTGTGTCTGGGATTCGCTGCTGCCCCATGTTCGCCTCAGTCAGGGGTCCATTTGTGCCCGCTGTCCACCACAGTTCAGGGTTCCCTGCTTCCCGATGTCCGCCACAGTCTAGGGTCCACTGCTGCCCGGTGTCCGCCACAGTCTGGGGTCCGCTGCTGCCCGAGGTCCGCTACAGTCTGGTCTGGGATTCACTGCTGTCCGATCCAGTCCGAGGTCCGCTTCTGCCCTGCGTCCGCCACAGTTTGGAATCCACTGCTGCCCGCTGTCCGATCCAGTCCGAGGTCCGCTTCTGCCCTGCGTCCGCCACAGTTTGGGATCTACTGCTGTCTGCTGTCCGATCCATTCCGAGGTCCGCTGCTGTCCTGCGTCCGCCACAGTCTGGGGTCCGCTACAGTCTGGTCTGGGATTCATTGCTGCCCGCTGTCCAATACAGTCCGAGGTCCGCTGCTGCCCGGCGTCCGCCACAGTGTGGGGTACGCTGCTGCTCGAGGTCCGCTACAGTCTGGTCCGGCGTTTGCTGCTGCCCGGTATCCGACAGAGTTTGGGATTTACTGCTGCCCTGTTTCAGCCATAGCCTGTAGTCGGCTGCTGCCCGCTGTCCGCTACATTCTGAGAGTCACAACTGCCTGGTGTCTGCCACAGTCGGGAGTCCACTACTGCCCGGTGTCCGCTGCTGCCGTCAGGTGTCTGCGAAGTGTGGAGTCTGGTGCTCGCCGTTGTACGGGGTCCTCTGCGGTCATGTGTTCGCCTCTGCCCTGGGTCCGCCGCACTCCGAGGTCCGTCAAAGCCTGAATTCTACTGCTGCCTGGTTTCCACCAGTCTGTGGTCTGCTGCTGCCCGCCACATTCTGAGGTCCACACCTGCCTGGTTTCCGCCACAGTCGGGGGTTCACTGCTTCCCAGAGTACGCCGCTGTCTGCCGAAGTGTGGAGTCTGGAGCTTGCTGTTGTTCGCAGTCCCCTGCTGTCAGGGCCAGCTATTGGTCCGCCGCCGTCCGAGGGCCGTCACAGTTTGAAGTCTGCCGCTGTCCGGTGCCCGTCGGAGTGTGAAGTCTTGAGCTCACCGTTGTCGGAGTTCCCATACTGTCATTTTCCCGCCTCTGTCCTGGGTCCGCCGCTGTGGGGGGTCCCCTGCTGTCCTGGGCCCGCCGAAGTGTGTAGTCCCGAGCTAGCACAATCTACCCGAGGTCAGCAGCAGTAGTATTTTACCACCAGCTTTGAATCCTTGTATTATTACTACCAGGGTTTTAAAGTGGTAAATACCACTGTGTTATATACCATGGTAAATACCAGGGGTGGTAAATACTGTTTATGTGTCACTTTGGCACATAATGGTATAAAGCGGTAAAGTAAAAAAAATTGACTTTCTTCTTGGCATATACTGGCATTTATACAAGCGGGTAAATTTTACAAAAACATGAAAAATGACAAGGTTCAAAAGTAGCTACCAAATCTATCCTTACAATCCATGCTATTCTGGACGGACAATATGGCGAAGTTAATGAATAAAATGTACAATTTCTTCATCAAATGAATCATTGAAGAAACAATTTTCTACGTCTGGTTGCGTTCAAACGTATTCAACAAATTGGCTTTCCCATGATGGAATGAGAAATGGCGAACCTAATTAACGTTTTGTTTCTGTGGATTCAGGTCACAGAACAAACCCAATTTTAACGATTACACTGGCGAATAATTTTAAAATGCCAGTATTCAAAAATGCACCATGATTTGCTACATCTTGGCTGAATACTGAACTCGATTATTGTGGCATATACTAAATAAATGTATTTATGTAGCAACTACACAATTAATTTCTACCAAATAGAGTAAGGTTTTTTGTATTATTAAGCATTACCTATATTTAGTATGCTGTTCAGTTTTTACTAGATTTAGAATATTAGTACCTTTAACAAACACTTTGAGCTTCATAAATGTACATACCAGTATTTACCACTTTATACCGGTAAATACCAGTATTTATCAATGTGGTGGTATTTTCCATAAAAAAGTGGCATATTTAAAACCCTGATTAGTACATATCTACATAATTTGCCAGATTTTTCAGTTTTGAAATACTTGACCGATTTCAAAGTGTGATGTACTATTCGGTAAAGGTATTGCAGTAGACAGGTATGCAGCATATAGGTATTCAGTACTAATGTAATGAGGAGTACTTCGTGGTCTCGTGGTGAACGGCTCACAAGAGATACGGAAGGCAATGAGTGAAAAAATATATGTTTACATATATTATACGAGCCTTTCTAACACGAGTACTCACGGTGAGGGATCGTGCTGTGTGGTCTCGTAGCTGAGGTTGGGAGTGGAGGGGGGGGGAGGCGATTGGAGGGCGTGTGGTCAGTAGAGGGCTGTTGGGGGAGTGGGGGCAGCGTTGAGTGACGATCAGCAGACGTAATCTGCTGACTCTCCTCATGCCTGTGTGCAACCAGGGGTGGATGCCCTATGCCTCTACTATCTCTCAGTCAACTGCTGTTCCACATGCGTTCCACTCGCCACTGAACCTGACGCTCCTCAGTATGCACGATAAAGACCCACGTCTATATAACGACTCTCTCATCATATAGGTATGGTGAACGGGGTATACAGCTCTGGAGGCTTAGTCTATTGATACTGGCAATGCTTCTAGAATCCTGTAAAGCCTCGCAGGCCTTTAATCAGTTTCATTATCTCGATGGCTTCGAGTTTAAATAACGTATCTCACAGTGGAAGGTCGTTTCCTAGACCTCTTATACAATAGCGTAGTTCGGCAACAGGACTAGTATTAAGTTCCATGGTTCATATCTCAAGGACAGTCTCAGCCTATGAGTTGCCCGCGAGGTAAATATGAATACCTACAGTAACTTTAATGGTGTGTATAACCCAACTGGGTTCAAACGCAATACCATAATACATACATACATACATACTAATGTAATGACGAGTAAAATCCGAATAACGGAAAGCGGATCAGTTTATCCATCAGCGTTTGGAATTTTGTTTGTAAACACCGTTACTGTTTTAAAAACTTCGGCATAATATTTGTTGTATGGTCCAGGACCTCAAAACAAAACACCAGTTTTCTTAGTTTTTAGAAGCTTTAAAATATGCGTTAACATCGGTCAATTTTTACAAAACATTATTTGAGTTTTTTAATACCAATTAAAAACTAATCATGATCTGAGCGCGCACAGCAAGTTAATTAGATTCGCCTAGTCATTTCAGTTTTAATGGTATATCGTTTATGTATACTCTCATTTAGAGACATGTCGAAATTTAGGTTTTAAGACTTGGCGGGACATTCAAGAAAATGTACTTTTCAAAAACCAAAATTGCCTGACCACCTGAAGGCACTTTTGCCTGAAGCATTTTTTGTTAAGGTTTACAAGTGAAGAGTATTATGGCAAACCGGGATATATTTAAAAAATGAGATTATTTGTGTATTGAATGCAGGGTGCTCAAGTGGTAAATACCACTGTGGTATAATATACCATGGTAAATATTGGTAAATACCAGGGGTGGTAAATACTGTTTTTGTGACACTTTGGCACATACTGGCACATACTGGTATAAAGTGGTAAATTGAAAAGTTTGATTTTCATCTTGGCATATACTGGCATTTATACAAGCACAGATAGAGTAAAAAACGTGAAAATTGACAAGTTTCAAAAGTAGCTACCAAATCAATGCATACCCAATCCATGCTATTCTGGACAGCCAATATGGCAAAGTTATCGAATAAAATGTACAATTGCTCCTCATCAATGATCAAACGGATCATCGGAGCGACAATTTTCTACATTTGGTTACGTTCAAACTGACTTTCAAGGAATAGGCTTTATCATGACGCTAGCGTTTTTATCGGTGAACTTACTTGGGAACGTTTTCAGGTGTAACCCTGGGATTTGGCTAAATGTTACCAAAGTGTCTTCTACCAACCCTACACACAAAATAATCTAGTAGTAACCGTTGTCATTTCTTAACAGACGTGAATGAAAATTATATTTTTGTAGCACTGGGGTCACGCGGCGCACTTCCATGTACACGGTTTCGCATTTCATGAATAGGATGCACACTGCTAGCAGCGTCGGGGCAAAGCTAGCGTGTACATGGAAGTGCGCCGCGTGACCCCAGTTGACCCCATACACAAGTAATATGTTTTTTGTAGGCAATTTTATGAGGTTTGTGTACCGCGCTTATTTACTGAAATCGGTTGAGAATTACGCATATACTGGATGTTTTAGTGCAGCAAGTCACGTCTTCCCATATGATTCCTATAGTAAACAAATTTTAACGGCGGGGGCTCGTTTTTTCCAGTGCCACTGGAGCCACCCGAATCCTATGATGAAAGTGAATATTTACAGTAATGCGCAATGTATCTAGGAGTGACCACGCAAAATTTGACATTTTTTGGTTAACTAGGTCAGAGGTTATGGTGATGTAAATGAGGGAAACCAGGAAGTGTCCTTATTCTATCGGGACAGCTATTTTCATGTTTTAATTATTAATTTCAGGAGAACTACGTGACCCCTGGAGGTCAACTAAAGTTAACATATACATACTAACTAGTTAACATTTAAAAATAATTATCTCGTCCCAGTAGCACCGTGTGGGGGGGAGTAAACTCCGAAAAACACTGTGTCCTTATTCTATCGGGACACACTGTAACTATCAGTTTAATGAAAAGTTTTGTTTATGCAATTTAGGAAGTAAACTGCTTGAAATACCCACTGGAATTTTAAAACAATTAAACGTTATAAATATCTTGGGTAAAATATCTGACGACGAGTGCTATTTAGTTATTTTGTATATATAAATTAATGACATGCAATAAAAAAATTCTAAGGTAGTTGATTATGATTTTATTAATTATTTAAAAATAGTTAAGAAGTAGTGGGAGGGGGGCACAGGATGGGTGACCATACAGTTTTTACAGAAATAGAACTTGCATTGCATACAATTCGGAAGCATATTACTACATGGGAGTAAGCAACTTGCGTGTTTTGGGGTAGAGAACAACGCTCGCGTTGTACCTAACTGCAAGAGTGAGTTATCACAAGGAACGGTAGAGACGTTCCGTTGTATTGCTACCTATCGGTAAGGATTCAGCACCTAACTAGGTTGGAAGCTCTCCCCACAATTTCTGTAGTGATTTTGCTACAAAATTCGGTAGCGTCAAATATAGCTACCGGATTGTAGCAATTTTATCCCGAAATTATCAAGAGTGTGGACACTTCCACTAGTATATAGACTTGAGTGCATTTTGCGCTGTTCGCGCATAAAAGGCGCGCGCATTTTGAAAAAGTGGTCGACTTTCAAAATAGTTAAATCCTTATGGGATTTAACATGTGAAAATGAAAACATCCAGGTCCCTTCCTGTGTTTTTTATTTGTTTTTGACAAAATCTCAAAATAACTTCAAAATACCAAAAAAGGTTTCAAAAAGTTGTAATTACGAGTTTTAAGCAAAAACATCACAAGTACGTGTTTGAAAAGTATGCCTGTCATTCATGCATATCGTCAGTGAAGAGTCATTCTGAGTACTCATGACGTACACTTAGGGGTCGTCCACAAAAGACGTAATGAAAATTCAATTTCCAGAACATTTTTAAAAACACTTTTTGACCAGTGCAAAATGTTCTATTTTTATGTTTTTGAAAATTGCAAAATGTTCTATTTCCATATTTTTGAAAATTTGCAAAATGTTCTGTTTCCATGTTTTTGAAATTTGCAAAATGTTCTATTTCCATGTTTTTTAAAAGTGTTAAATGTTTTATTTACATGTTTTGTAAAATTGCAAATTGTTCTATTTACATGTTTTTCAAAAGTGCAAAATGTTAGATTTACATGTTATTCAAAAGTGTGAAATGTTCTGTTTTCATGTTTCTCAAAAATGTAAGACGTTCTTTTTACATGTTTTTGAAAAGCGCAAATGTGCATTGGGGAGCATTCGACCCAATGCGGGAAAATTAAAATTAACGAAATATTTTGTGATTGGCGTTAACTCCGCGCCTACCTTTAATGTAACACTGTATTCATAGCCTGAAACCTAAAAATTTCCAGGGGGGGTCAAATAGCGGGATTTGTTATTTTTCCGAGGGGGGTCAAAAATAATATATTATATCGCGTTTTTTACCTACAGAAACGTATAATTAAACAAGCAAAAAGATAAGATAAAAGATTATTGCATGTAAATTAAGAATAATTTAGGCACATGACATAGATACATGCTATTGAAGTCCGCAGTATTGACCCAATTATTAAAGAAAGTGAGGGTTGTTGAAGTCCATTATTTGTAGCAGTAAATTTGAATGCATATACCTACTTTCAGTTTTTTGATACGTTTGAAATTTGGTAAGTTCCGAATTTGTAAATCTAATCTTTGTTTCAAAAACAAAAAACAAAAAAATGCATACAGCTCACTGCTAAGCTCACTGATAAGGGTCAACACATGTGCGCTGGCTTTTAACACAAGATGATGCACGCAAGACGCGTCTAGCGCAACTAGTTAACGTGCGCTTAATCATTGCTGTCGCAGGTCAGAGTCACAAGTGCGCACAGTAATTTTTGAGGCAGTATATGGGGATTTTTAGGTTGGCCGTAAAAAAATATCAACTTGAGACCAGATATGAAACAATTTTTTTTACAAGATGTTAGTGTATGCTGATGTTTTTGGTGGAATATTGTGAATTTTACGATGCTCGGTTTCCGCCAATCATTTTTTTTAAGAAATAATTTAACATTGAGTAGACGTGAGAACATGTCATTGGCATTTAAAAAGAATTAGGCCAGTTAGTTGTTAATGAAAACTCTACGAGTTATATCTACAATGTAGTAAAAAAGATGTTCTTTCGCGTGATCTTACGATAATTTTGAAGAAACTAAAAGTGTGCTTTGTAAGGTTCACCACTTATTGTAATCGTATACGTAAATCGCTATTTTCCTTTTTCAAATATCTCATTTAATCTTTGTTTCTTATTTGATTTTGATATTTCGTATTTTGAAAGAAAATAATGCTAATAATGAGGATGGCAAAAATATAAATATAATAAAATGTTATATCAAAATTACTTTTTTGTTAGCTAAACTTGCATTTTGTTGGGAAATTGGATAATCCTGACCCACCTTTAACATTTTTCCTGACCTTTGTGAGAAGTGCTTTTATTTTCCAACGAGTGTCTGAAGCTGGCGATCGGAGATTCACGCTGTTATTAGGCAACCATTATGCTTATGTAGCATGTGGATGCTATGGCATCCCGTTGTTCTATCTCTAGTATCAGGCCTCTCTATAATTCTACTTCAATTTAGACCCTACTTGCAAAACTGAAAATTTTGGAATATGTGAAAAAAAACATTTCACACAAAAATATGTATTCCAATCTAGACCTGCATTCTGTAAGAAAATAAGAAAATCCTGACCCCCCTCTAATATTTTATTTGATCCGGGTAAGCATTTTTCATTTTGCTAGGTCATCGCTAGATTTTAGACCCCTCCGTAGATACCTCGGTTCAAACAATACTAGCAAAACTGGAAAAATTGGAATATGTGAAAACAATTTAATTCAAAAATATTTTTTCCAAGGCCGGATAGGGGTCAGGATTTTCCCATTTTTCTAGGGGGGGTCTGCAAGTATTACAGGTGTCGAGGTTTCAGGCTATGACTGTATTGAATTTAAAAATTCAAATTTAATCAACATGTAGTAATTTTTTTTATTCTTTTTTTAATTGGCATTTTAGCATTCGTACTGTGTGCTTTGAATACCATATTTTACAAATAATATGGTGCTCAGTTTGGGAGTCTCTTTTTTTTCTATTACTTTTAAATTTAAGCAATGGCTTACACAAGTTTCCTAACATCAAATCGTCGGTAAAGGATTCAATCCGTTTTCTTACATTTTAGCTACATGCAAAACCGTTTCGTTCTAATTTCCACTAAAAGCAAAACCTTTTCCTTTTCCTTCTATCAACATTGCTCAAAGATGACAGAGCACAGTTTAGTTTTTCGCGAAGACTGAAGGGAAACGGTTAATCAGTTTTGCATAACTCATTAACTGAATAACTTATAAAACTATGTCGATTTTATCAACTAAATAATCGTACTAAAGGAAGCAACTTGTATGCCAAGTCGTACTTAAAATTAAAAACCTTTGAATATTTTTATTAATCAAAATTTTATTTGTTATTCTTTTGAATTTTATAAATAGCCACAACTAAATATAAAAGTTTTGAAATCTAGATTTTATTTCAAATACATACAAATAAATATTTACAAAAATACCGTAAATCTTCTAATACTACACGGGTCTCCATTAGAACAAGGGTCACTAAATTGAAGGCGGGACTCTATTAGACAGTGGGTCTCTATTGAAACACGGGTATCTATTAAAATGCGGGTCTGTATTAGTTCGCGGGTCCCTAATGCAACGCAGGGATAGGCGTTAGATGTTCAATACAACGTGGATCTCTAATAACTAATAATAAAGCGAGGGTTCGCTAAGCTTTAACTTTGCGCATAGGTGTTTGGAAATGTATACTTTTCAATACAACGCGGGTCTCTAATATAACGTAAACCTACGATTTTTAATACAACATACAATAAAAGGTATACGCTATGTAATAACGACGTTCATTATCTGCCAATGTGTGTAACAATATTGTTTGTGCTTTGGCATCTCCTTCACATTAGGTTTGTGAAAGTGTGTACAGACATTTGCTATCGGAACTTTTGCAACCTAAGCATTTTCCACTGGAGCAATTTTTACCCGGACATTTGCGACACGCAACCAAGGTTACGATGTTTGCTATATATAGAATTACTAATAAATTGAGACCATAAAAATCGTACCTTATTCAATTTCCAGAACGATTTGCAATTTTGCAAAATATGTAAATAGAACATTTTACACTTTCGCAAAAACATGTAAATAGAACATTTTGCAATTTTCAAAAATATGGAAATAGAACATTTTGCAATTTTCAAAAACATAAAAATAGAACATTTTGCACTGGTCAAAAAGTGTTTTTAAAAATGTTCTGGAAATTGAATTTTCATTACGTCTTTTGTGGACGACCCCTAAGTGTACGTCATGAGTACTCAGAATGACTCTTCACTGACGATATGCATGAATGACAGGCATACTTTTCAAACACGTACTTGTGATGTTTTTGCTTAAAACTCGTAATTACAACTTTTTGAAACCTTTTTTGGTATTTTGAAGTTATTTTGAGATTTTGTCAAAAACAAATAAAAAACACAGGAAGGGACCTGGATGTTTTCATTTTCACATGTTAAATCCCATAAGGATTTAACTATTTTGAAAGTCGACCACTTTTTCAAAATGCGCGCGCCTTTTATGCGCGAACAGCGCAAAATGCACTCAAGTCTATATACTAGTGGAAATTTCTAGGGTTGGTAGAAGACATTTGGGTAGCATTTAGCCAAATCCAAGGGTTACGCCTGAAAACGTTCCCAAGTTAGTTCACAGAACAAACCTGATTTTGGTGACTACTTCGACGAATGAAAAAAAATTAAAATTTTTGTATTGAATGTGTTCAATCAACGTGCAAGGTAGACACTGGGTTTTCATAAAGTTAAGGAAAAACTTTTACATCGTTTCACGTGCACCAACATACAGTCCTACCACTTGAATTTCAGTAAGTTCAAGTTTCTTGTTAAAGTACGGAATACATGAATCATGGATCTTTTTTCTTGATGTACTTAAAATTTTTACGAGCTTTTGCATTAAAAGTCATTGTTCAAGTTCTTTGTGGTTTTGATTTTGTTGGGGAATGTGTGCAGCCGGGTACTTGCGCAAGAGCGGGTATGTTGCACGGGTACGTTTTTGGGTACAGGTACAAATAATGTCTTAATTAGCGGGTAGGAGTACACCAGAATTGGACCAGGGTTCACCAGGACGGGAACGGGTACAAATTTTGCCGTACCTGAAGCTTTGTACTATTATTGGTTGGGTCCAACTTGGCAGCGTCAAAAATGACACAACTGTGACAAGGCATCTTTTGGGAAACATGTTGTACCTAAAGCTGATATAATAGTTTTTAAGAAAAACAGTCCAGTTACCTAAAAGAAGCTAGCGTTCGTTCTTTATAATGCTAGCTGTGACATCAAAAATAGGCCTAAATTTTAACTATGAGCGATGACTCAGAATTGTTTCAAACGAGCACTTTATTTTGGTTATTTTATAGCAGCATTTCAAAGTTCACAAAAGCTTAAATTTATTAAACGTTTCTATGATAAACACAATCATTTATATCATTGTATGCACCAACTAGGCAATTGTTCGTAAGTGAACCAAAATGGCAAACAACAAGCTTAATCTTAGCTTGGCTGCAATGGCTGGGCGGAATGCTTCAGCTAAAAGGAAATGGAACGTGAAAATTCCTGTAATTCCGCCAGCTGAAAATTTTCCATATGCTCAAAGAGGTTGTAACCCAGAAAAATGCAAACTAGATGGATGCACTGACCAGCTTACAATAGAAGACCGCCAAACTATCTACAAAAAGTTTGCCGCCTGCACACCAGATGAAAAGTATTTTATTGAAAGCCTATGTTTGTGTCGCGTTCCCGGCAAACAGGATTGGACGTATTCCTTACCTAAAAATGACACGCATGAACTAATTTTGCAAACACATTGAAACTTTCTAAGACTGCTGTAGGAAGAATAGGAAATAGGTAAATATTTTTTTAAATTACAATCATTAAATCATTTATTTAAAAATTAATAAAATATTGAATAACATTAATTGTTTTTACTCTTAGAATAACTAATGGAGATATTTTTCCAAGAAACATGACCGGACGCCATGAAAATCGTCCTCATACAATTCCTGAAGACTACAAAGAAGCTGCTGTGGAGCATATGTACTCATATCCTCGAGTAAATAATCATTACTCCCGACGTCATGTTGACGAAGAGACAATATTTCTCAAGCCACCACTAACGATTGTTCAAATGTATGAGGATTTCCTGGATCTTTATGAAGACGATGACGAAGTAGATATGCGAATGTCTGAAAGCTATTTTCGACAAATTTTCCACTCCAAAAAGATCAAAATTGGTATTTCATTGATAGATACGTGTGCTATATGCGATACGCATCAAAATCAAATAGATAACAACCGTCGACCAGGCAAAGTTGCAAAACACAGGCGTTTGAAGGAGGAACACCTAAAGAAGGTTAAAGAAGCACAAAGAGAGCTTCGGTCAGATCGTCAAAAAGCACGAGATGATCCTGACAAAGTTGCACTTTTGATGATTGACGCTCAAAAGACACTTTACACTCCTCAGCTATCCTGTGGAAATGCGTACTTTGGCACAAAATATGCAACACGCAATTTCTGCATTAACAATGAAGCTACAAATGATCCAACAATGTATTTATGGGATCAAACAACTGCAGGTATAGGGGCTAACGAGATAGGGTCGTGCATTTTAAAGTATGTAATGGACAACTTTGATCCTCTTCAGAATAACCAAGAGCGAGAACTGATAGTTTGGTCAGACCGCTGTAAAGCTCAAAACAACAACTGGTTCATGCTATGCCTGTACGCTCAACTGCAGCACTTAAAATACTACACATCGATTCAACAAAATTTTTTGATAACTGGGCACAGCTACAACTCTTGTGACTCTAATTTTGGTTTGGTTGAGAAACGGCTTAGGGTTAATCGGGTAATTTACCCTCCCGAATTTGTGAGTGTGCTTCAAGCTGCACGTCCTAGCGATCCATTTACTGTGATTTCGATGACGCAGGCAATGTTTTATAGTCTTAATAACCTGTGCAAATATATCAAAAGACCCAGTAAGTTTAAAGTAAGCCGACATATAGCATTTTGGTTGGATGCAAAACATCCAAATCTGATAATTAGTAAAAAAACTCATGCTGAAAACTGCGTTGAAGAGGAGCACATTATATCATTTTACGGGAAATTAGTTGATATGTCTGAGATGCCAATAATTACGGATACCCCAGCGTATCCTGAAGGTCTTATACCAATAAAAGACGGTCTGCGGGCAGATTTAGTGTAACTAGAGCGTTTCGTGCCCCCACGAGCTAAACAATGGTTTGGGGAACAGTTAAAAATTGGCCGAAACGTTGACGAATGTGGTAGTGATAGTGAGAGTGAGAGTGAAAGTGAAAATGAGTCAACTGATGAAGATTAAAAAAAGGTATATTTAAGCTATGTAGTAGTTTTTAAATATCTGTTGTATTTGTTCATTATTGCAATGTAAGGTAATAAGTCTTTAATTTGTTAAGAAATTAGAACTAAATAAGGCTTTTGCCTATAATTATAATAATTGTTAGATTCATAAGAGATAAACATAATTCTGTTGTACTGTTAATTAACAAAATTATGTGCAATATTAGCTACTGCGTTTAAAATTACTCGGTTTATTTAACTATATCCTAATAACTATATACTGATCACACTTCTTACATAAAACTTTGTCAAAGATTATGTTTTGTTATAATTTAATTATGTTTTAGGGAGCTCAAATATGAGATAAAAGTGAGTTGGGTAAGTACAGGCTCCTCAAACTATTTAATATGACATGACGTCTTGCTTGCATGTTAAGATAAAATTTGTTTAATAAAATTGCGTTAACGATTACTTAGCAATGCCACATTTAAAGCACTTTTACAGTTGTTTTTGTGAGTTTGTAACTGGTAAATTTGATCTTTTTTAAATGTTACTGTGCATCTGTAATAGCAGGAATGGCATTGAATGCAAATTTTAAAAAATAATAATTTTCAAAAGCGAGGAAAAAGTCCGACAGAAAAATGTCCCAGGGGAAAAAATCTGGAAGGAGATTTGACAATAACACTATAGTCAGTGGGCATGCTCTAAATTCAAATGCTTCGTATTTATTTTTTAATTGGTGGAAAAAACAGAGACAGCGTTTTACTAAAATCTAGCAACAAAATTGTTATCTTTTAGATATTTTTTGATGAAAAACAGGGGGTTGACCGCGCATTCTGAAGGGGGAAACGTCAAAATTTGATTTATTTCCTGTTTAGTGTCGCTAAATCAAAAACTTCATAAAAACATAAAAGTTTTAAAATATGTTTTTACATTATTTAAAATTAGTGTGGAAAAACATAAGGCATAAATACGGATTTTAATTTTTTTTCAAAATTTGAACATTCAAACTTTATTTTTTGGATAATTTCCAAAATTTGTATTTCCTCCGAAATACACTAATATTTTAGTACAAAGAACGTACGTACCAAGTTTTACTAAAATCCATGCATAGTTGCAGAAGTTACAGCATGCCCAAATTGTCCTAATATGTCGCTTTTCACCACTTTAAAAAATCACATACTCCGTGTTGAGGGATTCTGTGACAAAATATTTCTACCATTGGGCTTTGCTTATGTTTGTGTAACATAAAAAAATATAGTAGCATATTAAAAGCATATCCTTCATGGTGTACACAAGAATAGTATATATCCATACATTAAAACACGATGCTGATATATCCTTAACAGGGATGAAACGCTATACCGTACAATAATAATAATAACATTATTGTGAAAATCTATGATTAATACACAAATATTCCTTAAAGGAATTCTCGCTTGTTTTTGTTGTTTTTGATGCGGGAAGGAAAATGTCCTCGGTACGATTTGGAGAGATAATTTCATAGGGGCATAATGTACGGGGGAGGGGAATGTTCTGGGGTGTAAATGTCAAGGAGGAAAAGTACAATCAAATCCTACTATAAGAAACCCTGATTTAGGAAACCGCAGAAAGGGACAAATTTAAAATATATGGTTGGCTGGCTATGCTTGCAATACTAAAATTATTGGGATGTAAGGGGCCTGATGTCAAGGATTTAATCGGGTTAAACGGACCGATTTCTTCCACGTTCTTGGTACTTTTGGTCATTTATTTATGAGGTTGAATTTCATTAATGGACCTCGACTTTGGCGATGGCAAAAATATTAAATTTTCAATGTCAGGCATTGAAGACCATAAGTAATGACATGCAGGTGCCTGTTTAATACTATAGATATTATTACATGGCGTTGAATCTATCACTGTAGGTAGTTTGCTCAAACATTCTTGCCAAAACCGGCTCCAGGAGTGGTCAAATCAAAAAATTTATTTAGCAAAAAAACTTTTAAAATGCTATTTCACACCTGCGAGAGCATGTCAAAAAACGTTTGGAGTTAAATTGAAAATTTTAGGAATTTCAAAATTTTAGGAATTTAAAAATTTTGAAAGTTTGAAAAATATTGTCTGCGCCATTTTTCAAAATTTTGAAAAGTTTTGGAAAACCCTCCAATATTTTTGTTTGATGCATCCTTACAAAAAGTTTTGTTTGAATCGGTTTATATTTGTGGAAAATACAGCTGGCGCAACTTGCCTCATAATGCAATTTTTAGCATTTTGGCTCCCTTTTTACCCCTGTTGGAGGGAAATGGGAAACCTAATATTAGGCACCTGACTGTCATTACTTGGTCTTCAATACCTGACATTGAAAATTTAATATTTTTGCCATCGCCAAAGTCGAGGTCTATTAATGAAATTCAACCTCTTAAGAGATACTACAATCTAACTAATTGTAGGGTTTCGACGGTATACGGACACTTTCCTCGTGGACATTTTCCTCGTGGACGTTTTCGTCCCAACTGTGTACCAAGGACATTAACCACCCAGTTTCAAAATCATATCACTAAAATAAACTAGTGTTCCTTTCCAATAAATGTATGTATTCTTAGAGATTCTTAACATCAGAACATAAGTAGATTACATACATTTTATGGAAAGGAACCCCAGTTTATTTTAGTGATATGATTTTGAAACTGGGAGAAAAATATTCTTAGTGGAGTTGGGAGGAAAAAGTCCGGAAGTAAAATGTCCGGGAAGAACATGTCCACGAGGAAAGTGTCCGTACACCGTCGAAACCCTGCCGTGCGTACTTATACGAAGAAATTGTCTCAGTCCCAATCCACTATGGTCTCCGAAAAAATTTCGGAATAATCAGGAAAATGTTGAAAATATTAAAACTTTGCACATAACTTTAATTTATTTTAACTACTTTTCAACGTGTATTATGGTTGCTTATGAAAATTTTTTGAATTTGCACAACCTTTTTTCTGTCACCAAGTTTTTGAAGTAAATAACTTAGCATTGCACAAACGGGGAAACATGCATTTTTCACACAAATGGTTCCACGTCAGTTTTTATTGAAATTTCAAAATTTCATACCTGCTATACAGTAAAAAGAATGCTCTTTCACGTGGCATTCCGGAATTAAAATTAAAAAAAAGTAAATATAATGGTCGCCACATATTCCACAGAATTACAAAAAGGCATTATGCTCTGGATTAGCTCTATCAGGGCACTGCAGGGCGCTGACAAATTTACGGTCTAGCTGTTAGTTAAGTGTTACCGCCACTCAACTGCAGTTGAGTTCTGTTTTCTGGTATTTAATTTTAATAATTTTAGTTTCAAAAGCTGTTACTTTAATAAATCTTTTCCTGGATCGAATTCTTAACTATTGACCTACATAAATAGGTAACAATATGTAACTTATATCTTCAATAATTTATTATTACATTAGGTCAGAGTGAAAATCAACACATATCGATTTGAATTTCGTTTCCAAATACCAGAAAACGGAATTTAAAGCAAGGGTTCAACTGAGAATGGATTTCGGGGGGTGCCTATTTTTAGAATATTGTGTTTGCATATTTTTGCAAAGTTCAAAACATGTATATTTGCGTAAATTTCTAAAACGCAGAAAATGTTCCATTTAAATGCTTTCGAGATATATTTTACAATATTTTTGTAAATAGTGCATTTCGTCTTTAGCTAAAAATAGATATGGGTCACTTTGGTTCTTCATAGAAGATTTGGTAATTTAAGGTTTCTGCTAAGCTAAAACTTATGACTACCTCTATTTGCTGTTAAGGCTTACTTTAAACAAGGGCTTTAGCGCTTGTTCTTTCCTTAAATAATACTGGAGAAACAAAATGAAAAGTTATTAGGTACTCATAATATGCAAGTATCTATTTGGACAATAGAGAATTAACAATTTCTTGGAAATGATTTTGCTGAATAGATGCATTCCAAAAGAATGAATAAATCCTAGTAGAAATTCAAAACTTTCGGAGGATGCCCGGGTCACGTTACTGCTACATCGGCAACTAAACTTTTTCAAAAGCATGTAAATAAAATATTTTACACCTATTTAAAAGCATTTAAATAAAATATTTTACACCTTTTTAAAAGCGTGTAAATAGAGTATTTTACACCTTCTCAAAAACATTGAATTAGAATATTTTACATTTTTTTAAAAGTTTGTAAATAGAATATTTTACATCTTCTCAAAAACATTGAATTAGAATATTGTACATTTTTTTAAAAGTGTGTAAATAGAATATTTTACATCTTCTCAAAAACATTGAATTAGAATATTTTACATTTTTTTAAAATCATGTCAATAGAATATTTTACATCTTCTCAAAAACATTGAATTAGAATATTGTACATTTTTTTAAAAGTGTGTAAATAGAATATTTTACATCTTCTCAAAAACTTTGAATTAGAATATTGTACATTTTTTTACCTACGTACTACAAACGACGATTTTATTTTATGAGTTTTACCTTTTCCCTTTTTTTTCTGAAAATAAAAATAAAAGTGTAAATACAAAAATTAAATAATAGGAACCAGAACTCATGGGTTGTTGTTATTAACTGTGGTTGTGTGTGATCATTAGGATATCGTCTATGAAGAACTAAAATGACCCAATTCCAATTTACACTAGAATTAAAATGAGCTACGTCAAAAAATACAGTAAATAAGATACAATGCTAATCACGAGTTACTAAAATGAGTAATTTGTTCTATTTAAATGTTTTTGAAAAGGTCAAAATGTCCTCTAAATACATATATTTGTAAAGGTCAAAATTTTCTATTTGAGTGTTTTTTAAAAGTGTAAAATGTACTGTTTACATGTTTTTTGAAAAGGTCAAAATATTCTATTTACTAATTTACTTGTTTTTTTGAAAAATGCACAAGTTTCTATTTACATGCTTTCATGAAAATGTCATTTTAATTTTTTGTGTAGATAGTGCAGTTTGACTGTAGCTAAAAATGGATATGGGTCATTTTGGTTCTTTACAGACGAAATGCAAAAAATGTACAATTTTATTAATTAAGAAACACTTAAAAACTTAAATGATATATAGCAAGAAACCTTGTAAGAGATGTTTCTGTTATGTTATTAAATATTCTAATGTTTTTGAAAAATTGCTAATGCTATTCTTAAATACGTTTTTTTTGTGTAAAACGTTTTAGTTGCATGTTTTTTTTAAAATGCAAACTGTTCAGTTTAGGAACTTGCTTTTTCCACCAACGTTGTTACCACCACCACCGCTAACAAAAACCGTAGAATTCAATTCCCAATTCCCCCCTTTACCTCCGCCAACAATGCCCGGAGAATTCAATTCCCACCACCACCGCCAACAAAAACCGTAGAATTCCATTTCCTTCAGTGCCCACCACCACCACTAAAAAATTGTAATTGTAAGTATTTTTAAATACTAACAAAAGGGTGCTCGTGGGGATTCGATGGTGTTTTGTAGCGGTGGTGGTGGGAATTGAATTCTACGGGTTTTGTTGGCAGTGGTTGGTGGTGGTGGTGGTGGTAAAAACGGTGTAAATAGAATATTTAACATCTTCTTAAAAACATTGAATTAGAATATTTAACATTTTTTTAAAAGTGTGTGAATAGAATATTTTACATCTTCTCAAAAACATTGAATTAGAATATTTTACATTTTTTTAAAAGTGAAAAACATTGAATTAGAATATTTTACATTTTTTTAAAAGTGTGTAAATAGAATATTTTATATCTTCTCAAAAACATTGAATTAGAATATTGTACATTTTTTTAAAAGTGTGTAAATAGAATATTTTACATCTTCTCAAAAACATTAATTTAGAATATTGTACATTTTTTTAAAAGTGTGTAAATAGAATATTTTACATCTTCTCAAAAACATTGAATTAGAATATTGTACATTTTTCTAAAAGTGTGTAAATAGAATATTTTACATCTTCTCAAAAACATTGAATCAGAATATTTTACACTTTTTTAAAAGCATGTAAATAGAATATTGTACACCTTTTAAAAAACATGTAAATAGAAAATATTGTACACCTTTTCAAAAACATGTAAATAGAAAATTTTGCACTTTTCAAAAAACAAGTAAATTGAACATTTGAATTTTTTAAAAACATGCAAAACATTCTACACATTACAAAAACACGTAATTAACATTCTACGCATTTATCTTATTCAGCCTTCTATAGACCTATAGCCAATTTTAATTCTAACTTTAACTGTATATGGCCCATTTTGATTCTTCACTTACGATACACTTCAAACATTTCAAGCTACACACAGATATTTCTTTCGTTTCATTCTTAAAGTCAAATGCCAAAAGTTGGCATGAATGATAATGCTTTGATTTTGAACTTAATTTTGACCCTCCAAAAGACACCTCTGGGAAATGTGGAGGTTGCAGGGTACGGTCTTTTTCGTCCCGGACTTTTTCCCAGGGGTGTACTGAGGACATTTTCCACCCAGTATCAAAATCAGATCACTAAAATAAACTTTTCCTTTCCAGAAAATGTATGATATCCATTTTTTTATGTAAATGAATCTTTGCGAATGGTTATGCAAAAGAACACTAGTTTATTTTCATGATATGATTTTGAAACTGGAAGGAAAATGTTCTTGGTACAGAGGAAAATGATCTTGGTACAGAGCTGGGAGGGAAAAGTCTGAGAGGAAAATGTCCGGGATAAAAATGTCTAGCAGAAAAGTGTCTAACGCAAATATTATTTCATTTCTAAATGGGCCAATGGGCCTTTTGATTTGCTACCAATTTTTTGAAAAAAGTAAATAGCTCTCTATTTTGTCTAAAGCCTAGATTTCTCAGCAAGTAATAAAAATTGGTTTCTTTTTTTCGCTATAATAATTTCCCAAAAATTATTTCTGGGACTTTGAATATTCAAAAATTTTCCAAAATGCTTTCTTTTAAAATCGCCTTGAAATTATTTCCCTCGAACCTCCGTTGCTGCTGGAGGGGTCCCCCTAAACCTATTGTGTTAATTCAAAGTTGACACCCACTCCCTTTTCCCCTCTCAAAAAATTACGTCATCTACATCCCTATCATGCCTTTTACACCTGAAAAAAGGTCCCCTCCTTTCACTTTCCTAGGGGGAACCCCGGAGTATGTACTACTGTTTAATAGAAAATTTTAGTTCAAAATTTCAAATCTAATGTTGACAATTTTTAATTTTTCAAACCCCTGCATCTGCCATCCTTCATTTCCTTCAAGTCTTAGTTTCATCCAATTTTCGTAAATTTGAACTTTTTTGATCTTTTTAAAATTACCTAAAGAGTTTCATCTGAAATTAAAACTCAAAATTCTTTTTTGAAAAACTTTTCACATGCTAAGGCCCAAATTAAAACAAACCCTTTCTATCTGTTGAGAACGGTAGCCTGTAGACGGAATTGAAGGCCTAAAAATGTATTTAAATATTAGGCATGCATTTAATTTTTTCCGCAACTCCAGCTTTCTTTTACATGCTGTCATGCTGTGTAAAAACACCATTACATTGGGCGTGACCATTTACTCATTCGTAGCATTCTGGATTATCGAATTTATAATACACCCCTCCCCGTCTATCAAGACTTATAAGCTCGACATAATTCCTCATCCACTGACTGTACTTAGCATCGTTTTAAAAATTAAAAATTCTTGAAATATTTTCTTACATTTTGCATAAACATCAATTTGCAATCGAATCTGACTGACCGTGGGAAAAGTCCGAAAAAGATACAAGAAGGCTGAAATTGGATTTGATGTTTCCATGAATGATGGCACGAGCTTATCGCGAATCTTGTGTAAAAAACCGGGAATGCTAAATGCGGGTTTATAATCGAAATGCAAATTAGCACATGATAGACACAAACACATTATTTTAAGTATCCAATTTGCAAATATTTAAATTGTATAATACCTACTCTACTCAATACAATAAAAATTGAAATAAGTATTTACATAAGACATAAGACATACCCAAGATCAGAAGCGGAAGCATCTAGAAAGTTGAGCTTCAGAAGTTACATTAAATATGTACATCCTAATGACAACCCATATCCCCAGGTGAAATTTAATGAAGCATTAAAGACTGAACAGTCGTCTCTCCTAGTGGCTGCAGAAGGTCAATATTCCAGGGGGGGGGGGGGAACAAGCCTATGATAAGTAGGTACATACTATTGGTATGTACCAATTTATTAACATTAGGAATTAAAATTTTCAAGGGGGGACAATGGGGCCTTGTCCCCCATGCCTCCGCGGCAACTGGTCAGTCTCTCCCTTAATGAGCTTGAATGTAAACAGCGAGAATAATAATTTTCAATGACATTCAGGTATTTCTTGCTTAATTTGTAAAGTAATTTCATGCCATTCACACTGACAAATTCTGCTCACTGTTTACACGGAATTCTTTTGTCTGGGTTAAATTTTAAGCACTTGCAAAAATCGATCATGTAAACCAAAAAGCACACATTTCCAACTTTCTAAAATTCGTCCTTTTTTCGTAAACGTCTGCCTGATGACTAATCTAATGATACTTACTACTTACATCAAAGAACAGAGTTCGTTCTTATATTATTATGCGATTATTATTGTGACGCGACCACAATTAACCGCTTCTACCCTTATTTAATAATTGAAGTGAGAAACACTTTGAACAAGTAATTAGGCAGAGAAATAAATGCGGATATGATTTTTTCATTAGATTGAATATTTTTAAGTACAGGTGCTGGCATGCACCAGTACAAGGTTATGTATAGTCGAAATCGGAGGCTGAGAAATTCGGATCTGATTTTTTTTAATGAGATTAAATATTTTTAAGTACAGGTGCTGGCATGCACCAGTACAAGGCAATTGAAGTTTGAAATGAAAAAAATACAAGGCGGGCAAGTGGCAACACTCAACCTTCCTAAATTCCTAATACAATCGTCAATCGACTATCAACTATAGAGAATTACTCAAGTGAAAAATTAAAATTTTCCGATGTCTTTCGTTGAGCAATTTTTCTCATGCTATGTTATGTCTAGTCGAAATCGGAGGCTGAGAAATTCGGATCTGATTTTTAATGAGATTGAATATTTTTAAGTACAGGTACTATACCAGTACAAGATAATTTACCTTAAAATTATGAAAAAAATGGGGGATGGCAATGGCAAATGGCAACACTCATCAACCATCCGAACACAATCGACTGCAGAGAATTACTGAAGTCGAAAATTGAAATTTTCCGATTCCGATGCTTTGAAGTTTTGACGGGTTTTCGGAATCGGAATGACGTGGCCACACGCCGTACAGGGGATGTGCAAAAATTACAATTATTCCTGTTCCGCATGAACTCATGAGATCGTGAGATTGATTTTGTAACTTATGGTATGTACGACAATGTAAAAGGATGGGCAGCTAAAACCCACTCCCCCCTTCATTTGAAGATGGCATAAATGCATGGCCCCAATTAATTATAATAAAAAAATAATGTCGGCCGTTAAATTTTGTTTTCTCAAAGCTCTCAAACCATTGGCTCGCTCAAATGTTTGAGATAATTTTATAAATAGAAGATGCTAAGGGGTGAACCACGACTGGCGCATCCACTGTGGCGCGTGGGTCACTTGATACCTCATGTTAAAGATAGCCATATACGCAATGCTTAAGAGAGTGACAAGGTGAGTCCGAATACTTAGTAAATTTGGGTGGCGTCTTTTGCGTATGGCCCCATGGTAGGTTCCTTGCAGGCTCCTCGTTTCCATGTCATTGTGAATGGCGAATGTGAAAATTACTAAAAAGTTCTTGTCTCCTTCCCTATAATGCCACAATGCTACTATAGTTTGGCCAACCGAGACGGATATCTGGCAAGGATAAAGCTGCCGTTTGTCTGCATGCAAAATTTGTCCTTGCCAGATATCAGTCTCGGTTTTTCCTGCAGTACCTACCTACCTACCGAACCAGACTGAACCTGTTAAGTAAAACGCAATTAAGTCAGTAATAAGCGTAGGTAGTAGCTAATTTTGAATACAGGTTTTTTTAAAAAATAGAACTGATTTTTAATAGGTAGAAGTGTGACCAGCTTTTCTATCTATTTGATCTTCTTGGCACTCGTATAATGATTTTTAAGAGTGCCCAATTTTTTCCAAAATACAGATTATCATTTTTGAAAAAAGTGTGTATTAAAAATTACATTCTAAACTGGTTAGTACTTGCTCGTACTTACCTGCTGAACCTATACCTATTAGTAACTGATTTCCAACTTCCAATTAAACCGAAATTCAGAGCATCCCAAACTTCATTAATTATGGAATTTAGTCATAAATCTAGCTAAGAATTCTGTTTCATAATTCTGTAAATATTGAGTAGAATTTCTCAGTGTAAATGGTATAAACATATTTTTTTAAATTACGTGCAAGTGACTGTTATTGTCATCGTTGTTGTTGTAATAAATACGCCTGTAATATAAGTAGTACAAGTACCAGTTTTGTAGGCGTTTAAGAAAAATGTACTGATTTTAAAAATTTGGACTTGTGTTTCAAAATTTCGATGTGTATGATCAATTTTTACGAGTGCTTAAAATTTAACTGAGGCACAAAAATTCCTTGTAAATCATGAGCAGAATTTTTCGGTGTAAATGGTATAAAATTAATTAAAAAATTAAGCAAGAAATACCTGACTGCCATTCCCATCAATCTCGCTGTTTTCATTCAAACTCATTACGGGAGACGACTGTTAAGTCTAATCAGTAATCACATTTCATCTTGAGATATCGGTTGTGACCAGGAAGTAGGAAGTACATACTTAATGTGAATTCTGAAGCTCAACTTTCTAGGTGTTTCCACTTCTAGTAGGTATATTTTATGTAAGTACTTATATTAATTTTTTAATCTATACGTACCTATGTATTGAGTGGGTATTAAAGAATTTAAATGGTTGCAAATTGGAGACTTAAAATACTATGTTTGTGTGTGAATGATATGCTAATTGCATTTCGATTATAATCCCGCATTTAGCATTCCCGGATTTTATACAAGATTCGCGATGAACTCGTGCTACACAGCTCATCATTCATGGAAACATCAAATCCAATTCCTGTCCAGCCTCTTGCTGTTTCCCAGTCAATCAGATTTAATTGATGCATGGTGAAATTAGTGTATGAAAATATTTCAAGGATTTTATAATTTTAAAAAAGATGCAAAGAACTGTCAGTGGATGTTCTTTTTACATGTTTTTGAAAAGGTGTAAAATATTCTACTTGCATCTTTTTTGAAAAGGTGCAAAATATTATAATTCAATGTTTTTAAAAAGGTGCAAAATGTTCCATTTTACATATTGTGGAACATAGTTTATTTGCATGTTTTTTAAACATGCAAAATGTTCAATTTACTAGTTTTTTGAAAAGTGCAAAATTTTCTCATTCAATGTTTTAAAAAGGTGCAAAATGTTCCATTTTACATATTGTGGAAAATTTTTTATTTGCATGTTTTTTAAACATGCAAAATGTTCAATTTACTAGTTTTTTAAAAAGTGCCTTTCCTATTTATTTACATGTTTTTGAAATGTGCAAAATGTACTTTTTACATGTTTTTGAAAAAGTGCAATATATTCTATTTACATGCTTTTGAAAAAGTGTAAAATATTCTACATAATTCAATGTTTTTGAAAAGGTGCTAATACTAATGTTAATAACGTGTTTTTGAAATGTGCAAAATGTACTTTTACAGCTCTGTACCGAGAACATTTTGCTACCAGTTTCAAAATCATATCACGAAAATAAACTGTTCCTTTCCAGAAATTGTATGCGATCGTAGAGATTCTTAACATGATAACATAGATTGCATACATTTTCTGGAAAGGAACATAAGAGGACCTGCTTTTCCCACCACCGTTTTTACCACCGCCAACGAAAACTTTTCATGAGACTGGAAAATAGATGAGTCAGTATTTTAGTGTTTTTAAAAAGGTGCTAATGCTTATGTTAAGTACGTGTTTTTGTGATGTGTATAATGTTTTATTTGCGTGTTTTTTCAACATGCAAAATTTTAAATTTACTTGTTTTTTGAAAAGTGCAAAATTTTCTATTAACGTGTTTTTAAAATGTGCAAAATGTACTGTTTACATGTTTTTTGAAAAGGTCAAAATATTCTATTTACTAATTTACTTGATTTTTTGAAAAATGCACAAGTTTCTATTTACATGCTTTCATGAAAATGTCATTTTCATTTTTTTCTGTAGATAGTGCATCTTGATTATAGCTAAAAATGGATATGGGTCATTTTAGTTCTTATTAATAATTAATTAAAATACTGACACATTCACTTAAAATGGATTCCGCGGGACCAACCAAAACGGTCCGTTATAACCGATTTCTCTTTTAACCGTTTAAGGGATTTCCCTTTTAAGCGGGTATTATTTTTTTTAATTTATATGTTGTGAAAAAGGAAGTTATTTACACTGTTGTCCGTGGACAGTTATTTAGATTAAAAAAGTCAGTTAATTCAGATTGTTTAGATTTATTTTGATTTTGATGTTGACGCACACATTAACATAAGCTTAAATTATGAAGATTCGAAAATACAGTATTTGTGTGCCCTAAAAAATATAGTTGTACACTGATTGTAGTTTCTCTATCATAGAGAATTTCATGGAAGCATTGCAGGTTAGAGTCAAAGTCAAAAGTACAACTAACAACTGACAACCAAGAAAGCTTTATAATCTATAAATACGACGACCTACTTAGATAATGTAAATGTTTAGATAAGAGATAAAATAAGTGCAGTTTAGTTATCAAGAACAGTAGTGCTCCACTTTTGTTCGGCTCTGTATTACTTTTCTTTTTATTACTTCTATTTTCCTTCAAAAATCCATTTTAAGTGACTACAAATACCAAAAAAGGTAAAAAACGACCCTTTTAAACGATAATCCCGTTTATGGTTCCCTTATAACCGGATAATGTTAACATTGAATGGCTGGCCAACCAAACACTTCAAATCTGTCCCGTTTAGGCGGTTTTCCCTTTTAACAGAATCCCTTTTTTGTCCCTTTTTTGAATTTGTCAGTACACTTAAAAAACTTAAATGATATAGTAAGAAACCTTGTAAGAGCACAGCCAACTAGATATATACCTAGTAGTAGTATATATCTAGCTGGCTGTGGTAAGAGATGTTTCTATTATGTTGAGTAGTACTGTTGGTACTTGGTAAGAAAGAAGTACAAAGTACGTTTGGAGTTGAAGCTAGAATTTTTGAATTTCTAGTTTTTTAAGGCAATATGCAATACAGACAAATCCGATTATAAGGGACTTCGCGGGACCGGCAAAATCTGTCCCTTATAGCCGATTTCCCGTGTAACAGTTTAAGGGATTTCCCTAGTAAGCAGACGCATTTTAAGGAAAAAAATTTATGTGTATGCATTTGAATATTTTATTGTTAGTTATAGTCAAGATGTATACAGAATAAAGAAGAAATATTTAAATTATTTAAAATAATCAGTTAATGTAGTTTGCTTGGTTTTGTTTTGACTTAGAAAAGCACTCGACAATCAATTCGACTTATAACACGTGAACTAATTCCGGTTTTTTTGATTACGTCTACTTGTTTATGAATATTTTTAGCTTTTGTAAAAAGCTTTTGTCGTACTTTTGTGCAGTACTTATCGAGTTCCTTTTTCTCTTCGACGACATTGTAAACTGCCTGGAAGTCTACTGGAAGCAGTGAAGTTTAAAGTCAAGACTATTTCCAGCAACCCCGAAAGCCGTGAAATCTATAAATACGATGACCTGCTTAAATGTAAAATAATGATAATTCATAGATAAGAGAAGAAATACAAAAAAAGAGATAGCAGACAACCAGTTAATAAATACAGTAGTCCTTCACTACATCGGCCCTGCCATTTCCTTTGTATTTTCAATGTTTTTCTTGAAAATTCCCTTAAAAGTGGTCTAGAATTCCATAAAATGGTCCTAAATGCGTCCCTTACAACCAAATTATCCCTAACATCGGTTCCCTTAAATCCGGACAATTTTAACATTGTAAGCATAGCCAGCCAACCAAATGATTTAAATTTGGCCCTTTTAGCAGGATATCCCTTTAAACCGGATCCCTTATAGTCGGATTTGTCTGTAATATGAAAATGTTCTGGTTATAAAAGTCAAAAGAGCAAAACTATACAACGAAATATTATTAAAATTGTAGAGTAGTAGTGAGTGGAGATTGAGTTATACTAATAGCGTATTGTGTTGCATTTAGATTACATGCTTACCTACCTACGTATTTTTATTAAGCCAAAGAAATGCAGATTAGTTCTTCGTGAATTACTTGTGCATTATGTTTTGAACGAGTGGATCAGATAAAAAAAGGAAATAAAATGTTGTATTGTTGTTAATTCATGTGGCTGTGACTGTGGTATGTTTAAGAAATTATCGTATCAAAATATCAATGCAATCCTGGAGAAGATTCAGTTTTTTACACGTACTATGACATGTTGATGTTATAACCTTGGAGCAGACAATAGAGAGAACTTACTTGACTTCCAGGAATCAATATTATATTTCACTTCGATTATAATATAATAATAAATGACAATGAATATAATATACCCCGTCAGTTCAGTTTAAGCCTAATAAATATTGAAATGCTGTCAGTGTACGTCTTTATGGATCGTAATCACAGTGCAGGAAGTTCTTCAGTGCATAGCATAATATTAGTTTTAATGGATTTTCACGCATGCTCTTCTCCATACAATTCGTGGCTAATTTTGTCAATAGGAAAGTGTGCATTTTGTGAAAAGTATGCATTTACCTTAGTCCCGGACCTGGGCCTTTGTTTTATAGCTAAGTCAGGTTGAGATCTATACATATTTTACAAGTTGTATTTTGAACTTTTTAATTTTTTTGTACTTAAACTAATTCGTGTCAGGGTTAGAATATTCTACGACCTGAGATATTTCTATTAGTGTCGTTTCACTACTAATGATGAGTATGTAAGTGCATCAATTTAAATAATGTTTTACTTACCTAAATAAGTAAGCTTTTCAATACCGAAGTTAATGTTTAAAACAATAATGAATATTGTATCCTTTTTTCAATACGAGCTATGCATAATACTATTTTGTAATCTTCCAAATCAGTGCTTAGTGGAAATTAGGATGTGACAAATTATTATATTTGACTGACAATTTCGTAAAATCTGACTGTATGAAATTGCAGAAATGTCAGCAGTCGGCCTGGAGTAGGAAATTTACGGGCACGGTACACGGCTTGGGTACGGACCACAGGCATATATCCACTATTGTTTTGTAGGCTTGACAGGGGGAGGTGCTAAAGGTGGCAAAAACGACGGAATTTTTTGTTGAGGTGGGGAATGTGAGATTGGGGACGTTCTTAGCAGCATTCCGAATTTCAGACTTATGAGAAAAATACGGCATAGTCCAAATAAAAGTTACCCTGCAAGCATCTCGGCGGAAGCAAAAAATTGTAAATGGACGTGCAAGACGTATTACAATCCACGACAAGTTATTAGGAGCATTTTTCTTTAAATTGACTAGTTCATAATATATAATAATTTAATCCATTACAGTGCTTGTAGTCGCCACAGTAATGCGAAATATAATAAATTAGACTTCGTTTACTATTTTGCTTCTAATGTTGGTAAAGATAGTTATTATTACTTAAAAGTTTATTTTATCAGCTTTAAAAATAATTTATTTTTCATTTTAATTTGCTGTCGTTAATAAGATACTAAAAAAATAATCAAACACAACTACCAATAGATTACTCTTTTTAGAATACTATTATTTTGTTTATTAATAATAATTCCGTTGTTTTGTTTGAAACAAAAAAAACACCATCTTTACCGGTCTTTCTTGCGGCGACTCTAATTGCACTTCACAACACTATTTCGATTTTTTTATCTTTTAAAAAATTTCTATTAAAATCAGTGTAAGACACGGAGCCGGTGACCGGTGGGACCGATTGCACTGACCGAAGCTCCGGTCAGTAAAATCGAAAACATAGCAGGCACGCTCGGGCTCATTTTTTTGTTCAAATCCCATGCTTAGTGGACGAGTCTTTCCTCCCGGGCTCAGGCTGGCTCAAATTGAGGTAGTTTTTTCAAGAAAAAGGGACCCTCGGTCATTTTTTTTAAGAGCTCGTTAGGGACCGATTGACTTGCACTGATTAAAATTGCAAAATTGTGTGTTCTGCAATACAAAAAATGCTTAGTTTTGATATTTTCTAGATAAATGTTGTTACATTCCGTACGTAGGACGAGCCGCGTTACTTATACAATTTACAATTCTGTTGCTTTTGCTACAGAAGTTGGCTAACTAATTTCAGTCGTTGGATGTAGTCGCGCATTCCTCAAAGTCTTTAGCCTCCATTGCTTCAGGCTTGCACTAGTGCAAAGTATTTTAGACGACATTGTTTATTGACAAAGCTTCAATTATTAACCCTTCCATGATTAAGCTAGTTTGAAACTTTTGGCCCGCAAAACTTTTTAAATAGCTATTTTGGTAAAAATCCAATATAGCACATTTGTGAACTTTTGTAGCGCGCAAAATTTGACTTTGGCGTTGTTGCTAATTTCGACTAAAATTGAGAAGCTTGCTGTCACGTGGTAAACAAAATTGGCAAAATTCAATTTTTTTAATTTTTTTCTGTAAACCACTTCAAACGCCCAATCATGCCATTCTGCACATTTTTTGTTTCAACTGTGATTTTGTACAGGAAATTTGTTACGAATTGCAAATAATCGTTGTTTTTTCACTTTTTTGTATTCAATGTTTCTCCTAGACTAAGTACTCTAGAGCTAAGCTTAGTGAACCATTACGTAGGCACATTCAACAGCTACATTTCCTATGCGAACACCTTTGGAGTGTCTGTAAAAGCCACAATGCTACGGATTCGTATATGTCACCCTAAATTCCTTTGTTAATCAAACCTTATTTGGATGCTACCGCGGAAAGTTTTTAACGCATAGCCACGTGTAATAGCTCATTCAAAAGCCCCTAAAAATCTGCACAAGCACGTGCAATTTTAAAGTTTTGCAACTGCTAGTTTAGCAAATTTTAAAAAATAATTACATTTTAACGTTTATATGCAACGTTGCGCCGTAATTTTGAATTTTGGCGTCCAAATTTTTTTCGACAATTTGATTACACCAAACTCCACGAGTTGAAGCGTACACATTCAAATTTTGCGTAAAAATGCTGGAACATGAAAATTGTACACGACAAGTAGAAAATTTATTTTTGGAATTTGACAAATATCTTTAATCCCATTAGGCTGAAAATTACGCAAAACAAGAGTAATCCGTACATTTACAGCCTCTATTAGTATGCATAACAATAAATGATCTGAGTGCAGTAAGGCAACGAATAAATGCAATAGTGAATTTTCAATAAGCTTGCAAAAATAAGGGTTAACTGAGTTTTGCAAATTTTCCCCACAACTAAAAACAACGCAGATAATTACCATTTCATGGACTTTATGAATTGCTTCAATTATGTCATGCAATATGCAGGTCACAAAACTAAAAATATTGTAAAATTTTCAAAAATACAAAATTTTAATTTTTGCGCATTACCTGAGTTTTGCAAATTTTCCCCACAACTAAAAACAACGCAGATAATTACCATTTCATGTACTTTATGAATTGCTTTATTTATGTCATGCAATATGCAGGTCACAAAACTAAAAATATTTTAAAATTCGCAAAAATACAAAATTTTTGTTTTTGCGCATTACCTGAATTTGGCAAATTTTCCCCAAAACTAAAAAAAACGCAGATAATAACCATTTTATGGACTTTATGAATTGATTTATTTATGTCATGCAATATGCAGGTCACAAAACTAAAAATATTTCTAAATTTGCTTAAATACAAAATTTTAGTTTTTGCGCACTAACTGAGTTTTGCAAATTTTTCCCACAACTAAAAACAAGGCAGATAATTACTATTTTATGAACTTTATGAATTGCTTCATATATGTTATGCAATATGCAGGTCACAAAACTAAAAATATCTTAAAATTTGCAAAAATACAAAATTTTAGTTTTTGCGCATTAACTGAGTTTGGCAAATTTCACCCACAACTAAGAACAACGCAGATACTAACCATTTTATGGACTTTAGGAATTGCTTTATTTATGTCATGCAATATGAAGGTCACAAAACTAAAAATATTTTAAAATTTGCAGAAATACAAAATTTTAGTTTTTGCGCATTAACTAAGTTTTGCAAATTTTTCCTAAAACTAAAAACAACGCAGATAATAATTATTTTATGGACTTTATAAATTGCTTTATTTATGTCATGCAATATGCAGGTCACAAAACTAAAAATATGTTAAAATTTGCAAAAATACAAAATTTTAGTTTTTGCGCATTAACTGAGTTTGGCAAATTTCACCCACAACTAAGAACAACGCAGATACTAACTATTTTATGGACTTTAAGAATTGCTTTATTTATGTCATGCAATATGAAGGTCACAAAACTAAAAATATTTTAAAATTTGCAAAAATACAAAATTTTAGTTTTTGCGCATTAACTAAGTTTTGCAAATTTTTCCTAAAACTAAAAACAACGCAGATAATAATTATTTTATGGACTTTATAAATTGCTTTATTTATGTCATGCAAAATGCAGGTCACAAAACTAAAAATATTTTTAAATTTGCAAAAATACAAAATTTTAGTTTTTGCGCATTAACTAAGTTTTGCAAATTTTTCCTAAAACTAAGAACAACGCAGATAATTATTATTTTATGGACTTTAAAAATTGCTTTATTTATGTCATGCAATATGCAGGTCACAAAACTAAAAATATTTTAAAATTTGCAAAAATACAAAATTTTAGTTTTTGCGCATTACCTGAGTTTTGCAAATTTTCCCCACAACTAAAAACAACGCAGATAATTACCATTTTATGGACCTTATGAATTGCTTTATATAAGTCATGCAATTTGCAGGTCACAAAACTAAAAATATTTTAAAATTTGCAAAAATAAAAATTTTTAGTTTTTGCGCATTACCTGAGTTTGACAAATTTCCCCCACAACTAAAAACCAAGCAGATAATTACCATATAATGGACTTTATGAATTTCTTTCTTTATGTTATGCAATATGCAGGTTACAAAACTAAAAATATTGTAAAATTTGCACAAATACAAAATTTTAGTTTTTGCGCAATAACTGAGTTTTGCAAATTTTCCCCACAACTGAAAACAACTCAGATAATTACTATATAATGGACTTCATAAATTGCTTTATTTATGTCATGCAATATGCAGGTCACAAAACTAAAAATATTTTAAAATTTGCAAAAATACCAAATTTTAGTTTTTGCGCATTAACTGAGTTTAGGAAATTTCCCCTACAACTAAAAACAACGCAGATAATTAATATTTCATGGACTTGATGAATTGCTTTATTTATGTCATGCAATATGCAGGTCATAAAACAAAAAATATTCTTAAATTTGCAACAATACAAATTTTTAGTTTTTGCGCACTAACTGAGTTTTGCAAATTTTTCCCACAACTAAAAACAACGCAGATAATGACCATTTTATGGACTTTATGAATTGCTTTATATATGTCATGCAATATGCAGGTCATAAAACTAAAAATATTTTAAAATTTGCAAAAATTCAAAATTTGAGTTTTTGCGCATTAACTGAGTTTGGGAAATTTCACCCACAACTAAGAACAACGCAGATAATTACTATTTTATGGACTTTTAGAATTGCTTTATTTATGTCATGCAATATGCAGGTCACAAAACTAAAAATATTTTAAAATTTGCAAAAATACAAAATTTTAGTTTTTGCGCATTAACTAAGTTTTGCAAATTTTTCCTAGAACTAAAAACAACGCAGATAAATAATATTTTATAAACTTTGTAAATTGCTTTATTTATGTCATGCAAAATGCAGGTCACAAAACTAAAAATATTTTTAAATTTGCTTTAATACAAAATTTTAGTTTTTGCGCATTAACTTAGTTTTGCAAATTTTTCCTGAAACTAAAAACAACGCAGATAATTATTATTTCATGGACTTTAAAAATTGCTTTATTTATGTCATTCAATATGCAGGTCACAAAACTAAAAATATTTGAAAATTTGCAAAAATACAAAATTTTAGTTTTTGCGCATTAACTGAGTTTTGCAAATTTTCCCCACAAATAAAAACAACGCAGATAATTACTATTTTATGGACCTTATGAATTGCTTTATATAAGTCATGCAATTTGCAGGTCACAAAACTAAAAATATTTTAAAATTTGCAAAAATACAACATTTTAGTTTTTGCGCATTAACTGAGTTTGACAAATTTCCCCTACAACTAAAAACAACGCAGATAATTACTATATATTGGACTTTATGAATTTCTTTATTTATGTTATGCAATATGCAGGTCACAAAACTAAAAATATTTTAAAATTCGCAAAAATACAAAATTTTAGTTTTTGCGCATTAACTGAGTTTTGCAAATTTTCCCCACAACTAAAAACAACTCAGATATTTACTATATAATAGACTTTATAAATTGCTTCATTCATGTCATGCAATATGCAGGTCACAAAACTAAAAATATTTTAAAATTCGAAAAAATACAAAATGTTAGTTTTTGCGCATTAACTGAGTTTTGCAAATTTTCCCAACAACTAAAAACAACGCAAATAATTACCATTTTATGGACTTAATGAATTGCTTTATTTATGTCATGCAATATGCAGGTCACAAAACTAAAAATATTTAAAAATTCGCAAAAATACAAAATTTTAGCTTTTGCGCATTAACTGAGTTTGGCAAATTTCCCCCACAACTAAAAACAACACAGATAATAACAATTTTATTGACTTCATGAATTGATTTATTTATGTCATGCAATATGCAGGTCAGAAAACTAAAAATATTTTTAAATTTGCTTAAATACAAAATTTTTGTTTTTGCGCATTAACTGAGTTTGGCAAATTTCCCCCACAACTAAAAACAACGCAGATAATAACCATTTAATAGACTTTATGAATTGATTTATTTATGTCATGCAATATGCAGGTCATAAAACTAAAAATATTTTAAAATTTGCAAAAATACAAAATTTTAGTTTTTGCGCATTAACAGAGTTTTGCAAATTTTTCCTACAACCTAAAACAACGCAAATAATTACCATTTAATAGACTTTATGAATGGCCTTATATATGTCATGCAATATGCAGGTCAGAAAACTAAAACTATTTTAAAATTTGCAAAAATTCAAAATTTTAGTTTTTGCGCATTAACTAAGTTTGGCAAATTTCACCCACAACTAAGAACAACGCAGATAATAACCATTTTATGGACTTTAAGAATTGCTTTATTAATGTCATGCAATATGCAGGTCACAAAACTAAAAATATTTTTAAATTTGCAAAAATACAAAATTTTAGTTTTTGCGCATTAAATAAGTTTTGCAAATTTTTCCTAAAACTAAAAACAACGCAGATAATTAATATTTTACGGACTTTATAAATTGCTTTATTTATGTCATGCAATATGCAGGTCACAAAACTAAAAATATTTTTAAATTTGCTTAAATACAAAATTTTAGTTTTTGCGCATTAACTTAGTTTTGCAAATTTTTCCTAAAACTAAAAACAACGCAGATAATTACCATTTTATGGACCTTATGAATTTTTTTATATAAGTCGTGCAATTTGCAGGTCACAAAACTAAAAATATTTTAAAATTTGCAAAAATACAAAATTTTAGTTTTTGCGCATTAACTGAGTTTGACAAATTTCCCCCACAACTAAAAACAACGCAGATAATTACCATATAATGGACTTTATGAATTTCTTTATTTATGTTATGCAATATGCAGGTCACAAAACTAAAAATATTTTAAAATTTGCAAAAATACAAAATTTTAGTTTTTGCGCATTACCTGAGTTTTGCAAATTTTCCCCACAACTAAAAACAACTCAGATAATTACTTTATGATGAACTTTATAAATTGCTTCATTTATGTCATGCAATATGCAAGTCATAAAACTAAAAATATTTTAAAATTTGCAAAAATACAAAATTTAAGTTTTTGCGCACTAACTGAGTTTTGCAAATTTTTCCCACAACTAAAAACAACGCTGATAATTACCATTTTATGAACTTCATAAATTGCTTTATATATGTTATGCAATATGCAGGTCACAAAACAAAAAATATTTTAAGAATTGCAAAAATGCAAAATTTTAGTTTTTGCGCAATAACTGAGTTTGGCAAATTTCTCCCACAACTAAGAACAACGCAGATAATTTTTATTTTATGGACTTAATGAATTGCTGTATTTATTGCATGCAATATGCAGGTCACAAAACTAAAAACATTTTAAAATTTGCAAAAATACAAAATTTTAGTTTTTGCGCATTAACTAAGTTTTGCAAATTTTCCCCACAACTAAAAACAAAGCAGATGATTACCATTTTATGGACTTTATGAATTGCTTTATATATGTCATGCAATATGCAGGTCACAAAACTAAAAATATTTTAAAATTCGCAAAAATACAAAATTTTAGTTTTTGCGCAATAACTGAGTTTAGCAAATTTCTTCCACAACTAACAACAACTCAGATATTTACTATATTATAGACTTTATAAATTGCTTCATTCATGTCATGCAATATGCAGGTCACAAAACTAAAAATATTTTAAAATTCGAAAAAATACAAAATGTTAGTTTTTGCGCATTAACTGAGTTTTGCAAATTTTCCCCACAACTAAAAACAACTCAGATATTTACTATATAATAGACTTTATAAATTGCTTCATTCATGTCATGCAATATGCAGGTCACAAAACTAAAAATATTTTAAAATTCGAAAAAATACAAAATGTTAGTTTTTGCGCATTAACTGAGTTTTGCAAATTTTCCCAACAACTAAAAACAACGCAAATAATTACCATTTTATGGACTTAATGAATTGCTTTATTTATGTCATGCAATATGCAGGTCACAAAACTAAAAATATTTAAAAATTCGCAAAAATACAAAATTTTAGCTTTTGCGCATTAACTGAGTTTGGCAAATTTCCCCCACAACTAAAAACAACGCAGATAATAACAATTTTATTGACTTCATGAATTGATTTATTTATGTCATGCAATATGCAGGTCAGAAAACTAAAAATATTTTTAAATTTGCTTAAATACAAAATTTTTGTTTTTGCGCATTAACTGAGTTTGGCAAATTTCCCCCACAACTAAAAACAACGCAGATAATAACCATTTAATAGACTTTATGAATTGATTTATTTATGTCATGCAATATACAGGTCATAAAACTAAAAATATTTTAAAATTTGCAAAAATACAAAATTTTAGTTTTTGCGCATTAACAGAGTTTTGCAAATTTTTCCTACAACCTAAAACAACGCAAATAATTACCATTTAATAGACTTTATGAATGGCCTTATATATGTCATGCAATATGCAGGTCAGAAAACTAAAACTATTTTAAAATTTGCAAAAATTCAAAATTTTAGTTTTTGCGCATTAACTAAGTTTGGCAAATTTCACCCACAACTAAGAACAACGCAGATAATAACCATTTTATGGACTTTAAGAATTGCTTTATTAATGTCATGCAATATGCAGGTCACAAAACTAAAAATATTTTTAAATTTGCAAAAATACAAAATTTTAGTTTTTGCGCATTAAATAAGTTTTGCAAATTTTTCCTAAAACTAAAAACAACGCAGATAATTAATATTTTACGGACTTTATAAATTGCTTTATTTATGTCATGCAATATGCAGGTCACAAAACTAAAAATATTTTTAAATTTGCTTAAATACAAAATTTTAGTTTTTGCGCATTAACTTAGTTTTGCAAATTTTTCCTAAAACTAAAAACAACGCAGATAATTACCATTTTATGGACCTTATGAATTTTTTTATATAAGTCGTGCAATTTGCAGGTCACAAAACTAAAAATATTTTAAAATTTGCAAAAATACAAAATTTTAGTTTTTGCGCATTAACTGAGTTTGACAAATTTCCCCCACAACTAAAAACAACGCAGATAATTACCATATAATGGACTTTATGAATTTCTTTATTTATGTTATGCAATATGCAGGTCACAAAACTAAAAATATTTTAAAATTTGCAAAAATACAAAATTTTAGTTTTTGCGCATTACCTGAGTTTTGCAAATTTTCCCCACAACTAAAAACAACTCAGATAATTACTTTATGATGAACTTTATAAATTGCTTCATTTATGTCATGCAATATGCAAGTCATAAAACTAAAAATATTTTAAAATTTGCAAAAATACAAAATTTAAGTTTTTGCGCACTAACTGAGTTTTGCAAATTTTTCCCACAACTAAAAACAACGCTGATAATTACCATTTTATGAACTTTATAAATTGCTTTATATATGTTATGCAATATGCAGGTCACAAAACAAAAAATATTTTAAGAATTGCAAAAATGCAAAATTTTAGTTTTTGCGCAATAACTGAGTTTGGCAAATTTCTCCCACAACTAAGAACAACGCAGATAATTTTTATTTTATGGACTTAATGAATTGCTGTATTTATTGCATGCAATATGCAGGTCACAAAACTAAAAACATTTTAAAATTTGCAAAAATACAAAATTTTAGTTTTTGCGCATTAACTAAGTTTTGCAAATTTTCCTTACAACTAAAAACAAAGCAGATGATTACCATTTTATGGACTTTATGAATTGCTTTATATATGTCATGCAATATGCAGGTCACAAAAATAAAAATATTTTAAAATTCGCAAAAATACAAAATTTTAGTTTTTGCGCAATAACTGAGTTTAGCAAATTTCTTCCACAACTAACAACAACGCAGTTAATTTTTATTTTATGGACTTAATGAATTGCTGTATTTATTTAATGCAATATGCAGGTCACAAAACTAAAAACATTTTAAAATTTGCAAAAATACAACATTTTAGTTTTTGCGCATTAACTGAGTTTTGCAAATTTTCCCCACAACTAAAAACAACTCAGATATTTACTATATAATAGACTTTATAAATTGCTACATTTATGTCATGCAATATGCAGGTCACAAAACTAAAAATATTTTTTAATTTGCTTAAATACAAAATTTTAGTTTTTGCGCATTAACTTAGTTTTGCAAATTTTCCCCACAACTAAAAACAACTCAGATAATTACTATATAATGAACTTTATAAATTGCTTCATTTATGTCATGCAATATGCAGGTCATAATACTAAAAATATTTTAAAATTTGCAAAAATACAAAATTTAAGTTTTTGCGCACTAACTGAGTTTTGCAAATTTTTCCCACAACTAAAAACAACGCAGATAATTACTATTTTATGAACTTTATGAATTGCTTTTTATATGTTATGCAATATGCAGGTCACAAAACAAAAAATATTTTATTTGCAAAAATGCAAAATTTTAGTTTTTGCGCAATAACTGAGTTTGGCGAATTTCTCCCACAACTCAGAACAACGCAGATGATTTTTATTTTATGGACTTAATGAATTGCTGTATTTATTGCATGCAATATGCAGGTCACAAAACTAAAAACATTTTAAAATTTGCAAAAATACAAAATTTTAGTTTTTGCGCATTAACTGAGTTTTGCAAATTTTCCCCACAACTAAAAACAACGCAGATGATTACCATTTTATGGACTTTATAAATTGCTTTATTTATGTCATGCAATATGCAGGTCACAAAACTAAAAATATTTTAAAATTCGCAAAAATACAAAATTTTAGTTTTTGCGCAATAACTGAGTTTGGCAAATTTCTTCCACAACTAAGAACAACGCAGTTAATTTTTATTTTATGGACTTAATGAATTGCTGTATTTATTTTATGCAATATGCAGGTCACAAAACTAAAAACATTTTAAAATTTGCAAAAATACAAAATTTTAGTTTTTGCGCACTAACTAAGTTTTGCAAATTTTCCCCACAACTAAAAACAACGCAGATAATCACCATTTTATGGACTTTATGAATTGTTATATATATGTCATGCAATATGCAGGTCACAAAACTAAAAATATTTTAAAATTTGCAAAAATACAAAATTTTAGTTTTTGCGCATTAACTGAGTTTGACAAATTTCCCCCACAACTAAAAACTACGCAGATAATTACCATATAATGGACTTTATGAATTTCTTTATTTATGTTATGCAATATGCAGGTCACAAAACTAAAAATATTTTAAAATTTGCAAAAATACAAAATTTTAGTTTTTGCGCATTACCTGAGTTTTGCAAATTTTCCTTTACAACTAAAAACAACTCAGATAATTACTATTTTATAAACTTTATAAATTGCTTCATTTATGTCATGCAATATGCAGGTCATAAAACTAAAAATATTTTAAAATTTGCAAAAATACAAAATTGAAGTTTTTGCGCACTAACTGAGTTTTGCAAATTTTTCCCACAACTAAAAACAACGCAGATAATTACCATTTTATGAACTTTATAAATTGCTTTATATATGTTATGCAATATGCAGGTCACAAAACAAAAAATATTTTAAAATTTGCAAAAATGCAAAATTCAAGTTTTTGCGCAATAACTGAGTTTGGCAAATTTCTCCCACAACTAAGAACAACGCAGATAATTTTCATTTTATGGACTTAATGAATTGCTGTATTTATTGCATGCAATATGCAGGTCACAAAACTAAAAACATTTTAAAATTTGCAAAAATACAAAATTTTAGTTTTTGCGCATTAACTGAGTTTTGCAAATTTTCCCCACAACTAAAAACAACGCAGATAATTATCATTTTATGGACTTTATGTATTGCTTTATATATGTCATGCAATATGCAGGTCACAAAACTAAAAATATTTTAAAATTTGCAAAAATACAAAATTTTAGTTTTTGCGCTTCAACTGAGTTTTGCAAATTTTCCCCACAACTAAAAACAACGCAGATGATTACTAATTCATAGACTTTATAAATTGATTTTTTTATGTCATGCAATATGCAGGTCACAAAACTAAAAATATTTCAAAATTCGCAAAAATACAAAATTTTAGTTTTTGCGCATTAACTGAGTTTGGCAAATTTCCCCTACAACTAAAAACAACGCAGATAATAACTGTTTTATGGACTTTATGAATTGATTTATTCATGTAATGCAATATGCAGGTCACAAAACTAAAAATATTTTTAAATTTGCTTAAATACAAAATTTTAGTTTTTGCGCATTAACTGAGTTTGGCAAATTTCCCCCACAACTAAAAACAACGCAGATAATAACTATTTTATGGACTGTATAAATTGCTTTATTTATGTCATGCAATATGCAGATCACAAAACTAAAAATATTTTAAAATTTGCCAAAATACACAATTCTAGTTTTTGCGCATAAACTGAGTTTTGCAAATTTTCCCCACAACTAAAAACAACGCAGATGATCATTATTTCATAGACTTTATAAATTGCTTTATTTATGTCATGCAATATGCAGGTCACAAAACTAAAAATATTTTAAAATTTGCAAAAATAAAAAATTTTAGTTTTTGCGCATTAACTGAGTTTTGCAAATTTTCCCCACAACTAAAAACAACGCAGATAATAACCATTTTATGGACTTTAGAAATTGCTTCATTTATGTCATGCAATATGCAGGTCACAAAACTAAAAATATTTTAAAATTTGCAAAAATACAAAATTTTAGTTTTTGCGCATTAACTGAGTTTGGCAAATTTCCCCGACAACTAGAAACAACGCAGATAATTACTTTTTTATAGACCTAATAAATGCTTTATTTATGTCATGCAATATGCAGGTCACAAAACTAAAAATATTTTAAAATTTGCAAAAATTCAAAATTTTAGTTTTTGCGCATTAACTGAGTTTGGCAAATTTCACCCACAACTAAGAACATTGCAGATAATTACCATTTTATAGACTTTATGAATTGATTTATTTATGTCATGCAATATGCAGGTCACAAAACTAAAAATATTTAAAAATTTGCAAAAATACAAAATTCTAGTTTTTGCGCATTAACTGAGTTTTGCAAATTTTCCCCACAACTAAAAACAACGCAGATAATTACCATTTCATGGACTTCATAAATTGCTTTATTTATGTCATGCAATATGCAGGTCACAAAACTAAAAATATTTTAAAATTCGCAAAAATACAAAATTTTAGTTTTTGCGCAATAACTGAGTTTGGCAAATTTCTCCCACAACTAAGAACAACGCAGATGATTGCTTTTTTATGGACTTAATAAATTGCTGTATTTATTTTATGCAATATGCAGATCACAAAACTAAAAACATTTTAAAATTTGCAAAAATACAAAATTTTAGTTTTTGCGCACTAACTAAGTTTTGCAAATTTTCCCCACAACTAGAAACAACGCAGATAATTACTTTTCTATAGACCTAATAAATGCTTTATTTATGTCATGCAATATGCAGGTTACAAAACTAAAAATATTTAAAAATTTGCAAAAATACAAAATTTTAGTTTTTGCGCATTAACTAAGTTTTGCAAATTTATCCTAAAACTAAAAACAACGCAGATAATTATTATTTTATGGACTTTATAAATTGCTTTATTTACGTCATGCAATATGCAGGTCACAAAACTAAAAATATTTTAAAATTTGCAAAAATACAAAATTTTAGTTTTTGCGCATTAACTGAGTTTTGCAAATTTTCCCCACAACTAAAAACAACGCAGATAATTACCATTTTATAAACCTTATGAATTGCTTTATATAAGTTATGCAACATGCAGGTCACAAAACTAAAAATATTTTAAAATTTGCAAAAATACAAAATTTTAGTTTTTGCGCATTAACTGAGTTTGACAAATTTTCCCCACAACTGAAAACAACGCAAATAATTACCATATATAGGACTTCATGAATTTCGTTATTTATGTTATGCAATATGCAGGTCACAAAACTAAAAATATTTTAAAATTCGCAAAAATACAAAATTTCAGTTTTTGCGCATTAACTGAATTTGGCAAATTTTTTCCAAAACTAATAACAACGCAAATAATAACCATTTTATGGACTTTATAAATTGCTTTATTTATGTCATGCAATATGCAGATCACAAAACTAAAAATATTTTGAAATTTGCAAAAAAAAAAATTCTAGTTTTTGCGCATTAACTGAGTTTTGCAAATTTTCCCCACAACTAAAAACAACGCAGATAATTACCATTTCATGTACTTCATAAATTGCTTTATTTATGTCATGCAATATGCAGGTCACAAAACTTAAAATATTTTAAAATTCGCAAAAATACAAAATTTTAGTTCTTGCGCAATAACTGAGTTTGGCAAATTTCTCCCACAACTAAGAACAACGCAGATGATTGCTTTTTTATAGACTTAATAAATTGCTGTATTTATTTTATGCAATATGCAGATCACAAAACTAAAAACATTTTAAAATTTGCAAAAATACAAAATTTTAGTTTTTGCGCACTAACTAAGTTTTGCAAATTTTCCCCACAACTTGAAACAACGCAGATAATTACTTTTTTATAGACCTAATAAATGCTTTATTTATGTCATGCAATATGCAGGTTACAAAACTAAAAATATTTAAAAATTTGCAAAAATACAAAATTTTAGTTTTTGCGCAATAACTAAGTTTTGCAAATTTTTCCTAAAACTAAAAACAACGCAGATAATTATTATTTTATGGACTTTATAAATTGCTTTATTTATGTCATGCAATATGCAGGTCACAAAACTAAAAATATTTTAAAATTTGCAAAAATACAAAATTTTAGTTTTTGCGCATTAACTGAGTTTTGCAAATTTTCCCCACAACTAAAAACAACGCAGATAATTACCATTTTATAAACCTTATGAATTGCTTTATATAAGTTATGCAACATGCAGGTCACAAAACTAAAAATATTTTAGAATTTGCAAAAATACAAAATTTTAGTTTTTGCGCATGAACTGAGTTTGACAAATTTCCCCCACAACTGAAAACAACGCAAATAATCACCATATATAGGACTTTATGAATTTCGTTATTTATGTTATGCAATATGCAGGTCACATAACTAAAAATATTTTAAAATTCGCAAAAATACAAAATTTCAGTTTTTGCGCATTAACTGAATTTGGCAAATTTTCCCCAAAACTAAAAACAACGCAGATAATAACCATGATATGGACTTTATAAATTGCTTTATTTATGTCATGCAATATGCAGATCACAAAACTAAAAATATTTTAAAATTTGCAAAAAAACAATTCTAGTTTTTGCGCATTAACTGAGTTTTGCAAATTTTTCCCACAACTAAAAACAACGCAGATAATTACTTTTTTATGGACTTAATGAATTGCTTTATTTATGTCATGCAATATGCAGGTCACAAAACTAAAAATATTTTTAAATTTGCCTAAATACATAACTTTAGTTTTTGCGCATTAACTGAGTTTGGCAAATTTCCCCCACAACTCAAAACAACGCAGATAATAACCATTTTATGGACTTTATGAATTGCTTTATTTATGTCATGCAATATGCAGGTCATAAAACTAAAAATAATTTAAAATTTGCGAAAACACAAAATTTTAGTTTTTGCGCAATAACAGAGTTTTGCAAATTTTCCCCACAACTAAAAACAACGCAGATAATAACCATTTCATGGACTTTATAAATTGCTTTATTTATGTCATGCAATATGCAGATCACAAAACTAAAAATATTTTAAAATTTGCCAAAATACAAAATTCTAGTTTTTGCGCATTAACTGAGTTTTGCAAATTTTCCCCACAACTAAAAACAACGCAGATGATTACCATTTCATGGACTTTATAAATTGCTTTATTTATGTCATGCAATATGCAGGTCACAAAACTAAAAATATTTTAAAATTCGCAAAAATACAAAATTTTAGTTTTTGCGCAATAACTGAGTTTGGCAAATTTCTCCAACAACTAAGAACAACGCAGATAATTTTTATTTTATAGACTTAATGAATTGCTGTATTTATTTCATGCAATATGCAGGTCACAAAACTAAAAACATTTTAAAATTTGCAAAAATACAATATTTTAGTTTTTGCGCACTAACTAAGTTTTGCAAATTTCCCCCACAACTAAAAACAACGCAGATAATTACTATTTTATGGACTTTATGAATTGCTTTATATATATCATGCAATATGCAGGTCACAAAACTAAAAATATTTTAAAATTTGCAAAAATACAAGATTTTAGTTTTTGCGCA